>OX465103.1:10196531-10796531 GCA_949987565.1 Luidia sarsii | reverse complement strand
ATCTAATCTCTGTTTCCAATGGCCAGGCCAACACATCAAGGGAATGTACACAATCAACATGTGCGACTGGGTGCAGAAATACAGCCAACTGACGCGCAAGCAACGGCAAGGAATACGCCACCTCTATAAGCAGTATTGTGACTCCTGTCAGGTAGGTCACAAGAGGGCGCTCTTCATTATCACAGGCAATCATACGTGGAGAGAATTAACTTAACTCCACACAAGATGCATGTGAAACGGGTTCATAGTAGGATGCTTTAAAGTATGCTTGTAGCTTCACAAAAATGTAGATTTTTGTTTGTGCTATACTTAAAGGCCCAATATAACATTGGGAAGATTGGAAAACATATATGTACACAGATTTCCTTCTAACTTACACAGTTTGTAGATGGTCATGATAGAATCCTTATGTTGAAATCTTACAATCTGAGATGTTGTACTTCTCGAGAAATCTTCACTCAAATATCAACAAAAAGGTTATTACTCGTAGGTAATAAACTATTTCTTACACTACAGAATGGTGTGAAAACTGTTTTTTGGCCTTTTTCTATTTTCTCAGATAACCATTATAGCCAAAACCTTCCCAGGATTTCTTTTTTGGAATGTTGAATGATTTAACACATGAACTGTGGCAATCTTTTTACTTTTACCAATATTGTATAGGGCCTTACAGCTTTTATGGCCATAGATGTTTCTCATCACTGAAAACGATGATTCAAAAGTTTGGACTGCTCAGACAACTTTCTAAGATGGTTACAGTTGATGCCATTGTGCAATTGAAGTATTGAACAAAGAATAAAATCCAAACTCTAGAAAGGCATCAATATTTCCACTTTCTCAGGGTTTTTTGTTCAGCCAGTAAGATTCTGGAATTTGAGGAGAAAATACTGAAATTCTTGTTCCTTCCTGAAAGGTGCTATACCCACTGGGCATCCAACTCTATCCATGCAATTTTGAACCCATTCCTGATTTTGTTCTTGCAGATCATTCCCTGTTTCCACGGCAACTGCCAGGCGACCACACCCAACGCCTGCATCTGGAACGTTTCCGGTCACATGCTGAACAGCAACGACCTGGACTGCGAGGCGGACTTCTCTCGCTGCATCAAGGACGGCAACGGCTGCAAGTGGTACATGCCGCAAACCATGAAGGAATGCATGCGAGTGCGACTCCAGATGCGGCACAACCGGATCCCTTGAGTGAACCTCCTACACCACCGGTATCGCCATCCCAGAAAGGAGTCAGATAATTGTACAGAATGGTCAACCAAATACTGCATTTCTTTTGATTTTTGGGGGTTTCCCCTTTTGTAAGATATGTTTCCGGCATCGAATTGTAAATGACAGTTGAGAAGGGGAAAGGTTGAGTATGATCCAAGCTGCTCCTGCATTTTAGAAGAATGATCTCTCTCTGATTTTAGTTCATGAAAATTCTGTACCCAAAGACAAGATATTCAACTCATAATAAAAAAAACCAGTCAATTATGATTTTGAGAGTTTTTGTTTACGTTTAGGAAGGATGCTTGTTGGAAAAGGATTAAACCCAAGTGTTGAGGTTGTTAGCAATTCGATAGTCAAGGAGTTACCAAAGGTATTTGAGCAAAATAAGAACTAACTGCCACTTAAAGTGACCAAACGACCAAAGCCAAGTATTTTAGCAAATAGACAATTAACAAATAAATTCCTGTGAAAGAGAAAATAGTTCCAAGTGTGTTATAAACTTTAGAAGTGAAAAAGCTTAGAATTACATAAAATATAAAAAAACTTCATAGTACAATATAAAACATTACAATAGTGAGGTCAAAATTGATTTGAATATAAACAAAACTAAATTTAAATAGTCAGATTCAAATAAGATGTTTAAAATTCTTGTTTGTTGAAGAAACAATAGGAAACAGTACTCCGAAAATGCACACTCTTGTGAGGAATTTTGATAAATGTTTGGAAACATTTAAACATTATTCTCCTGGTAAGTAAAACATGGGATTTTTTTCTAGAATTTCAATTTAGAGTAATATACAAGAATCTTGCAAACTACTTCTGACCAAAATGTAAGTCAAAACCAACATTCAAAGGCCTGATTATTTGCTCCTAGCTGGATTTTTCAAAGGTTAGGATAGAAATGTCAGGTCCTGAAGTTTTTTGAGAATTTCAATTTAATGAGAGTTTGGGCAGAGTTAACTGCATCACAAAATTAAATTCTTAATTTTTAGAAATCTTAAAAGGATGAGGCATGTGTGCAGTTGTACTTTTGTCAAATTGAAATATGACCAACTTATGAAATTGATGATAAATCAAGATTTTCTTGTGTGTAGTCTTAAGACGATGAATTAGTGATTTAAGACCAAATATTTGTATTCAATAGAATTTACACCAAATTCCAACGATAAAAGAAGATTTTGAGCCCTAAAACTGAACCTTTTTGTACATTTTGTAAACAAATCTCTCTTTTTTTTGTAAAAAGGAAAAAGGGAAAACTTTGTAAAAGTATTTTGCATGCATGTATATATGTGACTCTGTTATGTGCAATTGTGACTTGTAGAACACGGCATTGGATTGAAGAAATACTTTTAAAAACTTGGACAGAAAACCATATAGTATTTTAATTGCAAGAAACCAGGATTTCTTTCTGCAATAAAAAAAGTACCTTGTTATATCCAAGGTGTGATAGGGTATCATTTGGATGTATCTGAGATCCTACCAAACCAAGTTTGAGTTTTTGTCTGAAGCCTCTTTGTAAAATACCAAATAAGCTTAATCAAAATTGCTAATAAAAGGATTAAAAGACCAAGGTTTTGTCTCATGTGTTTTGATAGAATCTGTGTAAAACTGATTTAAAAAGTGGTTACTATGTTTTTTTCGAATAAATATAGGGAAACTGCTTCCACATCAAATTATTTCTTCCCATGATTTTTTGGGGAGGATTGAAGCTCATAAACAATTAACACTAAAACAAACCTTTTACTAAGGCAATATTGTAGGAAGACTAGGGTTGTGTATATATATTCAATGCTTATGGCTGAAAATTTCAGCCACTAGCTTGTGACTCCATTAGACTCCATGGTTTTTACAGCCAATTAATTCAGACAGGCTGTAAGGTTAGACCAGGGCCCACTGTCACAGAGTAGCTTCAGCACCAAACTCTGCTTAAGCACAAAATATCATGGTTCATAAGATCAGCTCGCCGACTCAAAGTATCACCTTTTGTTTAATACAAAGAAAAGGAGGGTGGAATACAAGTCCAAAGCAACTGACCTCACTCAACAATTAATTTTGGTCTGTAATCCTGCTTACACAAGGAAGACTTTTCGTGCTAAACAAATTTTTACGATTAAGCGGCTCAATGAAATTGGCACCTGTGGTTATGGCTATGGCTATGTCTGTGGGTGTAGCTCTTAGGTTTCTGTGGTCCAGTGGAGGAGGATCCAGTCTCATCTGCCTCAAAGTCAAAGCCACTGTTACGGCCATAGTCATTGGATCTGGGCTGAACATCTATATTCTGCCTTAACAAGAATTTTGTTTAGCCTTTTCTTCTTTTCAACATCATTCCACAATTTTACTCCTCCTTTGGATCTAATATCCTCACCTTGGATAGAATTCTTTGAGGATTTTGATTTCTGTGATTTCACTGTGGTAAGGAACTGAGACACAAGAAAGGGCCCAAATTCATATATCCACTTCGGCACCAAATTTTCCCTAAGTCCGAAAAGTCATGAATCATAGGATCAGCTTGCCAACCCAAACTTTACTTTTGTGTCATGCTAAGGGTGGAATACAAAGCAACTGACATCACATCGTAATGTGGTTTGTAATCCTGTTCAAACACGAGAAAGAGTTTCATGCATAGTAGATTGCCACTCATGCTGTATGAAATTGGGGCCTGTCCGCAAGAACTTGAAAAGCGCCCTCTACCATTGCTTCTAGCAATATCACTGCTTCTAGAAATTACTAGTTAGATGGCCCGGCCTTTCAATCCTAGCAGGATCTCATCATTTATTTTTCCTGTCAGGAAAAGTCCTGCTGACCTATAGGCCTAAGATCTATAACTTACACAAAACATTGCATACTTTTAATTGGCTTGATTGACCAATATTATACAAATCTACAAAAATCAGGGTTCCTGAAAATTCTATCCTAGCAGGAAGAATGGCAATGACATTTAAAAAGGAAGGAAGAGAATTCATCAGATACAGAACACAGAAAATGGACAAAGAAGATACATACAAAACTGTCTTTCTGACTCCAACCAAAATGGTTTACAAACTATTATTTATGGATGAATGCTAATAAAATCAACTAATCAGTTTATCAAATACATCATTAACATTAAGATATCGTAGTCATTCTTTTTTTATCACTGATCATCATAGATATGACTTCTGTTGTTGTGAAATGTTGGTCATGCATTCTCTTGCATCACCTTGAAGGAATGCAAGTAAATGTACGGGAGGTATTTTGGAAGCATTTGCAATCCCACAACAGAATGGTAGGAATGTAGAGACTGTCTCCAAGTTTTGTCTCGACCTGTAAATATTAGTGGGACTTGTCCTACTTCATTGGCCAAGAGCCAAGTCCGAGGGGAGAGGACGCCATGTTCTCGGCCCGTTGCAGGTGTACGTTCCTAGACTGGGTCTAACCGGTGACTCGGCAAATGCAAATCACCCTGCAGCTATTTCAAAATCTAAACAATTTCAGAAGGCCTGATGTCTTTGTCACCAGACCCCTTCTCTGCCTTTGAGAAAGGCAGTGTCGGGATAACAATATCTGGCCTTCCGATTTTCTGAAATTTGCATTTTCGATCAGCAAGTAAGTTTTGTTTCACTTTAATGTCAAAAGCTGTTTGTTATTCAACAATGAAAAAGAAGTAAATACAACAAACTATTGGAAACTGCTCATTGACTAAAATGACCTGCAATACATGAATAAAAAGTTAAAGGGCCTGACGTTTCGATCCTAGCAGGAGCTTTCTCAAAGGCAAAGTGTCGTCTAGAAAGGTCCTGCTAGGATCGAAACATCAGGTCCTCTAACTTTTGATTTAGCAATGAAAAAGAAAGTTCCAGCAGGTCTGGTGAGGATTAAGGGCGTTTAATGTTTGGGAACTGAGAAGGAGTGAGGGAAGATCGGCAAAGATCTATTGGCGCAAACTTTGTACTTTGTAAGCCAAGAATTGGTTTTAGCAATTAATCTTCAGAAAACATTTCAATATAGTTGAGCAGATTTATGTAGAGCACAGATTGAAAATAACATTTTACCAAGAAGATACAACCAAAGCGATTGCTGGTTTAAGACTGCCAGGCACTTTTCAATGATTTCGCCCTTTTAGACTTCCAGTAGAATTTTCTCGCCAACCTAAAAACTGAGCCATGTTGTCTAAGTTGCAAAGAAATTTGATGAAAATGCAAACATGGACTGGTACTGTCTGAGGTCAAGGTGTTTTTTCCTCGTAATGATCCTGAACACGTCAGCTTTCACATACAAAACAAACGTCATGAGAGAAAGGTGGGTTTTAAATTAAGGATGAGGAAGGTCAGGGTTCCCATCTGACTTCCTGCTGAAATGGTGATTTTCAAATTGTATACAAATCTAAAAAATATAGAAATTGAGGGTCTGGCATTTTCCTCCTGACACAACGTATGTTTCTGCCCGGAGAGAAAAAAGTCCTCAACACCTTTGAGATACAAAGGTTTTTTGATAATGTTTCAGCTGAATAGTAGGGCCTAATTGATCATTTAGATTGCTGAATATTTTTTTTCAAAGACAGGGAAGACAATCTTATGAGGAAGAGATGACCATAAATAAGACTTAAGGATTTGCATGGTGGGTGAATCAATACAGGAAGTGCAGTCCTGATGACGGCCAGAGCATACTGGCAGAAACGTTGAGTTGCCACTCAGGTTCTTTTCAGAACCACACCACTTCTTTAAGAGACCTTATTCATGGTGTCACCAAAACCTTCCTATAATGAAGAGAGGACTATTTTGGGATAACTTTCCGAAACCAACCTGTCTGCTACTTTGAGCTGTGTACCAAAGAAAAAAAACTCTCAAAACCATGTAGAACCGCATTTTCCAAATTAAAATTAAAATCCAAAAATCTGTACTGGATTTCAGGGAATTACATTTCTTAGATAAACAGATCTACTACTTGATAGCAGATTGAAGCATTTCTGTTTAGAGAAGAAATTCATGTGGTTAACAATCTTTGGGGTGGAATTTCCCCTGGTAAGATCTCCATGCAGATATACTACCGGGTATTAAGTAGATGGTCAATTCTATTTGCAGCAGTTTCACTTTCTGTTTAGTGATCACTCTGGATATTTGTATACTGACAGGTGCATGATTTCAACGACACTGTCCCGAGTTTTGCCTGCATTTCTTTGCTATTTTAGTGGTTGTTATTTTTAGGAGAGGATACCGGTATTTTAGTTTGTTGGAAAGTGGAAACATATCTTGTTAGCTGCTTCTTCCTTGGTGTGGAACTTGTTTGATTGTATGTTTGCTTCATTGATTCAAGTTTGATTATTTATCTTGAAATGATGGCATTGTTGGTTGGTTTGTTGGATGGATGGTCAGCTGTTTAGGATAATATTTGGTTCGTCATTTGGTCAATTGTTCGGTTTTTGAAAAATGGCTTGTTTGTATGGCATCATACTTATCTCATCTTTGTTTTACCTAATGTTTAGCATAATGCAAGGATTGCTGTTAGTTACTTTGTTGGTCTCTTTCATGATTAATTGCTGATTCATTTGCTCAGAGCTGCGTGAAGCTTCTGCTTTTTTAGCACTCTAAAGCAATCAGACCGTATCACTATCATTGAATATCAATTAGGTATGGAGAGACTTTCAAGTGGGTGGAAAACAACCCACGCCTTCCTCCTTCTGACTAAAAATAACCCCGTAATTAACTCTACACCAAATTAATTACCAATGACGTCAGATACGCACTCGCAATACGCACGTAGTCGTACATGTATAGGGTTGAACGGTTCCCCCAACTCCTTCACACCCACTAGACATCTGTGGCTCAGGTCTCAGGTCTCAGTCGATCCCCATGAGTGACCACGAGTAACCATGAGTAACCACGTGGCAAAGGCTGCGTCTACTTAATAGATTCTGACGACTTCCGTGTCAATTCAGTCCCTCCAAGCTTCCATCCAGAATTTCTTGTGTTTCTCCTTGGATTTTGTGCACATTTGTGTGTGGAAATAGTAGACTGGTTTCCACCTAGTAACCCAATGGTGTGGCAAAAAGCCAGATTCCTTCCTTTGAAAATGTCAGCACCTAGTTTGCATGAATTTTGGGCCCCCAAAAATGAGAAAGCAAGGAACAAGAAGAACAATTTACATGTAACCCTTGAAGCATCTTTGCCCTAAGGAAGTGTCCCCCTTCCTAAATCAAATGCCATAATTGGAAGGCCATTTTTAAAGAAGAAACTGAAAGAATTTCCTTTCCACCTGATGGGTGGGTGTCCGAAATTCCCAATTATGCTAAAAATCATCCAGTTTTGTGCAACACGGAGATTTATTTTCCTTCAGGCAAAAAACAAGAATGGTATTTGTGGTCGGAGAAAATTTGATGGGGGACCAAGTTTACTGCAAAGAATGCAGATGTGGATAGGGGGACTTGTCTGGGGGTAAGGGAGGTATGGCAAAAACTAACCCCCCACGAATCTCAGGAATGACAACCTTGAATGGGAGAACGCTGGACATACAGGAAGTAATTCTGTACGTGGAACATGAGCCTAGAGTGAAACAAACCAAGCTGTTCTCATTGGCCCAATCTGATTTGGAGGGAAATTGTGGTTGGGGCATAAACCAATGAGGCCTGAAATATCTAGGATGCCCGAGGGGAAATATTCACGGCTCATAAACAACAGCCTAGGAAGTGGTGGGATCCTAAGGGAAAGATCTCGAATGGTGGACGTGGGTGTTGCCCTCATCCGATGGGAATAAAAGGAGGAGGTGATTGAAATGAGGTTCATTCTACGGCAACGACTCTACCAAGACCAACCCAGCGAGATACCAGTGACAAAAGATGGAGTCAATGATGCGTTACACTTCAAGTCATCTTCAAGCGATGATGCTCGCCGCTATGTGCGTGCTGTTTCTGGCAGCCCAAGCCAGCGGCAACTCATGCGGATGCCAGAACCATCCTCAGGAACTCGTCTGCAGGGCAGATTTCGGTGAGTGGATAAACTCTAGACTATGAATCAAGGGATAGTATTGGAGACAAGCTGAAAAGCCATTTATTCATTGATAAAACAGCAAGTGTTGGGAGTTTGTGACCGATTTTGACCAATAGTTTTTTAATACCAGTAACAACCAATTTTACCAATTCATGTTCTTCCTAAGGGCAGGATGATGGGTAGATGTCACCTACAGTACCATTTTCATGCAGTGCATGTATGCAGGGCAAAAATGTATACCTTTCAGTTTGGGCCTTGAAGAGAAGTTGAGAGCTTAAATAATTAAAGCATGATTAAAGCAAAGACTAGAGTAAAAGGCCTATGGTAGGAACACCTTGTGTGTTTACTGAAAAACAGTGTTCACTCCCACACTTCTCCTTCACCATTTCACTTTGATCTTTCCCTCTGCACTACATAATCCTTACCCTACCGCCTGTCCTTCCCTACCAGCTATCCTCTTTGTCCTTTGTCTGTCATCCGTATTCCTATTCCTCTCCCCTTTCTATTTGTTTTTGTCACTGTCATTCAGCCTCTGGGAAAGATCCTACTAGGATTGATATGTCAGGCCCTCCTAATTTTTGAAAGTTCGTAAGAAGGATCAACTCAAATGCAGGCTTAGGTGCAACTGATCAAACCATCACCGGACCAACTAATAATGAGAATAGCCTGAACAGGCAATTCAAAAAAGGAGGGAAAATCATACTCGATACTGTAGTACAAAATTCAGTCTTTTTTCCATGTTCCTGGCAGTAAAACAACCCACAAAACCTGCCAAGTTGTCATCCAAGATGGAAGAATGCCCAAGTTTCAGAAGAGCTGGGAACCCTAGCTATTTTAGTACGAAGAAAATACAAAAACTGTTGCAAACTGCTCACTGACTAAAATCACTTGCAATACATCAATCTCAAAAGTTAGAGTGCCTGACGTTTTGATCCTAGCAGGACCTTTCTCAAAGGCTTTTTAGTATGAGTTCAAGGAACCCTCTGTCATGGGATGCCTTTTTTTGTTACGACAGTACTGAAAGGAAAAATCCTAGAGGCGCATGAGCGAGAGGAATTCAGTGAGTTGTTCGGCCAGAGACAGATTGTCAGCTACGTGGTAAACATCACCACCATCTTCAAGGGGATCGATCTGATTCAGACAAAGATTGAGATCATCCAAACATCAGCAGGCCACTCCCAGCCCTGTGGATACCCAGAACTGGAAGTCGGAGAGAAATATCTTATGACTGGTGAGCAAAGGTTAAACAGCTGCATCTACTTTGTGTGATCGCCTCACTGCTGAGTCGAGGTTTAGAACGAATTGTCATAAGCATCTGAATTTAGAATGAGGGTGTGATTCCTGGAGATATACAGCAGTCAATGGTTGAATGCCCCCACTCCAGCAAAGATGATGAGATGGGAAGGCTCCCACCTAGGATTGGACAGCCTGGGCGGTTAGAGTTCTAGTATAATCAAGATGTCCAGTCAAATCTTCTTTAGTACATGTATCTCTAGAAATTGTTTACAATTTCCATTTTCCTTTTCTTTACTGGTATGAATGTCAGCAAATGATTGGTGGTTGAAACAATTGGCTAATTGAGGATAGGAGGGTCCCTGATTGGTGAAATCTGCTCCAATTAACACTGCAAATTGCATACGGTCAACTCTGGCTTGAGCTATTTCATTTTTTTTTCAATCTGGAGAAGAACAGAGAAAAATTAATTGCGATCGGACAATTGTATTTGTAAATATCACTTTTTATGGTTAATCATCTTATTGATGACTTATTTCCGAAATAAATTATTTACTTTTAATCAACTTACTCTTTCAGCGATGATAACCAGAAAAAAATAAAATAAAATAAGGGTGTTTGGACTTCGGATTTTGTTTGCTGCAGAATTGCTGGGGAATTCTAATGCAGAACCAGATAAGGAAATACATGAGGGCGCTATTTTGTTTGGACAGGTCTCTAAGGTGATCTATTAAAGTGATATACAAAAATGTTGCAAACTGCTTACTGACTAAAATTACCAAAATGCAAATCTCAAAATTTAGTAGGCCTGACGTTTCGATTCTAGCAGGACCTTTCTTTGAGAAAGGTCCTGCTAGGATCGAAACGACCTTTCTTTGAGAAAGGTCCTGCTAGGATCGAAACGTCAGGCCCACTAAATTTTGTAATCTATTTAAACATACAAATGAGAGTGGTATCAATGACTTTTAATTTCAGGTTCTTTGAGGGAAGATGGGCTATGGTCGGACGACTGCCAGTGGATTGAGAAATGGCTGGACCTGAAGCCAGGTCATGTCAAAGGCTTGACCAATGAAGTATATGTGGAGAACTGCGACTGTGAGGTGAGCAATATCCCTTCTCTATGTCATTCTCTCTCTTCCCTCTGTCTGCCCCTGTCTCTCTGTCTGTCCCTGTCTCTCTATGTCATGTATATCACTATCTGTTTCTCTCTGTTTGTCTCTCTGGCTCTGTCTTTCTCTGTCTGTTTTTCTATTTCTATTTCTCTCTCTGTCTCACTGCATCTCCCTGTCTATCTCTGTCTCTCACTGTCTCTCCCTGTCTATCTCTGTCTCTCACTGTCTCTCCCTGTCTATCTCTGTCTCTCACTGTCTCTCACTGTCTCTCCCTGTCTATCTCTGTCTCTCACTGTCTCTCCCTGTCTATATGTCTGTCTGCCTCTCCCTGTCTATCTATGTCTCTCTGTCTCATCATCTCTTCCTGTCTCTCCCTGTCTCTCTGTCTCTCTGCCTCTCCCTGTCTCTCCCCGTTTCTCTCTGCCTCTCTCTGTATCTCACTGTCTCTAACTGTCTCTCTCTGTCTATCTCACTATCTCTCTGCCTACCGTTCTTCCCCTTTGTCTGTCTGTTTATCTGTTTCTGTCTCTCTCTGTCTATCTCGTCATTTCTTCAACTGTCTCTAAATTTCTTCTCAATCTCTCTCTCTCTGCTCTTTATCCGTCTTTTTTATTTTTTTCATGGTTAAACTAAAAATTGTGATTCAATCACATTCTCCACAACACAAACATCACATTACATGTAATACTCTAAAAATTGTGTTATTCTTCCCCCCCCCCCAGATTTCAACTGATAAACGCAAGTCTACCAAGAATGGCAAGCCAATATCTTCAGGTCCTAATTTTTGTGTCTATGACTTCCAAGACGCGCAGGGTCAGTCCTTCATGAAGAAGGCAAGTTGCGTGCGGGGATGTGGTCGAGGCACTAAATGCTCTTGGATCCGAAACGACAGGTACGAAGACTGCCTGAATGTGAACAAACTCTCCCGCTTTCTGGGAGGGAATTTCTGAAAAGGTCATCGGCAGCAGACACGCAAAGACTTGTCAGGGACAAAGTGCTCTTGACATTGTCCAGCCTCAAGTTCGCATCCCAGTTTTAGAATGTTGCCTTCAGAAAGTGTGCCTTGTCCCAATGAAGGAATTATTGTAAATGACATCAAGATCTCATTGATAAAATAAGCTAGTAATATGACTGGCTCGGTTTCAAGGAAATATTTTCATTACCACACAAAAGAGAGTATTTCATCTTCCACTAACAGCAGGTTTCAAGAAATAAAATTTTTTCAATTTTTCTGGGGGGTGGAATGGGTACTTCCGAAAAACAAAGATGAGGTTTAAAAGAAAGGAGAAAAAAAAAGATGATATAGTGCTACTGGACAATTTTTTATTTTTTATTTTTTATTTAATTTTAATATAGCTAAGACAATTAAGCTGGGACTATACCATGAGTATATAACTTCTAGTGGTGTGATTCTGTGAGCCTTGACAACAAACCTTTATATTTTGGGTTTTGTGAATTTTTTTTTCTAGATATTGAAAAGCCACTTTTAATTGGCATATTTTAGGAGAATTTCTTTTATTGTGTGACACCATAGAGTGGTTAATGTCCAAGTTTAAACCATTTTTTTGGTCCGTCCTATCCTGCAATATATTTTTGTCAATTTTTGGCATTTTTGATGATTAAGCAGATAAGAGTTTTTTGTACACTGTTATCATCTAATTGTGATATTTTTACACAGTTCATGCAGATGTATGATTAATTGAATGATCTTTTAATCTATGCTTTATTGCTGCGAAATGTGTGCAGTAATTATCTAAAATGACATAATTATTTACTTTAATTAATATATAAAAGATTAATCTCGATTAATCGATTTTATGTGACACGAGTCGTTTCTGGCTAAACGAACCCGCCTGATTTTAACAAAGGCAATAGCGCACATTCCTAGTCGCGGAAAAGCGTTAGTGGTTACAAAACTGGCTTTTGAAACTCGCCCAGGCCTTTTGTTAGGGTTCAGTTGTCCACTGCCTAGGGGGCGGCAGACCCGCAGATATTTAAGGATGAATACGCCCAAGTGTTCACTCGCCCTTTTGACTACACTCGGAGCACACCAACACCCTAAGCAGTTTTGCTTAGTATTTTTTTTGCGAGACCGTAAATCACATAAAAAGAATTGTTGTCTTTCAGACCGATATGAAGGACTGCAATGGGGTTTATATTGATTATTATAACAAGACATTTGGAATTTTGAAAAAGAAAATTGAACTTGAACATGATTGGACCTTAGACCAGATAACCTCTTACAAGTAGATTCAAAACATGTCTGATTCATACATTCCATGCATACACCATTATGATAAAATGAAATGTTACTACTCGCATGTGACTAAAATAATGGTCTTGTGACTAAATGTGATAAGGTATTTTGTGATGTGATGATTTTCTAAGACATCTTTTAATGATGTCATTCTCAAATTTAACATTCTTAAATTCTTCAATTCCTTTCATTCTTTCATGTGTTTGTTCTCAATTATTCCATGTCTTTGTAACCATCAAACTTCATCTATTTAAAATGTGAACTTGTATGATCAGTGCAATCTAATTTATACGATTTTGTTTTTCTCTAAGCTATCTATATTCCTAATCTTGTAGAGTAGATGATGTTACCTGAATTGCATTACCTGAATTACATTAAACTCTATTTCTGTATAATTCACTGTCTTTACTGTAATAAAAAGAAAACAATAAAGCAATTTAGCATTTCAATGTCTGTAAGATCTGCTTTTGTTGAAGTAGGGCTTCATACAAATGAATCGAAAACTGCTTATAGATTTTAATGGCCAAATTTAAAGTGTAAACAGTTAAGAAGACCAAGCATTCTGTTCATATAAGGGGCTTTCACACTGGCAGAAAGAAAGCTACTTTCCAAATTTGAGATATATTTTCTATTTCTTTTACAGAAAACCACAATGATTGTCAGGAAACATCATGACTACAATACTGTTTCAGTTTTATGTATTACTTCAATGCTTACTTTGTTGTTCAGCCTTCCAACAGAATTACAAAATAAGCCAAGTACAAAAAATACAATTATGAACTCCACCAATTCTAGATAGAATGAATTGCTTATCGTATGACTTTTCTAAGGAAGGACTTTTCTCATGAATGAATTTTCTAAATAAACAAGAGATAAGCTTAATGAACTTGCAATGCAAAATGTAATTTATTTTCCTCTGATGATCAACAAACCTGATTAATGTTCACTTGTTTATCAACTTGGCAGTAAATACCAACCAAACATCTTGCAAGAACCTTGTGTCTTGAATCACTAATGGCGACAGGTATTTACATATAACACCCAAGTAAAGATATTCTGCAGTACACTTCCATCACAGAATCCTTAGTTATTGATGTGTGTGTGAAGGGATAAGAATTCCTTTCGAAGCAAAGATGGTTTTTAATACAGTTTGTGGTAATTCATTAGGATAATGCACAGCGCATGATACACAACCACAACCTCATTCCTTAAAGTTCCTTTAACCTCCATCTTATAGACCCCAGCTGAGCAAGCATGCATCCCTGTGGAGGGGACCCACTCCCCACACCCCGAACCTTAATCATTTCTAAAGCCCCCCTGTCCCGTTACCACGGCAAACATCTAAAATGTCATCAACCACTCGCAAAGAGTCGCCCTCAACATAACCACTCTCCAACCAAACCCAAGGTTGACAACCACGCACTTGAGGAGGATCTATTTTCCAAGATGGTGAATCTTTTCAAGTGTCTCCTTGTTGTTGTGGCAGTCTTGCCGACTGTTTTCAGTCAGATGAACCCTATGAACCTCGGGGCTCAGTGCAGTTGTCCGATCAGACATCCACAAGAGAAGATATGCCGAGCTGATCTTGGTAAGAAGAGTGTAGAATCTGGGGTCAACACAGCTTCAGTTCAAAACAACTGTAAAAGCATTGACTGTGACTGGGCTGGCTTGTATGTTGTACAAATGTAAGTGCCACACAATAGTACAAGAAAAAGGCCATGTATAGTGAAGTAGGACAAACATCAAGGATGAAAATTAGGAAAACATTCATTGATTTTAGTAGGTTCGTAGACAGGTAGGCAGGATTTCTAAGTGTCACAGAAATGATTGTACAAAAGCAAATCATTTCCGACAAGATGGACAGATCTCAAAACCTGACTTAAGAATTTTAACATTTTACATTCAGTATTTCCAGAATGAAATGTTGCTCTCAAAATGCCCTGTTTTAGACTTTGAAATCTTTGACCCCAGCAAGACCTTGAACCAAATCTTCCATTCCTTTGAAAATTGGTTTACCATGGGTCTAAGAACTCTGTGAAACTGATGCCTGGAGTGGGATTCGAACCGAGAACAGGACTAGATGAGAATCCACCAAGAATGGATACATAATTGACCTCAGAGCTTCATGAAATCGATTCCTTCAGGGGGATTCAAACCCAGAACAATGAAAGTTGAGTTTTCAACCCTTATCCGACTTTAAATGGAACTTAGGGCTTTGTTAAATTGACTCCTTTAGCATGATTTGAACGCAGAATGATGATAGTTGGGTGCCTAATCCTTATCCGACTTAAAATGGAACTTAGAGCTTTGTGAAATTGACTCATTGAGTGGGATTTGAACCCAGAACGATGAAAGTTGAGTTTCCAACCCTTATCCGACTTAAAATGGAACTTAGAGCTTTGTGAAATTTACTCATTGAGTGGGATTTGAACCCAGAACAATGAAAGTTGAGTTTCCAACCCTTATCCGACTTAAAATGAAATTCAGGGCTTTGTTAAATTGACTCCTTGAGTGTGATTTGATCCTAGAACGATGACAGTGCCCAACCAGGAATTGACTTTGTTTTGCCGGCAGCAATCCAAGGCCGTGTGATAGAGGCCAAAGATTCAGGGGGTGACCCATATGGAATGGGTGGACTACTAGAGTACACTGTCAAAGTCACCAAGGTCTTCAAGGGTCAAGATCCTATCATCCAGAGGGGAAGGAGGATCAATATGATCACCTCTAGCTCTGTGGGAAAGTGTGGAGTGACGGTGATGGACACCGGAGAGACCTACATTATAACCGGTGAGTCGGGAATGGGACACATTCAATGTGTCATAGTTACAGTGACACTGTCTATGAAATCGAATCAATTAGAATGTCTTGAAGATATTGACCAGGTTATGCTAGAAAGAATACGAATGTTGAAAGTCAACTGACTGAGAACAATTTTCAGTTACGGTAAAAGTAAATAGCTAACCAGATCTTCTGAAGTAATATGCAAAAATGTTGCAACCTGCCCTCCTAATTATTTTCTGATATTTTGAAATCAGAAGAAGGTATGAAAGTGACATAAAAACTATTGAAGTATAAATGAGCAGATTTGAATGTTTGCATGCTGATGGAAGAGAAAAGTGGAAGGTTTGCGGTGACACCATGTAAATCATCTCTTAATTGTGAGATGCAGAGTGGCTCTGAAAAGAGCTCTTTTAATGAGCTTATAAGATAGTAATGTATGATTCAAAACATTCAATGTCTTTCTTCTTTATAGTAATTTTGTTCTATTTGATGGTTTGGTGAAGGGCTTGTGTTGGAAGGAGAGATATTCTTCAGTCAGTGTGAGTGGGTGCAACGATTCAAGGACCTAAGCGTGGACCAACGGCAAAGTTTGCGGTCAGACTACAACGAGGGATGCGGCTCCTGTCTTGTAAGGATAAACCCATTTCCTTGTCATGAATAATTGACCAATAACAGACAACTTCATGAAAATTACCAGTAACCAGTTGAGAAAACTTCACAATAGCTCAGCAATATACTTAGCATAAGTAAACATTTGCTGAGAAAAATGTGTGATTTTGTCATCGAAAAATGGGTCCTCTTCAAGCAACAAAAGTAAATCTGGAATGAATGGACATGATTAAATGAGGGTTTTCATCATCCCTACTCAACAAATACTTAGCACTGTTTGCTCATTGCTTTGCCTGATTGCCTGCTGAAAATGTACAGTCAGCTTGTGTGGAATTGTAACCCAAACCTCCTGCTTTTCAGAGCAGACATCTTAACCACTTGACCACTGAGCTGAACAAGGTCATGTGGTGGATTTGAATTTGCCAAACAAAATTTTTCTCATACACGGTTAAATTTTTTTCTAGCATTAATAGCTAAAATGTTCATTTTCTTGGTTTCTTCTTTAACAGATTGAGCAAGAACCAAATTTCATGCCAGGTATCCAAGACAACCCATCGCTGCCCGGCAACAACTGTTACCATGACCCCCTGGCCTCCGCCAATCTCATGATTGAGGACTGCGAGAGCATGTTTTCTGTCTGCGTACCAGACAGCGATGGGAACCAGTGTAGCTGGTCCCACAGCAAGCGCTATGGCAAATGTATGGCTAAGCGGCTCAGACGCTACCTAGCCCAGAATGGCTGGAAGAAGAATCATGCTGAAATCCAGCAAACTCATTAAGCTGTCAAAGGTCATGGGTATCCTTGTTTGACTTATATTGAAAAAAAAGAAGCTGCATCCACTTTGTGCGATCCCCGAGTAGCTGTAGCCAGGTTTACAACAATTGGTTGTTTGCATCTGAATGAAAGCATGGGTGTGATCCCTGGAGATATACAGCAGTTAATGCTTTTCACTGGTGCCATCATCTAAGGGCTGGATACATTTAGCTCAGATGGTAAAAGCGCTGGTGCGCAAAACCAGAAGTCCCAGTCCAAGTTTTCTTTGCCATTTGATTGTATAAAGGTTCCCAGTTATTTTTTCCTTTATTTGTTTGAATTTGTATCCTTATTACTTTTAATTGTACATAGATGAGCATGCAATGTTATCTTGTAATAAAATGCATATAGTGCATGTATGCCAGTATAAACTATTAGGCCTATACCTAAAATAATGTTATATCCTGGAAATATTCAGATACATCTGATTGTTAGACCCTTATGAATAAAATTTAAAAAATAACAAAAGGGAAAAAAATATCCCCACGAAAAATTGCTTGTAAGCAGCTGGTCATTTCTTTAAATTATACTAAGCGGTAAATGTGTGATGAAAGTGGTCGTAACTGATCATGAGATGGCTTACAGGAATAGAAAATAACCAAATCAGTAAATAAGGGGCCTAGAATTTGATACAAGTCAGGATCAGCCATTGAAAAAGGTTACCGGTATGCTAGGATTGATCGACTTTTTTCAGATGAACCCTGAGATGATTAAGGAGGATCACTGGTGCATAGAAAGGCTTCATTCTAGAGGCAGCCATGCGTGTATACAAGCATGACTGTGTTTAGCACATATGGCGACTATCTAAGCATGCATGCTTGCTTTGAATATTTCTTATTTCAGTCTCAAACATTACATGCTACCAAAAATGCATTTTGCTGACAAAAAAACCCAAACATAATGATGATTTTAAGTAATCCCAATTGGTGCCTTTATGTAATGCATAGGCAAAAATCAATCTAGGATTTTGATTTTAAACAATTCTTAATCAGCATTTTGGAGAGCCAATCGATTGTAATTTGGTTCACATTTTGGTAATAATACAGGGATCCTGTTAATTTGATCTTCCTTTATTTAATTGCTTCAATGTACTTTTTATATAAATTTACATAAAATCTGCACACCTGCGTGTGAAATAATAAATGGAAACAAAACAAAAACCGCATGACATTGGTTGAAATGAAACATAAGGCTTGTTCACACTTGAGTAACTTTTACACGTGTTGAAACTTACACTGGTCCACCATTTATAAACGCTTTTCAGTTACAACATGGGTCAATTATGCTTACATGGGTTACAAGCAGAAAAGCTAACAAAATTAGCTTGTTCTATGCCCATGTAGTTAAACCCATTTGTCACATCGTCAGAACACAGGCTTATTTATAGTTTGAAAGTAACACATAGGTATTCACATTACTTCTTTCAACACATTTTCAACATGGGTCGAGTGTTTTATGTGCGTCAATGCCATGCTAATCTTCAAGTTATCTTGTTATCTTCAAGTGTGAACAGGTTACATCAGGTCAGACCCGTGTACAATTCAGATAATTTTTGCAGTCTGAAAATCCCTACAATTCACATGACACCAGCCGCTATCTGTTTCTAGCAAATCCGATGAAGAAAAAAAATGGGGGGGGGGGGAAGGGGGAATTCCATCACGTTCATTTGTGGCTGCATTCCACAAACATTAAGTGGGTCCAGGATGTTTAGGAAAGCTTCAAACATTAGACAAAATATGTCCTGAAAAGTAAAGACATCTGGACAGATTAAAGGTAAAATACCCTGATGATTTGGAGAGAGCCCGATGAATCGATCCTAACAGGACCTTTCTCAAAGACAGAATGACAAGGACAGAACAGAGAGAAGCGGAGAGATGAAATAAGCTCATTATATTATAATTCATGGTTTAAATGAAAAAAAGAAAAAGCTATTTTGCTTGGTTATTTTGCGCGCATTTAATGAGTGATTTGTCTGTTTGTTGCCATGGTAATCATAATTTTTATTCAGGTTTCTGATCCATATTTTGTTTAAAATAGAAGAAAATACTGCAAAAGGACCTGTTTGATGAGATTAATTGTAAGAACAATTAATATTTCATTGGCTATTAGGTTACATCCATGGTTACATACAATCTTTGCTTTGAGTGATACCAAATTGTTCAACTTCTCTCTCATTTCAATCACACAAAATAAAGGGAAATTGAGTGGAAAAATTGTTCAACATATATATTTTTTTAAATAATGGAAATTTGACAGGACAGAGACTTGAACCTGAGACCTCTGGTTTAATATACCAGAGTGCTCTACCACCTGAGCTAACCAGTCATTATAGATGGCTGCCTTTTTAAATAGTCAACTATCTTTGATTCTCCATTTGTTATAATTTGACGAAGGATAACAGATTTCCAAATAATGCATAGACATTACATGGAGCAACCACTGTGATATGGTGGAGGTTCACCCAGCTGTGCTCTTGTTTCTTATCAGCGAAGCGATAACCACTTTTGACAACAAGGTGTAATATCTTCTGACACATGAAATTGGAATCAGGGACAGATTACAAAATCAGGCAAAAATATGAGCAGCCCCATGCTGGGAACACATGCAGACAAAAAATGCTGACAAAATTGAAGCCTCAAGGACATCACCAAATGGCTGTTCCATCAATCCTACCAACACCCCTCACAAAGTTTAATAATACAGGCTACGGTTATTGGTTATTGTTTTGTGAGGAGGTGGTAAGCTCAAAGAGGGGAATATCCCTCTGTTTTGAATATATGCTAGGCTGCTTTTTAGTCTGAGCTAAAAGTGACTTCACTGCACTTGAAATTCGGAAGTAACAAAAGTGCAGCACAGGAGTAGATGTCTCTATTACCCAAACCGATATTCTCGTTCATTTCTTGTCGCTCAAAACTCAAAACAAAATGGCATCTTGGAAGGGCAGCTTCGTCGCGACTGTGAGCATCATCACAACATTCTTATTCTCGGGAAGCCTCGCTTGCATGTGTCAGATGAAGCACCCACAGCAACATGTCTGCGAAGCAGATTACGGTGAGTGGAATTCAATTAGTGTCCAGCAGGTGCATTTTAATCAGTCATGGTCAAGTGGATCCTATATGGTGCAGTGGGTACGGGGACAATAAACAACAGAGGTAGATGAACAATGCTTCTTGTCATCATCTCATGAGACCAGACCATAATTGTCTTACATTCATATCAGTGACTTAATGACCCATTCATTAATAACTCCCATGAATCATCACAAGTGCAGTGATGGGGGTTATTATTGCTTCCCAATGTCCCTGCCCTGTACGGTATATCATTTATACTTCACCGAAAAAGAGATCTGGATGTCAGTCCAGCTTGAAAACAGGGTAGGAAATACGATGCCGTATCCCTTCAAGGAAAGCTCTAGCAATTATCAAAATACTTTTTTTTTTTAATTGTATATTTCTGGGAATTCTCATCAGCAAGGAGTTTGGAAAGCTTGCATTACTTCTGCTAAATTAATTGGAAGCTTTTTCTAAAAACGTACCAGAGGCATCAGGTTCGAGTCCCAGTCCAGTCAAAGTTTCAATTTTTCAAAAATGTTCAAAAGTTCCCAGTCAGTTTCTTTCTTTATTTGTTGGCCTTTATTGGAAGCTGATACATACTTGGATTCCACCCGACTCTATTTCTGACTTATAAAAATAAGAATTCACAAATGATTCTGCTAAGATTTGTGTATATGATTATCGCATGCCAACATGCACTAAGCAGTTAGCGCTTTGCTCAGTCATTTGCACTGATACCTGTTTGAAAAGAACTTAGTCAGCTCAGGTGGGATTCGAACCACTGACTCCACCTTTTAATTTGATTTTCCAGTCATCAAGGGCCGAGTCTTAGCTAAGTCAGCCTACGCCCCAGAAGCAGGCGTGTTTACAGGGAGGTATGAGTACCGCGTCCGGGTACAGAAAGACTTTAAGGGTGAGGAGCAGACATCAGGGATAAAGAAAGAGGTCAAGCTCTTGACCCCAGCATCAGAAGCTCTGTGTGGACTCCCTGCACTAACAGAGGGACAGACATACGTCATTGCAGGTCAGTGGTACAAGACATAAAACTCAATACAAATCTGAAGAAACTTTGAAAGCTTTTCAAATTGGCAAAGACAATTTAAATGGACCAAGATTTAAATCCAAGCCCCTGGTTTACCATTTGAGCTATGCAACCCTTAGAGGATGGCCTTCCCTATTTAGTCAAGTAGTCTTTACTAGGGTGGGGGCGCCAGTCAGAAGCATTTCACCATTAAATGCTGTATATCTCCAGTGATAACACCATCATTTCCATTCAGAGGCAAAGAAAAATTGTTGTAAACCTGGCAGTACAAACAGTAATTGCCTATACATATGATTGCATGTGCATTGCCACAAAAGATAGGTTCTTTTTAAAATCATCTCAACTATTCTTTACTTAACCTTAAAAAGTGTAGAAGATTTAGAGGGTTTAGTGTTTCAATCCTAGGAGGACCTCTCTTTTAAAATTAATACAGACTCATAAGTGAGTTTGACGATGCGCATTATTTTAAGGGAAATAATTTTATACCACAATGATAAGATGAACATGCAATGTTCCACTTGAATAGGTCAGAGACAGATCCATCAAAGAAATAGGTCAGGCGACAGATTTGAACCAAAAATCGAAATAACTTGACTGCCTGCTAAAAATCATAATATGTATTTAGGGGGATTGATGGTACTTTGAACAGATTTTGGGCTGTTAATCCTTTTTCATAATTAAACTTCTTCTGTAGGTCGAACACGTGATGAAGGAATGATGCTGAGTATGTGTGATTGGACCATGGACTGGATTTCCCTGACTAAGTCACAACGTCATGGAATCAAAAACATCTACAAAAAGAACTGTGATAAGTGTGAGGTAAGAGTCATAGTAGTAGTTCCATCCAAATCATTTCCTTTGATCTGTGAGCAGTCTGATGACACAGATTCTAACTCCAGACAATTTCAGGCCCTCTTCTGTCCCTTTGAACATTTCTACTAAGTTCTAAAAGTCAAGCTCTATTGTTGTACCTTCTTGAAGAAGTCCAAACAAATAAAGGAACAAAACTTGAATGGGAACTTTTAAACAATTTTGAAAAATTTGGCAAATTTTCCAATTTCTGTCGGAAGACAGGCATTTTCTGACCACCATGATTCACATTCATTTAAGACACCTAGATTACTCTATTGATGCTTTACCATCAAGCTATTCAGCAAAACCTAGTTCAAACAGTTTTTTTCCTCAGAATCTTTCAAGCTTCTTCCCCTGTCTGTCCTGTAGCTAAGGAAGAATGTGGGTTGGGGTGGGGATGAACTTCTATCAAGCCAAAGTCAAGTCGACTCTACTTGATACTAAATAAGACTTAAGGCTTTGCATAGTGGGTGAAAAAATAGGAGGATTTGCAGTGGCACCATGTATAAGGTCTCTTAAAGAAGAAGTATGGTTCTGATTCTGTAGAGACCAATCTCCATGTAAAGTCTTTCATTTAATATCTAGCCTGCTCCAATCCCAAACAATTTCATCTTTAAGTAATGGCAACTCCATGTTCTGCTTTTAATCACGTTAAATATCTAGAAAACATAGCCCAATTCATACTGCACTGAATGAGAGCCATGAGATTGGCGCAGGGCATGACAGATGGTCAAAGATAGTCATTTTGGCAACGAACATGAGAAAGATTATCACCTAAAAGAGACAATTTTGCTTCACCGATGGTAACAAAAGTCCCTATGTTCAATGTTGGACAGGAAACCCTCCGTGAATCTGATCTGCATGGTAGCATATCCATTCAATTCTTTTTGATTAAAGCATTCATTGCAATGACATTCTCAGGTGTAAGCACTACTGATTAAAATCAGAACAAGGCAAGTTCCAAGCAATGGTAATTGCTTTGTGATTAAAAAGGCAGCCATGCTTGTTACAGTTCACTGAATTGGAAACAATTTGGGTATTCTTGAAGGCTTAGTCATAATTAAGATAAATGACCATCCATCAAGGAAACTGGATTTCCCTATAAACCAGCATCATGGTACAACTATTAGCAAGTTGAAAAAGTACTCAACAGTCCCTATCCTAAAAATAAAATTTGAATGAAAAAAGAAAGCTTTGAATGGACCTACGGTAGACCTCTTTGCTGGTGTGGGGGCGCCAGTCATAAGCATTTAACCACTGCCGTATGTCTCCATGGATCATGCCCCATGCAAACAACACATTTTATCATTCAGTGATCAAATGCCTTATTCTTAGCTTCAGTGATTTCTGAATGGTGTTTCAGTGTACAACACATTACAGTTGATCGAGGTGGAGATACATGTATGCTGAACATGGATGTTTTCATGGCCTACATGTACTTCATAGAAATTGGTTCATGCCAATGGATGGGTTGACCTACATGTACATTAGACTATGCATAGTTTTTTTATGGAGATCATTTAGCACACAAGTCCCATTGCCTTTTTTGTGGCAAGTAAGGATCCAAGCTCATGGGCTGTCAACCAATCAAATTCTGGTTTGCTGTCCCACATTTGGATATGCACAGCCCTAGGGGATAATTTTAACACATGAAATCCCATTGACAATTTCGTGTCAAGCAGGGATCCAGGAACAATTCTGTTGACCAATCAGATCCTGGTATTTTGACCAATCAGGGCTCAGGGGTTGTGTGCTCTGATTGGCTCTCCTTTATAGCCAATGAGAAGATGGTTTCTGTTTGTCCAATCAGCATCTTTCTAGGTTTTTGGTTTTGGCTGTTAGTGAACAAATTGGCTCACTTTGTCACAGCTATTCATGGAGGTCACATCTATGTGAGCTCCATAATGTTTTAATTACCCACCTCCATCCCCAACTCCTCCTGATGTTGGCATTTTTTAGCGGGAAATTTGTCAGACACGGGATCAATTTTATGGGTTTATCATAACTATCATTTTGTTTACGTAAATTAGCCTAATTTTACTTTTAGGTATCAAATACAGGTACTTGTCAGGCAACTAAGTTCTCATTTAATAGGCTTTGGCGCCCTGTGATGTTTACCAGGGGTCATTCCGACCGTATGTATAAGCGGTGGGCCTTTCTGGCTTATTGTGTAACAAATAGTATTATTGTGCTGTTATCTTTACAGGCTTTTGAATTGACATTGGAATAATTTCTGCGTTCATTTCATACACATGCTATGTGGGTAGTTTATTCTTGTTTACATTGTAACTGTAGGCCTACATGGCCTAAAATGGCTGGGTTTGGTTTGCTCAGCAATTTCATGGGTTTGACGATTTTTCAGGTTGTGGTTTGGGTGTTTGAAAGGGTCTGGTGTGCCCATCTTTCAATTGGGTCTGGTGTGCCCAACTTTCAATTGGGTCTGGTGTGCCCAACTTTGTTATAGGTCTGGTGTGCCCAACTTTGTTATGGGTCTGGTGTGCCCATCGTTCATATGGGTCTGGTGTGCCCAACTTTCATATGGGTCTGGTGTGCCCAACTTTCATATGGGTCTGGTGTGCCCAACTTTCATTTGGGTCTGGTGTGCCCAACTTTGTTATGGGGCTGGTGTGCCCAACTTTGTTATGGGTCTGGTGTGCCCATCGTTCATATGGGTCTGGTGTGCCCAACTTTCATATGGGTCTGGTGTGCCCAACTTTCATTTGGGTCTGGTGTGCCCAACTTTGTTATGGGTCTGGTGTGCCCAATGTTCATTTGGGTCTGGTGTGCCCAACTTTCCTATGGGTCTGGTGTGCCCAAATTTTTATTGGGTCTGGTGTGCCCAAGGGGTCTGGTGTGCCCCACTTGATTTTCCTTTAGTTATTGCCGGTTTGCCCTGAATACAAAGTATTGGTATCCGGTAGAAATTGTTTCTGGCTGAATCAAAATAAATTCATGCTGTGGCATTTTGCCAAACAACATAATTACCGTCGTGGGTGTCATTTTATTTGGTAAGTCTAAGAATAACCAATGTTTGTAAACCTTGCTACAGCAGCGCAGGGATCACACAAAGTGGATGCAGCTTTTGAGGAATGAATTTGCTTGACTAAAAATACAAAGATACAAATATAAACAAAAATCTTACTGGTTTCTTGTTTTGCCATCAAATCACAAAGACCTTTCGTACTTTCAATCCTGGGCCAAATATCTCTAAATCTATTACAGCTTTGGTAAAACACTGCTTGGATAAATCTTTGTTTGAATCAAGCATCATAGGGTGGGGCAAGGTATTTGGTATTCTCTCTATACTCAGCACTGCAAGAAAGAGTGATAGATTAGATGTCTTTAGTAACCTCCTTTAAATATTCGAACCAATATCCCCCAACAGAAATGGGGTTTTTTTATGACTGCTTCTTTTACCAGAGTTAGTGCCGAAACTCACCACCTTGTTAGCAAGAAACATGCCAGCACAGATTCCATTAACTTGGGCTTTTTTTTTCTTAATTTTGCTTGGTCAAAAGTCCCTATAAAAATCAGACTTTAATTTTTTCCCCTTCTTTCCCCTCTTTTACCAGATTGAGATTGCTAATCCATCTCGTCACCATGGAGACGAGCCAACAACCCCGGACCCTTTAGAACCATTCCAGGGGTGCGTGTATGACCCCTTTGGACCCCTTAGACACGGGACGGAGGACTGTGAAGCTAAGCACTCAAGCTGCGTGGAACAAGATGTCGGAGGATGTGCCTGGCTTAAGAATACCCCTTACCAAGACTGCCTGGAGACGAGAAATAAAGCAATGGGAGCTATCATGGCTGATCAGAAAGTTGGTAACATTGGAATTAATTACCGTGGTGATTGGTAAATGACTACAATTCAGCTGAGGATTTGTAAAAAATGAGATCTGAAAAACAAAGAGGCTTCATCAAAAAATTCCAGACTGACAATTTAATTTGTTATAAAAAAAATATTAATCTCCTTGTGTATCAGATCAGTGGTTGATTTAACCAATCTCTTGCAACCAGTCACAAGATGAAGTATAATGTACTGCAAATACAACCTATCAAAACTAGTATGGGTAATCCATTGCTAATTGAGTAAAAGTGGATCATTAAGTTTTGAAAAATGGCAAAGAAATCTTTGACTGGACAGGGACTTTTAACCCGAGACCTCTGGTTTTGTTTACTAGCGCTCTTACATCTGAGCTATCCAGCCCTTACACGTGGATGGTGGCCTTCCCAAACAGTCAACTAGTCTTTGGTGGGGTGGGGGCGCCAGTCTGAAGCAATTCAACCATTAACTGCCGTATATCTCCATGGATCACACCCCCGCTTTCATTTAGATGTAAACAACCAATATTGTTGTAAACCTGGCTACAGCAGTTCGGGGATCACACAAAGTGGATGCAGCTTTTTCAATTGAACAAACAAATTTGTTTGGTGAAATCTACCACTGGTCCATGATAACAGAATATAAATGTGAAGTAATGCTTTTGAAAAGACAGCTTTTGTTAGAACTTCTCATAAAATATAACTAAATAAAAGGGAAGTGATTGTTCGCATTATAAGTATATATTTACAGTATCCAATTTATTGACATTGTATCATGATATCTTGATGAAAGAGGAATTTTAAAATGAAAAGTTTTAATTTGAGATTGTTTTGATTGTAAAAGCAATGAGAATTTTTTACTGAAAAGGACATAAATTGTATGTAGATGTTTATGGAGAATAAACTTGATGAATTAATAAGTATCTTGGGCCTTATTGCTTATCTTCAGGATTGCGTAAGCTGACAAAATAGATGTAGATATTGTCCATACATTGAATATTCAAATTCTAATCATCCATCTAATCAGGACCATTCATGTTTTTAGGAAATGGCCCTCCTAGAATTAAGCCCTCTAAATTAAAATTGAATCTACACCATGAGGGCGCTGTTCATGTCATTGATTGAGCTGAGTGCATCACTGAACTCCGTGGAAAGCATTTTTCCACGGAGCTCATGACTTGCTGTCATTCTAAGTCTGTGGTCATCCTCGGCAGCGCATGCATTTCTAAAGAGCGCCCTCTGTTGACAGACTCCACCCAAATGGCAAACTGCAGTAGTGTATGGCCCTTTACAAATCCATGGATCAGGCTGGGGCTCAGGCTTGGTCTTCAACTGACAAACCTGAAAATTCAGGCTGTGGTTTGTTGCCAAATTTGAAGAATTCTTCAGTTGTTAAAGGGCTGCTGCAATAGACATTTTATCACTTAAATCCATGCTACAGTACTGTTTTGAAATGTTTCTAACAATCAAACTGCTTTTCACACTCGCTCTGGGGGTGTACTGCAAGTTTTCAGTTTCTATGCTAAAGAGAATTTCAATATTCCTGAGCAAATGTGTAATATCCTAACAGGATCATGCAACAGAAGCACAAATGATTGTGTAAAAAGTTTCTGAAAATTTCTGGTTTTTCCTGCAGACCTATCCCTAAAAATATGTTGATTTTCTGCCAAAATGTATGCTTTATACCGTAATCCTCCATGCCATAATCATTTAGTAAAGGAGATTTTTCATCAACATACCTAATCCAGCTTGAAAGTTAATGTTTTTTCTTATGTTTTGTTTAAACTGTGGGATCCTAACATGACGTAACAATAGCACCCTCATTTTTATAAGGATATTTCTAAAGATAAAAAAAAAGAACCGATTTCTGACTCCACTAAGAAAAAGAAACTTACCAATATGTCTGTACACTTCAGATCCCTAGATGACAGCAGAAATTAAGCTTGAATGTGATATTTATTGCAGAGTATTCACCAGGACACTGAAACCGAATGCTTGTTTTTAGATGTCTGTGACATTATAACGAGTAACATAAATATGACCGAAGCCTAAGCCCGAGCCTAAGCCTTGATTCGTTAACGTGCCTATGTATGCAATTCAGTCCATTCTTCAATATTAAAAGAATCTATAGGAAATAATATCTGTGATCCCTAAATAGAATACAAAATATCTGAAAAGTCAAAAAAAAATAAAAAAAGTCCTGGTCCAGTCAAAGTTTTCTTTGCCAATTTTTCAATTACATCTCCAAAAGTTTAAATAATTTGGTTGAATTTGTTTTGGCAGTTAAGAATATTAATTAAAATAATGGAAATCACCTTTAAGGTGTAGAAAATACCAGCAATTTGTTTTTAATTATTCATACAATTTTGCGAAGTATAGAAATAATTAAAGATTAAAACCATACCATTAGCCATAAAACACTGAAGAACTGGAATTGAACAATTTCGCAGTATGTTTTCCTTTAGTTCACTCAAAATCTTGCTCCATGTGAGGAATTTTAGAGCCAGCTAATAAACTCGGTCCACTTTCTCTAATATCTGGCATTTCTCAGTCAATGAAACCCCTCTTGAATACCTCGGATTTAATTGAACCAAAAATTCTTTTCCCGTTCCTAATTACGAGCCAATAAATTACTGAAATAGTCTCGAGTCGCAGAAAGCGGAAACAGACCAATGCGCTTGAAACTTGCGAGTAGAATTCCTGAAATACTCTCAGCGCTAGGAACCTGGGAGAAATATGCTACAGGAAAATATGAATGAAAAGCCCCATCAAGTGACCTACGGCATCTCCACAGGACCACGAGGTATCCATAACCACCAACAATGCCAGGAACTTAAAGGATTCCTGTCTTACAAGCATATCTACAAGACTGTCAGGATGCCGTCGCCGTGTTGATTTCCCAGGGTGCTATTTTCATCTAATCTAATCACGAAGGCGGATCATGGTAGCGTACAGATACCTATTGACAGTGTAGGACAGATAACGGACATACTGATGCTTTTTTTAGCGCGCAGTTGGTGAATTGGACACTACCAGGGGTCAACCTCTGATGATCTGATTTATAATACCAAGATTTTGTTTGTTTGAAAGGCAAGGGGTGATTAAAGTCAAAGTGTAGAAAAGAAAAAAAGAAAAAAAAGAGAGAGTAAACTCCTAAGTATCTGATGGAATTTAAGAAGTAACAACTTAATACATTGTAAGCAAATAATGAAAGCAAGGAAATTGACCATAATTTCGATCATGGCCATGGTATTATGAAAGATTGGGTAATTGTGAATTAATTTAGGAACAAAGGAAACTTGACTGGTTTTGTTTTCCTTTTAGATATGATAGTAAAATAGGAAAGTAGATGTACTCCAAAAAGCTCAACAAAACTATAAACATTTCTAAGTCTAGCTAATGAATGGACATTTAGGAACTGGAAGTGAATGATTTACTCTTGTAGTATGCAAATATGTTGTAAACTGCTAAACGGAGCTACATGAGCTAAGAAATAGCTTTAGATAGGTAGGTAGGTTGTCTGTGGTGAACTTTCCTGGATTGCCTATCACACACGTCTCTGTCTCAGGCCTAGGTTCTAATCCCACCCTGTGCAGAAATGCAAAATGGTTTTTGGATTCCTTCCTGGCTCAAAGACTTTACTTGCAGGCCTAATCCTCAAGGGCAATATGTCACCTCTTCCAATAATGTTTTGCACTCTGCTATTAAGTGACATACACTTTTGCGGAAACTGTGGTTTTCAAACATTCAATGATTTAATGGTTTCTAGATTAACAAAGTTCTCAGAAATATCCTATGTAATGGCAGCTATGTCTGCTAAATGTATCAGTGTCAAACTTTTATTGAAAAAAAGTCACGATCCAAACCACATAGGGAAATTATGCCTTTGAAACTGTATACTGACTTCTGAGGAAATTCTAACCAAAATGGCTAACGTCAGCAGCCAAGACATACAGGATGTGATTTGCCATCAGATGGCTAAGGCTTGGTATGGTCAGCTTAATTGGGTCATGTATGTTGATTACAAATCAGAGATAGGCCTACCTACGAGGATATATCAATTTCATGACTTGGCTTAACGCAGAATTCTGCGCTTACGGGAAGCTGTAAGCGCATACCGGTAACTCATTTCATGTAGGCCCTACCAGTAAGTAAGGATTCGGCCTCTAAGAAAAACCTACTAGAATTGAAATGTCCATTAACATTTTCAGATTTGTATAATTTTGTTCATTTAAGTCATTAAAACGGTCTACAAAGTTCGTGTTAAGTTATATATCAACATGAAAAACAATCTTAGGTTTGACGTATCAAAACATCTACTCTCTGTGAAAAAAATCATCAGATTGAAGTCACGATGATAAATTGGAAGTAACACCTACATACATATCTCTACTGTCTGAGTCTAAGAGGGGAAAACATATCAGGAATTTTATTGGCTAGCATTCCTTGGGGATTGAATATCCAATTAGAGATATTTTTAGGAAGCGGCCGGAAATGTCAGACCACTTTGTCAGTGGAATTTACAATTTTACCATGATTGATGGCTGTGGAGGTTGGCTATAGAATCCCCAGACTAAGACAGATACCTATAAAAAGAAAACTTAAACAACCTCATTCCTACTCAAACCGCTACCCGGCTGTATTCCTTAATGATGAACAGATATCAATGTCCCGGGTACTTAAAAAAAGGTGAGTCAGAAATCATTTCAGAACTTATATTTCAAAAGGTAGAGGGCCTGATGTTTTGATTCTAGCAGGATCTTTCTCAAAGGTAAAGTGACACCCTCAGACAGTCAGTCAGGGGAAGGAAAACCCTGGCACCGACACATGACAGAGGAAGGACAAAAGGGAAGGTAGTAGGATGCAGATATACACGTGAAGGGAGGGGAGATCAAAGGGACAACAATTAACAAACAGAACTTAACTGAAAACATTCCAGGGCTTTGAGTTACTCTGTTATTTCACCTTACTGAGTCTTTTCACCCTGGCCAGCTCCAAATGAATTCTCACATTTGTGTTTTGCTGCATTTCTTGAAGAGCACAAGCAGAATCCTTGTTCAAAATATACCAAAGAGGCTCTTCTCGGAAATCTGAGAAGGGAGTCGGGTAAAATAAACATGGAAGGAAATAATTGCAGAGGAAGGATGTAATGACAGACCCTCCATGGACAGACAGTGTGTAGGTGTGACTACTCAGCAGTGTCATTTCACATCTCATTCTTCCGCCCACTCACACCTCCCAAGTCCTTGGTTTGGTCTACAATTACTCCAGTAATTAGTAGTTCACATTCTACAGGCAAGATAAATTTTTCAGCCAGAGGCCGGCCACACATGGCAGTAACAGAATGAGAGTGAAAGTAACCCTGGGCTACAAATGGGTCTCAAGGATTTCTAATGGCTTGAGTCAGGGCCATTAAACCAGTCAGCCCACTCACAAACCTACAAGACCTTGTTGTTTTGGTGGGCTGACTCCTACTATAAACCCATTCAGACTTGATGGGTGGACTGAAATGACCATATATGGTCATCCCAGTCACCACCTTATATTGTACCCAGCCCATAGAGAGGGCTGGTTGGCTCGCACGAAATGAAAATAACTGATTGGGCTGTGACCTCAGGAATTGCAGCCTTCCCAGGAAGAGGATGGAAAATTCCAGACCTAACTGTTTCGATCCCCGTCCTTCAGAGAAAAGGGTTGAGGAATTCTAAACAATGTTTAATCTTCCCAATTGGATGGTTTCTAAAAATACAAGAATTTAAGTAAACAGCTCTTGGAGTGTATCTTGGAACTGTATATGTGTTTGAGAAAACGAGTGTGATGAGTTTGAGTGTGATGTTTATTCGTTATTTTTCTCTTAGGCTACATGGATGGAGAAGTATTCACTTGACTCTAGTCTTCAGAAAGTTTGAATTTACTTTTTTGTTGGTGTCCTAAAGGTCGGAATTTTTCTCAATTGAATCAAACAAAAATGACGCATTTGTAATTGTTATGTGGTAGACAAAATGGAGATGATTGAGAGTTGTCTAAACCTGATCAAACATGACTTCAACTTGAAGTAATTTAAACATGGTAATTATTTAGACGGCCTGACATCTATCATTGAAATGATAGGATGGAAATGGCAGCAGAAAACAATCTCAGGAATTTGCAGCCATTCCCTGCCATTCCTTGTCAACACCTCGGGGTTATTTGTTGAATTGTTTAGAGGGGGTGGGGGGACCAGCGAATTGGACCAAGGTCGGTCTTCTCCAGGAGGGATTGTACAATGCAGACATATGGACACCCCCTGCTTGGTTGGTGCATGGAGGAATAAGGAGCATTATTCCTCCATGGTTGGTGTCACTTGATGACGTCACAGTCAAACCACTGACATCACTGACCACGGTCATTCCAGCATTTACCCAGGCCTCACCAGTCCTCCCCACCACACTGGAATGCAGGGGCTAATTTCAGCTCAATTTTTTTAGTCCGAAAAAATCACCTAAATTGGATCTGACTGCATCAAAACAAGTTCTCTCTTTTATTTATCCAGAAAGGGGCGGGTGGGGTTGACGGAATTGATATAAACAGAGAAAACAGAAATATCAAAAAGGAAAATCGAAATATGGTCTATTTTAAGACCGCTGCTTGAGTAATAATGGATAGCTTTCTGCACGGGTGGTACTACCACAAGTTAAAGTTCACCTTGAGATCTAAACTAATAAGATTACTCTAGCAGACTTCACAAACTTTCACATACTTCACAAACTGTTACCAACCAATTATCCAATCCTCAAATAAAAAGAGGGCCTGACATTTTTATCCAAGCAGATATCCAATCCCAGAGATAAAAATAAGGAAAATCATGCCTTAAATTAGTGTGAGAGCTTCCCTCACCAAAATCAAACTCAACCACTGCATTTTTATTTCAAATGCCATGCACAAGCAGCTTGAATTTGAAGCCATCACTCCTGCTTCCCGATGCAGACATCAATAGCAGAGTGCCTTATGCACAACTCAAGGTCATGCCATTGATAAAGATGTGTATAATCTCAAAAGTTAGAGGGCCTGATGTTTCGATCCTAGCAGGACCCAAAGGTAAAGGTCCTGCTAGGATCGGCTTGCCTTTGAGAAAGGTCCTGCTAGGATCGGCTTGCCTTTGAGAAAGGTCCTGCTAGGATCAGCTTGCCTTTGAGAAAGGTCCTGCTAGGATCAGCTTGCTTTTGAGAAAGTTCCTGCTAGGATTGGCTTGCCTTTGAGAAAGGTCCTGCTAGGATTGGCTTGCCTTTGAGAAAGGTCCTACTAGGACCAGCTTGCCTTTGAGAAAGGTCCTACTAGGACCAGCTTGCCTTTGAGAAAGATCCTATACTAGGATCGGCTTGCCTTTGAGAATGGTCCTGCTGGGATCAGCTTGCCTTTGAGAAAGGTTCCACTAGGATTGAAAAGGTACAATGTAAGGCCCTGTAACTGTTAATATTTATGTATTGCAGGTCATTTTAGTCAGTGATTAGTCAGCAACAGTTTTGTTGTATAATTCACAAGATGTGCTAGGAAAAAACTAGGATGTTGAAGGGGTTGATTAAGTCTTGCTTTCTCCTATAAGTCCGTCCACCAACACTCACCACCTCTCCCTCAAGTCCAACCTCCATCCCAGAGCCAACATGTGGAGTGAATTAGTTCAACTATAGTGTTCTTAGAGCGTTGAGTTAAAGGCCCAATACAACATGGTAAAAGTCAAAAGATTGCCACAGTTTGTGTGTTAAACCATTAAACAAAAAAAGCAATCCTGTGAAAGTAGAAAGAGGTAAAAAACTGTCACGGTCTTTGCACCATTCTGTAGTGTAAGAAATACAAACTATGTAAATTAGAAGGAAATCTGTGGACATTGATGTTTTCCGATCTTCCCAATGTTGTATTGGGCCTTTAAGCAGGACACAGTTTCTCATCAGAGCCTTCGTTTCAGCATGGTTTCAGCGACTGACCTTTCAAGGAAAATGGCAATTGCTATTTGCAGACACTTTGCAGACTTCCAGAAGGAAACAGGATTATTCAATAAAGGGTCACAGATTACCTTTTCCAATAAATCAATAGATTAGCAACTGACAAGAGATAAGAACTAGCCAGATCAAAAACGATTAACTATCCGACATCGCATATGCCTGTTGTCCTGAAGATATAACCGATGAAAACAAATCACAAGTCAAAACACGACTCTCCCCCAATAAATTCTGGGGTAGTTGACACTGAGGATACAACTACATGTAGACAGCCATTTCTTGTTCCTCTATTACAAAAACAAAATCTAACACTAGCATTCTGTAACCCAAGGTGAATCAAATAATTATGTTGCAAATTGCCGACAAGAAATATGCAAATCTAAAAAATTGAGAGGGTCTGACATTTTTTCCCCAGCAGAATCTCTTCCATTCTGTCATAGATGGAGAAAGAACAGACATTTTGTGCCCTGATAAATAGTACAAAAACGAAATTTCATGATCTGTAAATATTTTTTCAGTACATGTATGTATGGTTTTTTTTTTTTGCATCTGATAAAAATGGGGTGTGATCCCTGAAGATATACAGCAGTTAATGATTAAATGATTCAGATTGGCGCCCACACCAACAAAGACCTTTTTAGGAAGGCCCCCATCTAAGGCCTGGATAGCTGAGGTGGTAAACCACTGTACAAAAACACCCACCCTGTCAAATTTCCTTTGAGAATTTCATTTTTATTTTTAGAAAATAGAATGATAAACCTTCCACGTTCCGCACCAGTTCAACACCCCCAACCAACATGGTACCACATAACCACTAATGAGTAAACAAATAAATCCGGTCAGCTTGTTGCCATGGCGACAGGATGGACTCCAGACACGCCTTCTTTGACAAGCCAATAACAGGAGGTGACCAGGCAAGGTGCAAGAAAGTCAACGGCAAAAATATTTGTGCGGACGCTGACATCTGCCGGTGGCCGGGCACCTTGGTAGGTGGCCCAACATGCGGCTTCCATTCCACCTCATTATTTTGTAAAATAAACGGCGGAAGTGATAAATGATGTATCCTCAAAGTATGGATTCCTTGGGTTTGGCAAGGAAGGGTGTGGGTTCATTTGGTGTTTTTTTTTTCTTGCTGAAGGAGTGAGGAAAAAAGTGGCTTGGTAAACATCATCTTCTTAATGCCACATGCTTTCAATTCAAATACATTTTCCACTAAATAAAACATGTAAATGTCTGAATCCTATTTTGATATCTGCAAACAGAACTTCCATCTTATTTCTCCCATGAAACAAGGTACTCCGGTTGAAAAATCAAGGCTGTATTTCACAGAGCCTTACAATTCATCGTAGCTTTTTTTTTTTCAATGCAAAATCGCCCAAACCAAGGCTGTAAAGCCACTCAAGGTTTAGGGCTAGAGAAAGAAGGTAAGGGCTATCCAAGGTAAGCTAAACTTACCAATCCAGGGTAAGCTACCTTGGATAACCGATGAACCAATGATAAGTTGTGATAGGCCGTATGGTTTCTGTGCACAGGTCATTACCTAATTGCTATTGGTCATAAGTACGAATGAGTTTTAAGAAATCCAACCCAAGTCAAGCCCATGTAAGTTATTGTATATTTAGTCAGACCTACTTCAAAAATGTGGATCAAATGTCCAAAGCTGAAAAAAACTTCAGAAAGACAAGAAAAACAGCTATTTTCTGGGTCAAAAACCTCGGTTTGGGACCTCTTGGCAGCATCTTTAATACCTATATACCAGAATTGGTTGAGAAATGAAACAATTACGAGGACTACGTGCAGAAAGAGAGGAGAGAGAGAGAGAGAGAGAGAGAGAGAGAGAGAGAGAGAGAGAGAGAGAGAGGGGGGAGAGAGGGAAGGGGAGCGAGAGGGGGAGAGGTGGAGAGAGAGGGAAGGGGAGCGAGAGGGGGAGAGGTGGAGAGAGAGGGGAAGAGGTGGAGAGAGGGAGAGAGAGAGAGAGGAAGGGGAGAGAGAGAAGGGGGACAGAGAGGGGGACAGGTGGAGAGAGAGGGGGAGAGGGAGAGAGAGAGAGAGGAAGGGGAGAGAGAGAAGGGGGACAGAGAGGGGGACAGGTGGAGAGAGAGGGGGAGAGGGAGAGAGAGAGAGAGAGAGAGAGAGAGAGAGAGAGAGAGAGAGAGAGAGAGAGAGAGAGAGAGAGAGGAGGGAGCGAGAGGGGGAGAGGTGGGGAGAGAGAGAGAGAGAGAGAGGAGGGAGCAAGAGGGGGAGAGGGAGAGAGAGAGAGAGAGGGGGAGAGAGAGAGAGAGAGAGAGAGAGAGAGAGAGAGAGAGAGAGAGAGAGAGAGGGGGGAGAGGGGGAGAGGTGGAGAGAGAGAGGTGGAGGGGAGAGAGAGGGAGGGGAGAGAGGGGGAGAGGTGGAGAGAGGGGGAGAGAGAGAGAGAGACGGAGAGAGAGAGAGAGAGAGAGAGAGAGAGAGAGAGAGAGGGAGGGAGAGAGAGAGAGAGATCTTTGATTCTTGCGGACTTTGATTCTTGCGGAAATCTTAAGCCCTACCATGGCTAGGCCACCTGTAAGAAGCTTACTACTGCACTTATGCCCCCCACCCTATCCTGAGGTCAATGAACCCTTACATTTCACACCAATATAGTCAATAGCTTAAGCGGCTGATTTCTTCTCCAAAGACTGACCTTAATGGCTGCCAAGACGAGGTAAGGCTGGAAAAACAATCAGGATTGGTTCAACCACCGATGTTAAAGTTGTATTCAAATGCTAGAAAAGAATTTGTTACTGATTTCAACAACTTGTTGGGGGAGATTTTTCTTTTTCAGTGAACTGATGGAAGTACAGAACAATTGTTGATTCACCTGACTGGCTGCAATGCGGATGGGCGTCTCTGGGGATGAGGACTGTTTTCAGAGTCAACTAACAACGGAAATAGTAAGGTGCGAACGCCGCACTGTTATCACGCAGACTTGACATGAAAGCTGAGCATCTCCAAATCTCTGATTGGCTGGTGAAAATATTTGCGGGGGGGGGGGGGGGGGTGCAGAACTGGTTTCCTAGGGGTCACAAGGGGTGAGACGGGTTATTACCCAATTCGAGGGAAGGGGGTGTCGATGAGAGACCTGGTATCATGCAGTTCAATATCGCCTCGTTTCGGGGAAATCACCCAGCCCCTTGGGGGAAGGAATTTGAGACGCGTATTCACGTAGGTGGTCAGTCTATTCCAAGTAAAGTCTCAATCATCTGCAAAATATAAACCAACAATCATGACCTCCACTTCCAGAAAATCAAGGGTTGTTTTCCAAGGGATATAAAATCCCCATAGCAATGCCTTCTTCTTCTTTTATAAATGGAAAACCTAAAAATAGTACTGGCAAGACCTCAAAAATACTCAAGACTGCTGACAGCCCAAAGAAGACTTGATCTTATCTAAGATACAAAATTTAGTAATGATGGGATACCAGAGTGAACATGAATATGCTTCACTTACCTCTATTTCCATTTTATCCATTACATATGCTCTTTATTTTTTTCATTTCACAAACCAATTCTTTAACTAGGGTGCATATCTGTAAGTCATAAACATTTCCTTTGAACTTGAAAAGCAGCTTATAAAATTGTTCTGACAGAAAAGTTTTGGAAATAAAGTTTAAAACTGAATTGAATGGAATTACATTGAAACCTTTTTCCACAGTACAATTGTGACTTTTATAAAGGTCCTGCCTGGATTAAAAGGCCAATTCCTCATGTATTTTTTTCAATTCTCAGGTTCTTTATTGTCAGCAGGCAGTCTGCAACATATTTCTTATTAGAGGAGTTTTTCAGGCTATTGAAGGGGAAGGTAGCAAGTCATGAATTGTTTGCATTGTTGATGCAATATAGAAATAATCTCTTTCTTTAGCGTGAGGGTCTAAGAAGAACCAATGGACTTCATATTCCGGGAACAGTCTGCTCTATCCATCACACAGAGACTGTGGTACATTTATATCACTTCATAATGGTCAAGCAAATAAAGGAAAAACTGACCGAGAACTTTGAAAGTTGAAACATTTTTTTAAAATGCAAAGAAAGCTTTGACTGGAATGGGACTTGAACCAGAGATCTCTGGACTAACGTACCGGTGCTCTTCCATCTGAGCTATTCATGGTGGCCTTCCCTACTAGTACTAGTACTAGTCTTTGCAGGGGTGGGGGCGCCAGTCAGAAGCAATTCAACCATTAACTGCAGTATATCTCAATCTCAACCAATTGATGTAACCCTGGCTATGGCAGCTCAGGGATCATACAAAGTGGATGCACCTTTCAAAATTAAAGTCAAACAAATAAACGAAAAACTTACTGGGAACCTTTGAAATATTACTTTTTTATTTTTCCTCAGATATGAAGGGCACTGGTACGCATTAAAAGTTTTCTTTGCCTTTTTTTCAAAACTCTATCAATAGAATTAAAATAATTCTTTATTTGACATTGCCTTTGAGAAAGGTCCTGCTAGGATCCTTGAATTTATTGAAACTGACAAAAGGTGACAGGAGAGTCAAACTACAGTAGGTTTTGCAAGACTGGAACAGTATTTGAACCAATTTAGCCAAACACGTTGCCAATCTACTTAAGCCCATTTCCCCTCCAATCCTGCCATCCTGCTCATCAAGCTCATAGAAACCTCAAGTCTTAATAATAGTCTTGAAGTCTGTCAAGACTGATTAGCACAAATGAGGATTGCCTACTGTGTCGCTGATTGGGTTAACTACCTTACCAGACTGGCCAGACCAGGAGGACTGGTCTGAATGTCCTAAGAACTATAGATGGTCTATGGCCAGGTTGGTCCACCTACCCCGGGAGAATTACTCAAGGATTTGAGGGGGTCAGCATGGATATAGGAACTGACCGCACGATGATGGACACGAGGGAAGGGGAAAATGAATTCAATAAGAAAGAGGAGTAAGAAAATACTTTTACCAATTACAGGACAGAGCCGAGAAACCACAAAAAAGGTCACATTGTTGAAGAATTTCCGTGCATAAAACAACAGAAATCAAAACATCTATATTTGTCCTGCATTCATTCTTCATAATCAATGTTTTTCTTGTAGATTTAAAACTATAAAACTAGTTTCATAAGTCTGTTTCTGTTTTCAATATTTTTGTTAAAATATCCTTTTCCCTTAAGCATAACAAACTCGTGGAATGCAAGATTGATCATAAAATATTTCTCAATGAAAAGAGCCATACAAAATTCCACAACGTGAAAGATTTATTGAGTGAAACAAGCCGACGAAGATAACCAGGAAAACCACTTCCTATGTCAGAACAATAAAAACTAAATGACAATGAAAACTAAAACCCAGTCTTGGTCTCGTGAGGGTTAAAAATAAAGATCTATCAAAAAAGAGAAAGATTCCTTGCTAGCTTTTTCCAAGAAGGTATGATTCTTTAAAATGTGCAGTACAAATGTTTTTTGTCAGCTACAATTTCATCGGAGGAGAGTAAGAGTTGGAGAGAGGAAGTGGTGAGATTCGGAACATGCTTGTGAGCAGAATCAAAGAGGAATGTTAAGGTGGGATGACCTGCTTTTCCTCAACCCATTTCTGGGACTGAATCATCGGGGAAAGATGGTGGATGTGTCCTGTCTCGGGAAAGCGCGCATAACATACAGGTTGGAGGAAGAGGGCAGGATCCATGCTTATTTGGACTTCTAGACAGTCCGTGGATTTGTTTAGCGACCATCTCAGGTTGTATTTATTTTCCTGCAGTTGTAACAATACCAAGCAATTATAAAGGGAAATATCAAGTGTAGGTGCTCAGGTTTTTTTTTTTTTTTTTTTTTTTTTGGGGGGGAATTGAAAACAAACATGATGGAAGTGGAAAGCCAGGAAGGTCCAGGAGGGAAAGCCTTTCTGATTCTCAAAGTAAAAGAGTAGGAGGGAGTGAGCTAGAGTTGGGGTTATGATTTTTTTAAATAGCTAATCAATCTGAAATCATTTAAAACAAAAATGATGCTTCGATCCTAGCAGGACCTTTGAGAAAGGTCCTGCTAAAAGATATAGGATTTTTCTGTATTGAGAGTTATAATGTGAAACTGTGGGTGCTAAAGACTCAATGAACAATTCATTCAAGTTCTAAATCTCAAATGTTAGAGGGCCTGACGTTTCGATCCTATAGCAGGACTTTTCTCAAAGGCAAAGAAAGGTCTGCTATGATTGCAATGTCAGGCCCTCTAACTTTTGATTTATGTATTGCAGGTCATTTTAGTCAGTGAGCAGTTTGCAACAGTTTTTGTATTAATATAATTTAGAATACACTTATCCAACTTTACCGCCTACCGGTATTCTAGAGAACAAATTTGGGGTCCTTTTTGTTTCATGCTGAAATTGAATCTACTACACAGTCTTGTTCAAGACGGTCAGATGTCTGCTCAAGAAAGCAGGGGGCTTGGGTCTGAAACTTGCCTGAGCTGCTCAATTCATTTTTACCCAGCAGGCAATTGGGCAACGCTCTGAGCATTCAATGCTTAGTGCTGCAGACGTTGAGAAGGGCAAATCCTTGTGCAATTCTGTCGTGATTTTTGTGGCAGCGTGCCCATCCTGGCCAACTTCTCCCAATTTGTGTCTCCTTCCGTTCAGCTCTGAGATGCTGGATTAAAGAGGGTAAGCCTGGCCGTCCTGTACCTATAAAGCTTCACGTGAGGGGAGAAAGATGAGGTCAGTCTGCCTGGTGATCTAAGGAATGTATAGAGCATTCCATATTGGTTGGCCAAGAACCGATCATACGACTGGTAACTCAGTGTTGCCACTTGTAATAGAGTATTAAGTCAAGGTGGACTTGACACAGTGACAGGGTTCAGGAATATCCAGTCCGATGAAACATGCTATTCTGTGGAGAGAAACTCAGCAAGTCTGCAATTATAGCTTGGGGCTATTCGATCATGGGTGGGACAGGTTTCTGAGGAAGGGCACTGCTCAAGGGTTGTAGCCCTGAAGGGGATCGTGTGAGTGATGGAAGGAGAGAGGCTGGCTGGTTGGGTCTTAGATGTGTCTGCTAGTGCCATCTTGAGGTAAGCACCGAGCAGCGAGCGGCGCACCGCAGCTTTCACCCGCTGGGAATCTCCGACCTCAAGGGAATCAACGGTGAGGGGCTGCGGTTTCTCCCCTTTGACGTCACTGTTGTTCTTGGGTCTTGGTATGTGGTTTGTGTGTCTGGTCACGTAGCTGGTAGGAGCTCGGCAGTGGACTTCAACCTTGGCCTGAGCAGTTATCCACCCCCTACTGTTCCATCATCAGGTTCACTCATGCAAAACATGCACTGAATTTTAAAACCTTTAAATATATAAAGAAGGATAAAAAAAAACTAGTTCATAGATTCACACAAAACATATATATCAGAGAAAGTTTTTACGGTACAATGCAAACCTCTACTTATTTGTCCAGACTTATATATTGCCTTTGAGAAAGCTCCTGCTAGTATCAATATGTCGAGCCACCTTAATTTTTAGATCTGCATTTCAGTCACTTAAATCCCCTACACAACATAGGTCGAGGTCAAAGAATAGCGTCCATACATTGTCTGATCTAACATATGCATGAAATAGCACACCTGTGAAAATTACAGCTCAATCCACCAACTGAGTCTCGAGAAAATCGTGAAAACAGCTTCATTTGTTTCGCGAAAATGCAGCATTCAACGGCGTACTGTTCCGAAAAATACTTTAGATCTCGGTGAGACGTAAACTATTTCTTTTACTCGTTTCTCCCAAAATACATTTTAGGTAGAAATATTTCAGTGAGAGGTTTCTACTATAACCATCTTCAAACTGTATAAGTTTCATGTAAATCTGTGAAAATTTCTGTTTTTCGATCTTACCAATGTTGTGTAGGGGCTTTAAACCCCAAAATATATATATATAAATGCTTTAAACTGCTTACTGACATTGACCAGAAATATACAGATCTCAAAAAAAGATAAGGTCCTTTGTTTCAACACATGCAGAACCTTTCTCAAAGGTGAAATGGGAGAAAAAAATAGAGTAATTTTCATTTGCAGCCCACATGATGAAGCTCACTCACGCCCATCAACTCCCAGTCAATAAAAGAATGGCTTTTTGTTATGCTCTTCAACCTTGAAGTGACAGAAGGAGATGTTATCTACAGCCTGCAATGGACTCACACCATGACAAATCAGATAAAGGCTGAAACGTATTCTTGGAAACAAGCCTAATTATGTCTAGGTCTTCTCAGTGCTGAGGTTACTGATCCTAGATGCGTTTGGAGTGATTTGCCAACAGGTGTACGTAATGGTTGCTATAGGCAACGCAGTCCTTCTCAGATTCCAAGAATGCACCTTAATGCCTTGGATTTTCTTAATCCCTCTGAAATATTTGTTTTGATGGAACTACGGAACAGCAAAGCTCCTGCTCGGTGACAAAGGGAAAAATTCCACCCTCCTTCCGAAAAAAAAAAGTCAGAGAAGTGGAGATGTTAAAAATATCTCACCAAGGCAATTTTGGCCGACTGGAATTCTTCAGGATTTTAATTGGCCGCCTGGTTTTGTTTGCGGTTTGGAGGTTTTTGGTGGAGTCTGGATCATTCAATCTCTGCTCCTCTCTTGTTAATCCCCTTTTAATCCCTGGGCTGGATTAGTGCTGAGCTGATTTATGCTTCGGATTTGTGTCCTTGTCCTCAATAACTAAGGGATCTCGCGATGTCAGAATCCTGAAATGGCAAGCGGTCATGCGTAATGTTTTTCGTTGCTAATCATCTCCGCAGGGAACAAGAAAAAAAAAGAGAAAAAGAAAAGACAGCGGGAAGAGGAACAAATGGCTATTATTTAAGTTATTCTCAAACTGCCAATCAGACCAAGTAACAACGGCCATCTTCCCCAGGGCATCTTCTCCAAATCCTCCCAGCATTCTTAGCTGCATACTTCTTCACACCTTGGCCTTACTTTTGCCAGCTACCTGCAAATAACAAGGGTAACGTCTTACCTCACCTCCTCACCAGCCCTAGCTTTGTCTTGCGGTTGCCCATACAGGCACTCGCACTAGGTAAATACATAGATCTTTAGGATAAACTTTACCCTTGGCTACCTGAAAAAAGGGGCAACCTTTGACTATCCATTGTGAATCCATTCAGTCAACACAACCTCACTACTGTGAGTTGAGTCTTACTTGTAATTGAATCTAGGAGGTACAACCCGCTAATTAGATGCTCAATTAGTTGGACATAGAAGAAAAAAATCTGTGGTATTTTGGAACGTTGTGCGAACTTCTCAGGAAACAGTTCTGACGATTGTGCAGGATGACACAAAAAAGTTGGAGGCCCCTTTATAAGATCAAGACCATTTCACGCGTAAGAATTTGTCGAGGACCATATCCCAAGTAAAACCTCAAAAGTGATTCGATCTACTCACAAATTCTGAATTAAGTAGAATTGGACTCTTCCAGTTTGCTTCAAACAAACCCCCGATGATGGCTTGAGATGCGGCACAGATAAAGTGCCAGGGCTTCAGACATTTTGAGCAGGATCAGGACCAGGGCTGGGCAGTGTGATCTTGATAAACAAGCATTGTGCCTCTGAAGTCCCCTTTGTATTGTCTTACAGCGAGTCCTGACAGAAAGGCCCACTTCTGGAGTCAATGCAGTCCTGCAAGTGATCCTGACGACTGCCCAGATCTCCCCACCAATGTCTCTGAGACCTCCAGCCTTTGTCCCGCAAAGGGCATCTGTAGTGCTCAGCATTCCTCGCCCGACTTTGGCAACAACTGCTGGCATACCTGGCTTTCTTCCAGGGACATCCATTCTTCAGGCGCTAACACCTTTTGTAGCCAGCCCTGCCTGTACACATCCCCAGCGCAGCATTGTTGATGTTGTTATCCTGCTGCAGTGCCCTGTAAACACTGCGGGCTAGGCTCCATGAAACCGCATTCCACAAGTTCTTAATTTCTCTAATCAGATTTGATTAAATCCCACTTTCCATAATGACCAGGACTGAATGCCCGGATTAACTTCCCAGAGAAACCTCAAGTGAGTTATGAAGCCAGATTGGACCTGTTTTCGGCGACAATGCTCCTCCAGAAAGGAATGATCAGCTACTCAAGAACGGGGAAAAAGGTAAAAATCTAGAAGTAAAACTCTCCAAAAATAAACTGCAAATGAGATTACTAAGAATCAGAAACACCTTATATCCTTTTCAGAATGAAGCCAGTTTTTTTCCCTCCGACTGACAATGACATATAGGAAGAAATTCACGCATGGGAATGACTCAGAAAGTCAGAAACATTTACCATTCTACAACTTGCAAAGTCACTGAACTGTGCCAGAAATGAACGCGTTCATAAACATCCCCATTTCCACACTTAATCAGCTTGGATGACCTTTAGCATTTGTCAACAGTAACCACACCCCACCCCAACCCCCAACCCCCTCGCGAAATACAACCTCTATCCTAAATCAGCGTGTCTGTGAGTCACATCTCAATTGAGACCGACAGACCTGAGAGTGAGACATTCAAGTTAGCGTCAAACACTGAGCCATGCAACCACCAAGTTTCAGTGATTGATTCCAGTATTTTATGAAACAGCTTGGAACATTAAAGATCATTGTAAGTGCTGGACACCCCTTGTCCGGTTCCAAAATAAACTTAAAATGAAATACTGGGAAAAAGTTCCAGCTCAATCTGTAATAATCTTTTGATTATGCATATATATTGAATAATCATGACCTATTTTGACCCGTGGAGATGTGAGATATTGGTTTCAAACTCCTTCCTAAAAGCCTAGATGAAAAATCAACAACATTACTTTGAGAAAGTAAATCTTTTAGCTTTTCTTTTTGCATTTCTACCTTTTCCAATGATTCAAAGTTTGGGCAGCATTGTGTAAGTTTGTAACAATGCTAATGCATTATGCCTTAAAATAAATAGAGAAAGGTCCTGCTAGCATCAAAGTATTGGGCCCTCTAAATTGTTGAGATTTGTATTTAATTTGTAATTTAATTTGTTTGTAGGACATTAGGCAATTTCAGCTGAGGTAGATACCTTTTGGCTATTTCTCACTGGGTACACAGGAACGGCCTTAGCAAGCAAGCACAAGGTTTATGCACTGTCCAGCACCCATGCAACCAACCCTGGTTTCAAGGGCTATCCTCCCAACATCCTTGGGGACAGACTATGCCTAGCATTCCAGACATACCCACCATGCTTCCCATTGTCCCCTTTCCTTTCTACCCTCTAATACCTGCTCACCTGGGCCGCTAGTGGGTAGAGTTACACACCAGTAAGCCTGCCTTTGTGCGTATTGTTAGGTAGGGCCCATACAGAACTCCACTGTTCCCCCTGACTGATACCACTATTGCCCATTTTGATAAAATGCCAAGCCAACAGGTACTGCATTCTTCCCAGTCAGAATGTGTGGACATTTACAGCTCTTAGGGTATAAAAGAGAGAGAGTGCGAAAAAGCGAAGATCTCTTAGTCCAGGGCGTTTTAACATTTTTGGCATAGTTTGCATTGCTTTCTGGGGCCGTATCCTGACAAAACGCATCAGGTGATTTCAATATCAGCAGAGGTCTTTAGGACTGCTTGATAATATGACACACCCCAACCCCCTTGTTTGGTATGTGTTAATATCCTGCCCTCAGCTATTCCCTTTATCGCCAGAATTCTTGATTTCAATCGTCTCCTGCTCTCAGTGTAATCTGACATCGCTTCTCTTCATCCAGTACATTCTTTCTGCTATTTATTCTCTCTCATCCTTTTTTCCAAGTAGTCTGTCCTTGTTCTCCGATTATTTACTGTAAATGCCAAACTGTCACAAACTTCTTTATTGCCCACAAGCTATCAATCCAGCAGAATCTTTCTCTAAGTATAAAATTATCACTCCTTGGTGATTGTTATCTGGGAACAAATGGATTACCGTTCATTAAAGCAACAAACTAAACCTCTTTCTACATCTTGTGACCAATCTTTATCATCTTGACGTTGTTTGACGCATTTCAACACCTACGCTTTATGGTAGCTTGTAAAACCTGTCTACACTACATCCACTTTGACAGGGAAACACTAGGGAACATTTTCTCAAGAACTGCCATTAATAATGCTGACAAAATCTTCCCAACAACGGACATTCTAAATCCCAAATGACCTCTTCCAACATTATGGAATATCATAAACATTGTCAAGCCAAAGCAAGGGGAGCAAAAGCTCCTGAAACTCAGCCCCATCCCCCCCCCCCCCGGGAAATCTTGGAGTTCAAGTTCTTCAACTGCCAGGACTTCCTCGGAAATGGGTGGGACAAGCCGAGATGACTTGTGGTCAGATGGTTGCTGTGCTTGGGAAGTCTCTAATTTCTTGCTCGAGATTAATCTATGCCAAGGCCATACTCTAGAGGTCTAGTATAGGAGTCAATGACTGGTAATATCAAGGCTCTGTAAGGTTGATGGATGGCGGAAACCAAGCGTCAGATTTTCACAGATTTACAGGAAAACAAAATGTAAGCTGACTCAGTTCCAGGTTTACGTCATCGAGGAATTGTAGTTGAGGGAAGGAATATCGATTACAGACTCCCCCGGAATACTCAACTGATATTGAAGAGTCGGCAATTTCACTTAAAGTAATACACAAATGGTGTCAAATTCTCATGGACTTAAATGACACTAACTATACAAATCACAAAAGGCTTGAAGGCCTGGTTAAGAGCAGAATTAGAAAGGTCCTGCTATAGGAGCCACCTGTACTCAGGCCTTCTAAATTCTTTAGTGTTATAAATTTTGACAATGATAAATTGGCAAGGATTGGCATTGTTATAATGTTTAAGATATATAGTTGCTTATCAGATTCCTTTAATTGATTAATTTAGTGTGAACGGAAAACAACAAATCATCCTTACATAACAATTACTGTATCATCTATTGTGTATTTGAACCGCATTTGTTTTGATTCCTGTACATTGCCTTGAAATGTCTTGCAGCCTGTTTCCCATCTTGTAATAATCACTTTTATTGAGGTCAAATTGCAGACCACATATTTACAAAAGGGGTTTGGGAAAGCTTTCATAAATTGTCCAGAGGAATGTGAAGCATTTGATGCCTGTTCAAACCACCGGCTAGACAGAGAGGAAGTCTCCTCTTAAACCCAGGGTGAAATTCAATACCTGTCTACCAGCCATTATTGTCTCAAGCAATCGTGACATGGTCACTGAGATCACGCAGTGATTCGCTTGTTTACCAACAATGACTTTTCTCCACAAATGAAGTGAATCACTGCCGCACCGCAGCCACTAATCAATGCACCAATAGCCAGCGAGAGAATGATGGGAAGGAAACTCCTCACTAATTGGAAAATTCATTCAAGAGCCACGTCAGGCAGGCGCTCCAACATTTAATCAAAAGGACCCAGGTGACATTCGCTGAAGGTTTTGTGAATTGTGATCAAATACTCTCTTGTCCTGCCATCACCCGACATTCCATCCACAGGTTTTCACTGCAACCTATCACTCACCCTAGAATTACTCTCAGACTGCAAAAAAACTCAGCTATTTGTAGGCTGAAGATTGCGGGGTATAGATATTCAAAGACTCATAAATAAACACAGTCAATTCTTGCCAGCTATGATTGATCAAGAGCAAAACTGTATTAAGAGCTTGGAGAAACTTTTGCAGCGGAGGAATTCCACTTCAACGGAGATTGAAGCTTTGTAATCATGCATGATTCGGCTGCAATCACACCCAGGCAATACCAATTTACCAAACACAAAACATATCACATCCAATTGAGATTGAGGGTTTATAATACACAATAACGCTACAGCGACCAAACCAAGCAACCACCAAACATCAACAACTGCACTTGAATGGGGATTAATGATTTATAATAATCAATTGTGCAACCCCCCCCCCAGTCCCGGTAACACCCAAACCCCAAAATATGAAATTGAAAAGCCCAACAACAATGGGCATTGATGGATTATAATAATAGTAGTAATTTCACAACAACCACCCAAAAAAGACCAATCTAATTCAGTGTGCATACAGGGTGTAGAGGGATCAGAATCCTATGGTGAAGAGTAACTCTCTCCAAACATTGAAATGGAGAAAACAACAACTGGATATTAGTGGTTGATAGGCTTGGGTGAGTTCACAGGGCTGACTAGTCCCCTGTCCCTCCCCCTCTACAGAGAAAGCCCCGCCCCCATCCCCCTCACTCCCCTGCCCCCATGAACACCCCCCCCCCTCACCTCTTTGTTATTGACAGTTGCCAGTTCTGCCTATATGGTCTGTTGGTGACTCACACAGAGGGGGTGGTGAGCACTGAACAGAAGAGCCGGCCAATCTTAGGCAAGGATAAATAGAGGAGTAGTGGCCCTGCAGTAGTCAGATTGCCATCGGGAGCTACTCGTGTTTACAACCAGCCCCAACCTCACTGCTCCAAAATCCTGCAACCATTTTTTCCCCCGACTTTATAAAAACAAAATTGCAAAAAGATCTACTCTGCGCTGAATTTGGGCGATCAAACAACTTGTTCCGATTGCCGACCTTTGAGTTCTACTGGAGATTTTTTATTTTCCTGCGATTCCGCGTCTTGGACTTTCTTTGATTCAGTCTTGAACTTGTGAGAGATGGATACGAGGAGACTTGGCTTGGGAGTCTTGATGCTTGTGATGGTTCTGGAGATGTCTCAGAATGTGCAAGGGTGTCAGTGCGCTCCTGGACACCCACAGCAGCATTTCTGCAATGCAGGGTTCGGTAAGCCGCCATTTACAACTGATTTACAACTTTGTTCATTGATCTTGAAAATACATATTTGCTGAGGAGTAAATTAAACTGATGAATTCCTGAGTGACACTGGCTGATGTGAATGTGATGAGAAATGTGATGTCTTGTCATTTCAATTGGCTTTAAAAAAAAATAATACTTGATTAATATGCAAATATGTCGGCAACTGATTAGTGATTACTGACTAAAATGACCAAAATGCAAATATCACAAACTTTGTTCATTGATCTTGAAAAGACATATTTGCTGAGGAGTAAATTTAACTGATGAATTCCTGAGTGACACTGGCTGATGTGAATGTGATGTGAAATGTGATGTCTTGTCATTTCAATTGGCTTTTGAAGAAAAAAAAACTTGATTAATATGCAAATATGTCGGCAACTGATTAGTGATTACTGACTAAAATGACCAAAATGCAAATATCACAAATTAGGGGGTTTTCGCTTTAAAAAAAATCCTAGCTAGACCTTTCTCAGAGGCAGAAAGTGAAAGGTCCTGCTATGGTCGAAACGTCAGGCCCAAAATTTTACTTGAGTTTAAAATCAATTGATTTATCAGAAGCAAGAAGTAAATCATAAATATTTTGAAATACATCATAATTAAAGCTTTATTAGGGTAGGCTGAACATTTCTACTGTACATTATATAATTTTTTTTTTTTACTGAAAATCATCTGTCAGTATGCAAATGTTGCAAATGCAAATGGGGACAAATTGTCAAATAAATGCTTATCAAAACGTCATCACACATCGTGTCTTTTTTATGTGGCTGTGGGTGAAAAGAAAAAAGTACATATTCAACCAGAAGGTTTGCTTCAAATGTTTTAAGAAAAACATTCTTTGGCACTTCTTGGGAGACATTGCCTGAGGAAGCCTGAGGAACATTTGAAGAAAAAAAACCCGAAAAAGTTAAACTGATTCCTATGCTGATTTTGTAATGTATCCAATATTTATTTGCGCATTCAACGTATCATGAAATACACAAGGGAAGTTCAGGTAGGTTTCTGAAACAAAATATGATTACATTTGAAGTACAAAGTGGAAGGTTTGTGGTGACACCATCTATATCATGTCTTGCGAGATGGAGGGTGGCTCTGAATAAAAAAAAAACACCCTAAATGATTAAAGTGGGATTTGAAACTACATGTGCAACCTTTGGATTCCAGGGTCATGTCTGTAAGCTGTCCAGTCCTGGTGGGAATTCCACAATTTGTGTCCTTAGATTGTGACCAGGGTTGTTGTAATAGGATCACTTTACAAGAGATGTTGACTTGTTGGCTTGCCAAGGAGCCAACCTTGGAAGCAAGAGGGTGATCACTTAGAGTGGAGGCAGACAATCTTGAAAATAAAAAAAAACCTCAAAGGAAAAAAAAATGACTAAGAATCGGCCCAGTCAATTCCAATGTTCGATTGAAATTGTAGATTCCAAAGACAGACCCTAACCGTTGCACCAATCAAGGCCGGATGTCTGAGTGATCTGAACACTTGTTTCCCTGGGAGCAAAGAAGAAATCTGACAGGACGTGTCAGTGATCAATTTCTATATGTCACCTCTGATTACCGGATCAGCCCACAACACAAGTATGAAATAAAGACACTCGCAACCATGAACTGCAATTGCCTCTACCAATTGGATGCCAAACGACCCAAACCAATTTGTTTTGAGGATAAGATTTCATCATGTACAGGTACCATTCCTCCCCCCCCCCCCAACAAAAAAAAAAGAAGAAGAAGAAGAAGAAGACTACCCTTCCAAAAATGTGAGCTGCATTACGCAGGACCCTGGATGGAGCCCAAAGAAAATGCAAAAACATAATCCTAAATCAAATTGACTTCCCCTTGAAAAGGCCGAGACAGATGGCTAACTTCTGCCATGGAGTCAATGCAAACTGCATCTGTCTTCCCTACCCAGCTAGAATAAACAGTCTAGAGAGAGGGGACATTGTGCTAGAGCACACTGCTGTTCCCTGAGTGATACTACACCTTGGAATCTGGTGGTAGCACTCAAGATTGCAGTCTCAAAGGACTGAGACAAGTCATCCCGGTGATGATGGGTCCCACGCATCCTCCCCCCCCCCTCCCCCTCACCCTATCCACAAGAAGCTGACTAAACAAGCCAAATTGTAACGACAGAAATCAATATTTATTCAACCCGTGTAGGAGTTGGTGCAGGGTTTGCTGCACTGATCTATGGTACTGCTCCACAATCTCTGGTCAGACTCACAGTCTGTCAGGAACGACAGGATCCAAGGGGGGCAAGAAGCTATAGACAAACAGGATCGGAATTCCCGAAGAAAACCGAGGGTTTGGCTCAAAAATATGAAAAACAGGACTTTCCAAGAGTGTTCTTAAACCTAAAAATTCAACTTAGTGATGTTTCTTTCACTTCTGACACATTATCCCTTCACTCAACCACTTCGGAAACAGAAACAGAACACATGATGACTAATATTTCATCCATGGCAAACATATTTTTGAACATGTTCTGGAACATTTTGGAACAGGAGAAGTTGAGTCACCCCCCCCCCCTCCCCCTCCAAAAAAAGAAATATACAATTGGCGAAACATCCATGATTCATTAGGATGTGATTGGAACTTTCAGTTACTCTGCTTCCGGTATACTCTGATCTGCAAATATCTTCAGCTCACAGAGCTGGGGTTTACCCAAGAAATGCTATGAGCAGCTGAACTAAGAGACGTCCACTGCTCTAGCAGACTAGTCCCCACCCCAGCCACACCTGTGTCAGCGCAAAGAAGTACGAAATTGACAACTTCCCCAAAGCTTGCCTGAAAACACCACCAGCTATGAAAACAGTCCTACCTGGTAGGATTTGGACATGTCAGCACAACATCAACCTGTCAGGAGGGGAAAGGATGGAGAAGGGGTGGAAGGGGGGGGGGCCCACAAGCACTCACAATTCTTCTCAAGGTTGTCATTTTTACCAGGCTTAATTTTCCTTCCCCTCAATGTGGATATTATCAATTTCTGTCAAATCAGGTATGCTGATGTGCAGTAATGTGAGACAGATTCAATCCATCAAGGATCCTTCGATCTGCTAATCCTTAGACCTTCCCATCTAATTTCTCTTTGACAGACACTGGTAGATATCCCAACCTCCTGCCCTCCTTTCCCCCATAACATCCACGTCTGCGAAGACTTTTTTAATTCAATGGACGTTATGATTCCAAATGCAATCATTGGTCACAATGGCAGTCTCTACATCAGACTGACAAGCCATTATGACTCATTGTAGGTTTGCTCCATTTATCTGTCAAACTGGCTCCTTTCAAATTACCCAGCTCGTCTTGATTGCTAGGCAAACACTTCTGGTTGAGACAGGCTCTGTCTGACTTGTGAAGGAGTCAAGCTGTCATATCAGATCTAGGGAAAAGCTTTAATTTCCAATCAAAACTGTATCTAAGCTTGGGAGTAAGATGGTTTCATTGATAAAACTACTCCTGTCAATCTGAAAAAATGCATGAAACGGAGACCGATATAATTATGGTCTGATTCAAGCAAAAAATCTTCCTCCAATTAGACTGCGGGGTAGTGAGAGGATGCCTAATCCGCAAAATCTACAACAGAGGACTGCTTGATTGCGACCAAAAGACTGTCTATTTTTGGGCCACATGGATAATAGTGACTGAGCGTGTCTCCTGCTATGCGAATCTTTCGTCTGAGTTAATGAGCCAGTAGATGCTTTGACTGTTCCTGACTCCCATGAAATCTGACAAAGGTATCACCTCTTTGAGGGGCTAAATGATCTATTTTAGGACACAGGCTGTCCCCAGAACCTAAAACCGAGAATAAATGGCAACAATTAGGGTGAGCAAACCAGATTGCATCCAGACAGAGTATAGAAATGGTGGTAAACCTCACACTTTCTGTAAAATCAACATCTCTTTCAAGCGCTTAACCGCAGCACAAGGCTAGTCTTTTTTTTCTTTTTTTCTATACGGAGGGGTATGTGACCCTCGAACAGGACTAGCTGTGGCAGGTTGATTGACTGCTGAATGCCCCGACTCAAATCTTCTTTCGGGATGAAAACAAACCCGCAAACAGTGGCGGAGCAAACAGCATTCCCTCCTTCAGAAATAGACTTGGAGGCAGAGGGGAGAGGGAGAGAGGGGAGGGGGAGATGTGGCTGTTGGGATTTGACTACCTGCTACCTGAAGTTGGCCTTGTTTTTCTATCCCAGCTAACATTCCAAGCACCGGCGGCCTTTCAGGTAGAGGTCAACTCTCCTGGAGGTTACTCAGCCCCTCGGTCCTACCACCTATGCTCTTGTTATTCACGGCCATCTTTCATCACTCACAATCAAACAATAACTACAAGACCAGACCCATTAACACACTTAGACCTATACTCACACACAAAAAGACAATCCCAAAGCAAGGTCTACACACACACAGACAAATTCTAAATCAGAGTGCTACTGCATTGTGCTGCTGGTTCATTCCCAAAACAATGCAGGAACATCTATCAGGAAACTTATCTTATTTTATTGATATGATTACGGAGGAACAGCTGGCCTTCTTTGAAAAAGAAGATTAACTGTTATGATAGTGGAGAAGAAGGCTTGAAAGCTAAACATATTTACTTTGGGTGATGGAGGCTCCCAGGAAATCTCAGTCTTCCCAAGAAATTAGTCAATTCTTTACCAGGTATCAAAACTGAATCCAAGCTGGAGTTGACAAGGATCAGAAAGTGGTTCCGATGACAGAAACTAGCGTGCAGGATTCTGTAATCAAATACTTGATGCTACACAGGTGACTGACTTATATGAACAAAGGGCAACTAGGAATCAGTCCTGGAAACAAATCCAGTGTGTCTTGGACTTTAGTGGGATGATGTTACGGAAATGTTAAACAACCTGATGGCATATCAGGGGTCCATGATAGCTGCCTCGTGTGCAAATGTAGAGTAAACATACAACACAATACTAAAGCAAAGAAAGGTATTGGAGGCCCTTTCATCTGAGGGTTATTAGAAGTAAAAGGAAGAGGTTTTACCCCTGAAAGACCTGCTAACAAGTGCCACCAGAGTCCCGATTGTTTCAATACCAGGAACCCTGATTACCTTAGTAGCAAGGTAAATAAAGGAGAGACGTAAGGAAGGGTCTTGCCAATTGTCAGGGTTTTTTTGAGTGAGGGTCGGTGAATAGGAAACCCAAAAGAGCAATCCCTTTTGTTACTAGACTGCAGAATGCCCCTAATGAAACCCAACGAGTCGCACTAAGCTAGCGTTAAGTGTAGCATTCTTCGGCCAGGGAGTGATTGTAACTTACACACGGTGTTGTATTGGCAACCAGCCCGTTGGTGAATGCCAACTTTGTTTGGAAGGCTGTCCCTAACAACCAGTTGGCTCCCTAATGATGAATCTGGGCTGCACCAGGGTCAGAGGATGTACCACAAGGAGAGGCTAAAAATGAGCACAGAATTTGCCAAGGAGAGCCCCCAAAAAAGTGAAAAACCGTGAATCACGCTTCCTTCTTTCTAATGATCACCAGCAAAGATTTGTTTCATGTCACAATCATTTTTTTTGGGGGGGGGTGACCAGGAAACCTGTTTTATCAGAAAAGACCCCATCTTCTCTGACCATTTTTATGCAATTGAAAAACAAATCAAATAAACTCTTACTTGATTTGAAGAAAAGAAAGACTGAACATGTCTGAATGGTACAAAGTGTTAACTGTATAAAATGTTGTATAGGAGTATTTGAAAATTTTCTTTCTTGATTATTTGTTTGTCGGAAAGTTTTCTTGTTGAAAATGAACTGCCACAAATGATTAGAAACGTCTTTGGGTCAGCTCTAAATATATTCCAATCCTTCATCTCAATTTCATTCTGTTCCTCATGCAGTTATCCGTGCCAAGGTTTTGAGGAAGACCTACGAGCCTATGCTTACTGCCCAACCACAGCCAACCACCCCTGCGCCCACCACCAAGCCACCCTGGAGATTCCCGGACATCGGCAAGCTGAGGATGGCCAAACCGCCCAAGACACTCCGGCTCCTCTCCGAAGGCGACATCGACTCCTGGAACACCTGGGCCCTGCGCCTCAGGTACACCGTCCTAGTGGAGAAGGTCTACAAGGGGGAGGAGAAGATCTTATCCAGGAGTAAGATCAACATAATGAGCCCGGCCGACAGCGGGATGTGTGGTCTTACCATGCTGGAAGAAGGAAAGAAGTATCTTCTCACAGGTGAGTGCAAAACCTCTTTCTTCCCTATCCAACTAATCTCAAGCAGTCTAGGAACATGGATTTGACAGACAACGAGACCAATACAAATTTGTCACTGACTTTGCAGTATTTCAACAAAGGGCTTGGTGAATGAGTCATTAAACCCCATTACGAGAATGCTAATTCCTGTCACCTGCTGCAATCAGTTTTTCATTTTTGTAGCTCTTAAACCCCCTCCCCAAAAATGGCCTTGGGGTTAAGTCTTCCTTGGAAATGCTTCCCCCTGAGAGGAGGAAACAGATCTGGCAGTTATTCATCCAAAGTTCAAATTAATGTCGATTTTGACATCTTCAATGTCTCTGAGGATTTCACCTGCCTTCTGTGAGCTTCGTCTCTGACTAAGAGACCTGAAGAAGATTCTGTAACATCAGCTGACTCTCTGAGGGTGGGACGCTTGCCAAAAGGACAAACAGCTGAGGTCCCGATTCCGGAAACAGTATTCCACGGTCTGTCTTCCGGATCCGTTCAGATATCATTGTTGCAACAAGTCTCTATTCTGTGACTGAATCACCCGGGACCAGGCCTGAACAAAGTCTGTCTCTGAACAGACACGTCTGTTTTCCATTCTGTTTAATAACCTCGGGGACAAGACAGGATGCGGGATCATTTTTTTTTTTAGATGACTGCCGAAATAAAGATCCCAGATGAAATCCCGGGTCAACTTGGATACACATACTTTGAAGACTGTGCTCTGTTTCTGAGTGAAGTCCAAAACTATTCCCTTTGAGATTTTGACATCTTTGGGGAATTTGGGGGATTATCCAGGATAAAAGATAATTCCCCAATAATGAAGAAATCATGCAAATCTGGTCTGGCTATCCACAACTCAATCCCGCTAACCCAGAAAAACTTATAATAAAATCCAGACGGAAGACCTCTGACCTCGCCAGAAGTTCAGCGTGTCCTCTAAAAAATGCAAAGTTTTTTGAGGAAGAAGAATTACATGTACAATGTTGCAGACTGTTGATGTTCTTCCTTCGTGAAAGGTCCCGTTCGGATCAAAATGTCAGGCCCTCTGTAAGGAAAGGAGTAAGACGTTTGATGCAACTGGGAAAAGTCTGTGAAATTAAGTGAAGAGAGTGAGGATGTTTGAGCTGTGGATTTGCAGCGAGTTAGAAGTCTACATTCACCTCCCCCGGGGACAACCGATTCTTCAATCGCATTCTTTGCTGGTCTGAATCTTCACAGGGAGCTTTGATGAGAGAGGGCCAACTATTCATCTGTGCGACTGGGTGGTAGAGGCACAGCAAGTCACCAGGAACCAAAGACAAGGCCTCAAGCACATGTACAAGAAATACTGCGATGAATGCACAGTAAGTAGCCCTAGCTAGCCACACTAACCAGGGATTGATATCAAACTAACGACCAATGGCCTCCGAAAATGGCAGCAGGCCACCATATACTGTGAGGTCAATGGCCTAGCTGGCCACTAAAAATGACAGGGAAATATGCAACCCACGCTGAAACACTATAACACAAAATTGCAAGATTTTTTGGTCACTAAAAGAAGCTGACTGAAAAGTTTCTCAGTTGGCCAACCTTGCCGCCAAAAAAAGATCCAGGGAAGGTGTTTTTTTTGACATTGCCTGACCCTACTGAATACCAGAGTCATGTTTTGTTGTTGTGACTAAACCTCTCAGCCACTTGAAGCTTCTTAAGTGTTCAAGGACTGATACCCAACACTTAATTATTGACCGGGATTGATTGGCAAGGAGGGCAATCATTAGACCGCACCAGAACATCCTAAAATCCCTGATCCTTGTTAGTTGGCAATTAATTAGAAGTATCGGGCAACAATTTGCAGGTAGATCCATAGTTGAGGCAGCTTTCAATGCAGCAACAGGTTGGAAAGGGCTACTTATTTATTCATGGATGAGTCTGAGCTGTCACAGCCACCTGCTGCATTGATTCACCTGATCCCCCCTCATTTACCAACGATATCTTAATTGATTAATCAATAAACCAATGAGCTATAATCCTGCCAGGTATGTTGAGTGGCTGTTTACCCCTGGGTGTAATGACTGTTTATGCCCAGGGACCTACTCAAGAGGAAATCAATAAGACTGGTAGTAAACAAATTAACAGAAAAATAAATGACTTCGCATTTTTGTGGTTCTTGTAGGTACATGAAAACTAGAAACTTAAAAGGTAGATACTTGGCATATTGGCTCGGTGGTAACTCCTTTCTTTACGGACCTGGGTTAAAATCCCACCCGGTGCTGATATAAGGACTGTAAATCCTTCCATGATCACTGCTTAGGTCAGAAGGACCTCTATATTCCTTGTTGGACCTCAGACTGATTGGCACCTTATGCCTGAAGCTGCAGACAAGTCACCCCCACCCTAAATAAGTCTGCTTTATAACACCAGGCTTGTGGTTTACCTGCCTGCAGTCCAGTTGGAGTGAAGGTTTATGCCTACTCATCCCACAAGTTCTAGTTTGTTAACCGACACTGATAGTCTATTACCAATACAGTGGAGGCTAATGCCCCTATAGAAATGGTGGCTTGTCTCATGCTACAGACTAGCCACCCCTCCCAGTTTTACCCGTAAGCCTTTGTTTGGCAGTCTACCACCAGTAAGAATGGAGGATTATGCCTCGCTTCAGACTATTCACCCCTCCCAGTTCAATTTGTCAGCCTTGGCTGGCAGTCTCCACCGATAGGGATGGAGGCTCATGTCTTGTTTCAGACACGACACCCCTCCCAGTTGTATTTGTCAGCCTTGGCTGGCAGTCTACATGTACCACTAATAGAGATGGAGGCTTATGCCTTGCTTCAGACTAGTCACCCCCTCCCAGCTCTATTTGTCAGCCATGGCTGGCAGTCTTCTGCCAATAAGGGATGGAGGCTCAAGCATTGCTTCAGACTGTCAGACTAGACACCACACATTTCTATCAACACTCTTTGTTTTTAGTCTGGCACCTCCCAACGCATCTAGTTTTCCTTCTCACTCCAAAGCTGCAAAAAAACACCTTTTAATCCACGTTTCAAAATCTGCAAAATCAATAAGAAACCCCACCCTCTATTATTTCCCCAGATCAAGACTGGAGTCATCTACTGGCCGCCTGAATCCAAAGACAAAGATGTCTGCGCCTACAACCCGTTCCTCTTTCACGAGGAAGACTGCGCGGCTCAATACTCAGTCTGCATCCGCCGGGCTAGCGGAGTCTGCGAGTGGCTGAACACCAATCAGATGAAGCGATGCCAACAGGGAGGCAACGGCAAGCGGAAACCCAGGAGGAAAGGCGGCAAGAGAGGAGGCATCCCTTGAGCTCTCGCCAAACCTCTCTCTCTTCCCCACTCACTAAGACTGCGACTACCACAGAAGCATCACAAGCCTTGATTCTGTGAGAGACCTGCACACAAGATGCTAGTGTTCTCCTCCCTCAAAATCACCCAAGCACAACTCTGTGGCATTTGTTTGACAACCAACCGCCCAGGTAGTGATAAACGAACAAAGTCTTCAACTGACAGTAAATTGTGAACATTTTCTGTCCCGATAAGCTCTGCTTACTAAAACGTTTTTTTTAGCAGTTAGAGGCCTAACGTTTCTATCCTAGCAGGACTTTTCTCAAAGGCAAAGACTTTTTAGCGGCGAAACGCACTTGTAAGCAATTTTGAATCTGAATTGATTCATATAGTCCGCCCATCCAGAACTAGAAATGTCTCATCAACATCATGTTCATCAATAAACATCAGGAGGCTGTACCTTCTTCATGTAACCCAAAATGTGAGAGTGTGGTGAGTGCTACAAACTCATATTATGGGAATAACAAATGCCAATCTTTAAAAAACAACTTTTTTATTCAAATTTCATTCCCAGACAGCGGACCTGTGATATCCTTCCATTTGAAATTACTGAAAGTACATGTATATTCTGAGTTTTTGACATCATTTTTAAAAAAATGGGCAAATGTTTTTTTTTCTAAAGAATTATCCCATTTTATCAAATGATCTTTCATGATCGTAGCTAGTAAGATAACAGTGAGCCAAGCAGCAGTCGTTTCACAGACATCGGAATCTTTAGCTTTCTTCTTAACCTTTTTGCACATGAATTTTAACAATTTTCTGATCAAGAAAATGAATATCCTACTGCCACATTTTGGTGGCCAAACTTGTAAATTGATAATTTAAGTTATATCTTGTAAATGGTCCTATGTATAATTTGTTGGGATGAGTATTCATGAGCAGATGACAATAGTCAAAAAGAGAAATGTATTATATTAAAACCTTTTTATCCTGTGCATTCAGGAATAAGTTATTGAAATGAGGATAGAGACCCCTGTTGTGTCCCTTGATCTAATTGTTTTGAATATTTTGACTGTCCTTGAAATCCACGGGACAAAATCGTATCGAGATTAGAATCATGACCAAGTGTAGTTCAAAACTGGACAATTCTGGGAGGAATCTTGAAAGTACAACTGTCGGGAGAATTTGACTGAGGGTCTGTGAAGGGTTCTGCTTCAGAAGCCAGCTGGCTTCCAGTTTGTCCCCTCCCCCTCCCTCCTGGCTGGGAACTGTCAGACATGTTGCCATGGCGATAACAGTATGAGTCACATTCGCTCTAATGATCAGCAAGGGGGAGGGGAGAAGCGTTGGAGTGATTTCTAGCCCCCAGTAGGGAGAGTAGGTCAGACTGGGTACAAATCACTCCACCCCAGTCATCCAGTCAAGAGACGGAACATTTGTCTGACCCCGTCAATCTCGAACAGTCTTACTTTGTGACTTCCTCCCTCAGCAATAAAATGGCGACGGTCAAAGGTCAACATTTTTAAAAAATATTTTTCTTGACATCTCCGTCAGAATCCACTGATACCAAAGTAGTAATGTACTAGAGCATTTAAGAGTAGAATCCGTGATTGCCTTTGAGAGAAGACATCTTGCCAGACAGCACTGACACATTAGATGGATTCTTCAAGTTCTTTGTCTTCGTCTGTAATGTTTGAAGAATGTCACAAGATAAAAGAGTTTGCGATTGTGAGGACCGAGTAGGTTAAAGAATATCAAAAAGACACAATTGCAGCTTTAAAGTGAGAAGGTTATGTCAAAAAGGGGGAGAATGTTCTTACGGTCAGAATTGTCTTTTTTATTGCGACATTCTAAGTGCACCGGTCAGGCAACATCCCCATATCAGTTTGGAAACTGCTGTTCGATTTCGGTGTTCAGAATAAGAAACATGTGGCGTGCCAAGATAATCGGAGCGATCAGAACAAACTGGTTTTATTGTGGGAAACATTGTACAGTCTACTCTCATGAATAAAGAGGTTAAATCCAACTGAAGGATCTCTTAAGAATGTTCTGCCCTAAACCGATTGAAGAAACAATTGTTTTGAGTATGTGAACCCTGACCTTCCCCCTATGACTCCCTCTCCAAGCAAGCTGTATTTTCAGGGTGGCATCATATTTGCTACTTTTTAAAATATGACTTGAATAGATTTTTTTTTCCAATGTATTTACTTTTGAGCGTGTTTGACGGGTATCAAAAAGTAGCATTTATAGGAGAATCGTATCTGATGTAAATCCTGTAAATAGAAGAAGGATGATGTAAGTATGGTGCTATATGAGAGGGAACTTCTTTGAGAAGTGAGTGTAAAATATTGTACAGAAAAGTATTCAATCTCCTCTATTTTTACTAATTATTCCAACATAAAGTTTTATTGTTTTCTTACATTTCTTGTACATAAGATCGACTGAAATAGAGTGGTATTGATGTCCATGCACTGTATAAAGAATCCTTGTAACTGTTCCTTCATATAAACGATCAAAATGTTTTTGATCACCTTACTCCAAGGGACAAATTTATGATGCACAAACCACGATTGATGACCCCATTTTGATTGCATGGAATGGAATTTTAGCATCTTGAGAAACAAAGCCCCTTTGGACAAATTTTTGACAGGTTTCAACTTGAAATACAACATTTGATCTTCCACTTTCACCTTCTTGAAAAAAAAAACAGAAACAAGATATTTGAGGTGTATCTTCAGTTGAACCATAAGTGACCTACTTCAGGTCTCTTTTGAGAGAAAAAGGTTTTTTTATCAATTGCTTCAAATGCTCATGGGATGAGCTATTTGACCCAAAGTTTCAAACAGTTTGATTTTGTATTAAGTAAATAAAAAAACTGTTGCAAACTGACTAAAATGACCTGCAATACATAAATCTCTTAAGTTAGAGGGCCTGATGTTCCTATCCTAGCAGGACCTTTCTCAAAGGCATTGGGATTGAAACGTCAGGCCCTCTAACTTTAGAGATTGATTTTGTTTCAGATTTGTAGTGAGCACGAACTGGCCGTAAGTTTCTGAGGCTCATGGCACAAGTGATTATGAATGAGGCATTTGATGCATGTGACAAGTTTGGTGTTGTAACTGATGGCAAGAGTCAGGCAGAGTGAGAGGTTTACTGACTCTGAGCAGACTCTGCTCAACCTGCCATCTGGATAGGAAGTTAGTCTAGCAATCCAGCAGCAAATTTCCGCTGTCAAAGACACTTGAAACGAGACATGGCACGTTTCAAAAACAAAAGCTTCTATCAGAGATTGATCCTCTTTGCAAAGTTTTTACTCGCACTGACTTCAACAGCTCCAACCTATTTGGAATTGAGTCCAGTTTTTGTTGTTGAAAGGTTGGAGTACTGAAATGTTGAGATTTCTGTTGGTTTTTAACAAGACAAAGTACGGCCACTTTGTTTGCCTGTTCTGTCCTGTCAACACTCAAATTGGTGAGTGAGCTGAAGGCAATGTCCAAAGCTTTCTGTGAGGACATGGAATAATTACCAATCCCCGTCACATGCCCACCAGGCCAGGCGAATTGTCACGAAACCTCAGAACTGACCGGTAAACTGAGACTGACATTTTTAGATGGTGTGCGTGTGTGTGTAATAACATTGACCTATGCATTGAAGAAAGGTTTGAAAGTTGACTGGGCAGTGACACTGTGGTCTTGAAGATGGACAAGCAGTTTGGCCGGAACTTGGCAAATTATAAAGAGTGTCTTCACTTTCTAATTCTTGTATCCTGGAGGACAGGGGAACATTTCCCTGGTATGACAAATGTAATTGGTTAACTGTATAGTTGACGGTTTACATGTTATGGATAACTATAAAGTACGACAGAATAAAACTTGATGAATGTAAAAGAAAAATGACCAGTCACTTCTGTCATTTCATTGATGTGTTACGGTAATCTTTTTGGTGTTTCTGTCTCTTTCTAATGATTTATTTTCAAGCCCCCTTCCTTCTTGTATCTGTTTTGTCCTTGTCGCTTTGCCTTTGAGAAAGGTCCTGCTAGGATCGAAACGTCAGGCCCACTAAATTTTGAGATTTATTTTCAAATGAAAAATCAACCTAAACACACCTGGATCTTCAACATTTAAACCCTAAAAGATATAGGATTTTTCTGTATTGAGAGTTATAATGTGAAACTGTGGGTGCTAAAGACTCAATGAACAATTCATTCAAGTTCTAAATCTCAAATTTTAGAGGGCCTGACGTTTCGATCCTATAGCAGAACTTTTCTCAAAGGCAAAGAAAGGTCCTGCTATGATTGCAATGTCAGGCCCTCTAACTTTTGATTTATGTATTGCAGGTCATTTTAGTCAGTGAGCAGTTTGCAACAGTTTTTGTTTATTATCTAATTCAAGTTCTAAATCTGATAGAAGTCTTTTTATTTTTTAAGATTGTTCTCATCGATGACTTCCAAAAACTGAAAAACTACTATAAAAGCTATCATCAATTTCGAACAAACCTTTGAAATGTACACACCTTCACATTAATCTTATTCACATCAGATCCCCGCTATCATTTGAAAGCTGCTACAACATAGAAATAAAGGGAGTTATTTAGGGCGCAAAGGAACGCCAGAATGATTGATAATCAGGCTAGAAGGTCGGAAGCTTGGTTTGGAATTAAGACTGGCATGTTTTGCCACAAGTCCAGATGTGATTGGAGAGATATCACAGCGGCGTTGGGTAGGGTTGATTTCCTGTCCAAATGTCGTCATTAGGGCGTGTCCATTTCAGGCACTTACAGGTCCCATGGATTTTCCTGGATTGTGATTCAGCAGACTTGCACTAGATTTTGCTTAATCAAACTTCTTGAGCAAACCTGGGGTTAATTTCACCAAACTTGTTGTAACTTGGCGTTAATCGCAAGACGATGAGCGATGCACAGAAACCATAATGCCTAACACAACTTACAATGGGTTATCCATTGTACGTTGAGTTATGATGCATCGTAAGGCTTTGTGAAATCCACTCTCGGTGTCATTAAATACATTTTGAATTTTATCGGTTGAAAAAAGAAAGGAAAAGTGATTTAGAATCCACTAATAATAATATCATGTCACTTGTCCTTATTTCTATTAATTTCATGCTCAACTCTGGAATAGTTTGTGTAAAGGCATGGCCGGGTTTCAACAGACAGGGGGGGGGTGTATAATTTGTTTTGGCCCTCCACTTTTTGGGATCAGGCGTATGACAGGAAAAACCAGATAGGGAAAAACAAATATAGGCCCCTAATAAGTAATTATGAACAGTATCTAACAAGACTCATACTTGTTCTTACATAAGAAGACCCTTTGAAGCATAGAGCATGGAACAGAAGGAGTTACAACTTAGCCCTAATCCCTCAAGCTATCCATTACGTTAATCATCGCCCACCCTTGCTCTATGATAGAATACAGCATAAATATGCACCAAATGGCATGACTACAAGCACGAAAATGCAATAAGCTCCCTATCCTTCCCTTCCCCCTGTTTGCCCCGCAAGCTCGGGCTTGGTCACTTAGTTCCCTTGCAAATGGTTCCCGCACTTTCCAGAACCGGTTGTTGCCCCTGCATAAAGGTTCAGTGTATTATCAGTCTTTTTCATCATGACAGGAAGACGGGATGTCCAAAGGTCAAGCAAGGAAAAACTGACTGCATGGGAACTTTTTTTCTCAACAAATTGAAAATATGGCAAAGAAAACATTGACTAGAGCGGCCAAGTCAAAGTTTTCTTTGCCAATTTGTCAATTTGTTCAAGTCAAAGTTTTCTTTGCCAATTTTTCAATTTGTTAAAAAAAGGTTTCCAGTTTGTTTTTCCTTTGTTTGTTTGACTTGAATTGAAAAAAAGCTGCATCCAGTTTGTGAGATCCCCGGGCTGCTGTAGCCAGGTTTACAACAATTGGTTGTTTGAGTCTGAATGAAAGCAGGGGTGTGATCCCTGGAGATATATGTCAGTTAATGGTTGAATTGCTTCTGACTGGTGCCCCCACCCCAGCAAAGACTAGTTGACTATTTGACTAAGGGCTGGATAGCTCAGATGCTAAGAAAGCTGGTACACAAAACTAGAGGACTCATGTTCATGTCCCGGTCCACTCCAATTTTTCTTTGCCAATTTTTCATTTTTTTTTCAAAAGGTAAAGAATAATGGAAATTACAAAGATCCACAAATGTACAGGACATGATCAGAGTCCCACAAGACCTTTCATAAAGCCAGACTACAAAGTTTGTTTGGTCTTGTGGCGAGAAGATGGGATGCATACCAAGTCACTGACGCAAATCTATGTGCGTCATACATACAAATTACAATCAATGTCTGAGTACGGGATCAGGAACCATGCCGTAAACACGAGATCCATTCGACAATCAATCAACTGCGACACCACAACTTGCGCTTACTGGAGATCTTTAAGGAGGTAATTAGTAAGAATGGTCAGTAGGACTGGAAGCAGGCTGACTCCTAGACAACGGGTGTGAATTAAGATAAGAGGGAAGCATTTCCTCCACAGTCTTGTACCCAGTCTGGCTTATTATATTGTCAGCATCCAACGGACCGACTGACACAACACTCAACTCAAGGGCTCAAGGTTACTCTATTAAACTTCCTTAACTCACACAAACTGATAGAGCACTTCCCCAACAAGCAAGACAGCACTTTCAAGGAATTCTCTCACATTACAGATTACCTTAATAGTCTTTCCTGCCTCCCTCAGGTGATGAAAAGCTAGATTACATTTAATCAATGCTTGGGTTCTCCTGGGGGATCCTATCACGAAGATCTCTTGTAAGAACACAAACATTAAGGGACTATGATCACACAGCATCAAGGAATGAGAATTGACATGATGTTAGAAAGTAGAAGGAGGAAAGGTTCGGTAGAAGAGATAAGATATCTCATATCTCATGATATAATTTTACTTAGTGGAAGGTTTGTGGTGACACCATGTAAATCATATTATCAGAGATGATTAACATGGTGTCACCGCAAACCTTCCGGTAGTATGATTTCACTTGCTTGACAGATTCTCGTTGTGAACTTTAAAGGAAGAGGCACACAAGCTCACACATAGATGCCACCACATATTCGTAACTTAAAGGATGACTTGAGATCTTATTAATTCAAATGTCTAGCCCGATATTTCAAATGAAGATTAAGGAGGGAAGGCAAGCACGACACTGTAACATAATAACTTGATTCAGCTTGAAAATGGCTTCAAATTTCAAAAAGGAAGACCTGAAAGCTTCAATATTGGCCTGACAACTGGCATTGAAATCGGAATGAAAAGAAAAGGTGTAGGAAGGGGGAGGAGCTTAATTTTGAGAGGGAGGGGATTCCCAATGGCTAGATGGACACCTTGTGTCTTAAGATGACATATCTGAGGATGACAAGATCTTGAACCCCAATGCAGAGACTGTTGCGTGACTGCAGGCTGACCATCTCAAATCTCCAGGGAGTGACTTATCTTGGATTCACTCATCGCCTGATGACAGACGGCTTAGAGATGTTCAAGGGTTATGGCTTAGCTAGCACGCTCCCATGAATACTGACTGTAGTAGCATCAAAGTCAGCTGATAAAATGAGATCTGTATTAGTTTCTGTCACGCTTGGAGTGCATTAGTTGGAAAATGGCCAAGAATAGAAGAGCAATCTATCATATTTATTTTTGAAGATTTAGAAGTGCTTTGCGGAGTATGGTCCCCTATACCTGTTGTTTATTTACAGACTTCATCATGAACTGAAATTCAAAGTTTGAGGTGTGACATACATGTACCAATTTCAGTTGGACTTCAAAGGCTAGGATTAAAACATCACACCCTAACTTTTTGATCATTTCAGTCAGTACGTAGTTTCCCAAAAGAAAATCATCCCTTTAGAATTAAAAGTGTTTGTTTAGAAATCAAGAAAAAATTATCACACAAATGGAGAATTTTTTGTTTTGTTTAAATAAGAAAATGGTGTAGGTATGATATAAACAAACTTTTAAAGTACCATACATTATTACATTATTAAAAGGTGTGTTCATATTGTTGTGTAGCCTATGATGCAACTCAAAAACATGACCAAATATTTGGTGCTATGAAGAGGATTTTTGTTCAGGTTTGAAATCGGATGAAACCTGGAATATGGTTCGAAGGAGAACGATGGTATTACAGTTGGTAGAGTCTGTCGGAGCCGAAGCCAAAACATTGGGCCCAGGGAAGGGTGCATAGCCAGGTCACATGTACGACTTGCTGGAAGAACTGAGGGCTTGTATTACTTGCTGGGATGACTCTTTAAGGATTTGTAAGGATGTGGCCAATAGATGAAGAGGGAGCGCAGTATAGGGGGCTTGGAATGTTGCCAAGAGGTGGAGAGGCTTTGTCCAGGCTTGGTGCAGCAAGACAAGAGGAATCCCACTAACTACTACCTGCCCCTGGAATCTCCCGCTACCTGTGGGTCATTTGCAATGGCTAGGCCAACCCTGTATGTTGACAGGTCTATTTACCTGCTTGACACGCTTGCAGGCTTGACTGGCTGCCTGCTATCGTGCGCCACGACAAAAGACAGCTCGGATGTGCGATAAAGGCGGACAGTTGGGAAAAGTGTGCTTCAGGCATCGGCAAGACTTATAGAATGAAAATGGAGACCTTTCACCACAGCAAAGCTCCCAAGGGAGAGGGAGGGAGGGAGGGAGGGAGGGAAGGAGGGAGGGAGGGAGGGAGGGAGGGAGGCAGGCAGGCAGGGAGGGAGGCAGGCAGGCAGGGAGGCAGGGAGGCAGGGAGGCAGGGAGGCAGGGAGGCAGGCAGGCAGGCAGGCAGGGAGGCAGGGAGTTAGGGAGTTAGGGAGTTAGGAAGGCAGGCAGGAAGGCAGGCAGGCAGGGAGGCAGGGAAGCAGGGAGGCAGGGAGGGAGGGATATTAAACTATAGATGAGGCGACCCACCTCTCACTTTTAATGGACCACCTCGGGTATTTGCCTCCAAAACAAGTTACCTCAGGGGTCAGAAAAACTCAGAATCATGTGTACACAAAACCATTAGCCGCTTCCTTGCATATTTGTATATTTGTATACATGGGCATGCACATTGCAGTGTTTTAAATAGACTTCTGTATCCAATCTATATGATCCATGGAACCTTACCACAGCTCATCCTAAATATACCGAAACTCCGGAGGAACACTGGGTACCTGGATGTGACAGCATTACCACCTTGACAGTTGACATCCCAACATTCCCAGGTTCTTACAGATGGCAAACACATCCCTAAACTGCATTATTGCCTTCTTCTCCTTGCCTTTCATATTGAACTGACACCTGAATTCACGCCAGGAATTCTCGGCTAACCAAGCACACAAGCGGCGCAGACTACAGCTGCTGAGACGATTTAGCCCAGGCCGTTATTATGTCCGCCAAGCAAGTCAACTTCATTCAGATACTAACCTTTTGTCAGGCTGTTTATTCTGCTGCACACTTGGAGTGATTCGGAGAAGAATGCACCGAGATGCATTTCATGACCGACTTAAGACCCATCCCACATCATCCTACAAAAACCGCCCAAGAAAACCCTCCAATCTCCACAATCGTTTCCCCTTTTCAGATTTTTTTTAAAGGAATAAGTAGCTGGTTAACAAAAAATAAGTAGCTAGTTAACAAAAAATGGAAACCAAATGATGAGTTTCTGATTCACAAATTCAGGACGAGATATGGACACTACCGGTGGTAAGGAATGGGAGCTTGAAAAAAAGACCTTAGAAGTCTTAAGACACCCTGCTTAAGGCTGGGATTAGCTTAAGAGAAGGCTTCAATCTGAACAATGGTATCCCTGATACTATCTTGCAAATCACAAGGTTAGCGCAGCACAGTTTACAGGCAATGTCCGAATAGAGGAAGGATTATCCTAAAATGTTCATTAAAAAAATACAAAATGCTGCACAATCTTTCACTGTAATAGTATACAAATCCATCATATTAAGGGGGGCTGATGTTTAGATCCTTACAGGAACTTTCTCAAGTTTCCAGATAACTCTCTTGTGGATTTTGAGACAACAAAATGCCGTCTTCTCACGAGAAGTATTCTTTTTTACGGATCTGGTTGCTTTCATCAAAGCTGCATTGGAAATTGGCGAAGTGTCACACAACCAAATGGTTTCCTAGTTTTCTTCAATCAAGGTCATCTGACATCTATATATATCCAGCACCTAAGACCAGTCATCGTCATCTTCCAAGGTGCAAATGTCTAAGTAATTGATGGGGCACATGCTGTGCAGGTGTGGGGGTGGATACTGTTATATTCCAAGAGTTAAGTGGCATGACTCCTAAAATAGAATCTCTAAGACGCTAGAAGATTCCTCAGAAAGACTGAATACAGTGTTTGATACGCTATTGCTATGCGTATAATCCAATACAAAGATCCGGGGAAGAAAATATGTTTTGATCATAAAAGACCCTTTCTCAGAGGCTTTGAGAAAAGTCCTGCTAGGATTGAAATGTCAAGCCCTCTCAATGGAATTTACATTTTAAGTTATTTAAGTCAGTAAGCAGTTTGTAGTGTGCTGAGTTGGAACCCACGGTTTTAGTATTACTTTAAAAGCTATCTCTGCATTGGACTTTTTGGGGCGGAAGATTCTACCGAGATGACGGTAAAATGTAACCACTGTCCGCACTTGGACTTTCGACACGGGGAAGGTTTCCCAAGACTGTGGAAGAAGTAACCGAGCTGGCAGCATAATGACTCAAAACAATGCAAAACGCATGTGTTGTGGCCTGTGCAGCATGATCTCGCTCCCACGGCCGGATGCAGGGCCGGATGTAGGCTTTCCCATGTGCCGTTATACTGACTCGCTCCACTGCCCGCACTGGACTTATCGTCTAGAGAAAAATGTGGGCAGCAGTTGGCTAGTAGAATTAACAACTGAACTCGGGAGAAAGGACCGAGGAAAACGTCCCAGGCTGTCCGCACTGGACTTGAAAATGGGAAAAGTTCCCATCATCTCAGTTTTACTGGAAAAAAGTCCAGTGCCGACACGGCTATAGACAAAATATTCTGATTATTCCAGAGTTGTCTAGTCACACATCCAAATGAAGTTTCTCTCAACTCTGAACAACTTTCCAATCTTGGGGTGGGTTCCTAGATGACCTTTTGGCTTAACGGCCGATCAAGGATATATCCCCTAAAACTGACAAACGCACAAGAATTATTTCCAAACCAAATGGACAGACAGACCTAGTCTCTGCATGATTTCATCTTAAAGGCGCTCCGATGACAGCTACAAGTTAAATGTATGATGACCTGTCTGATTTCAATTTATCCCTTCGGGCAGAGGAAGCCCAAAGAGCTAGATTCTCATTAAATACTCTGAAGTCTCGCCACATTATTTTTTTTTTTGGGGGGGTGGGGGTGAGAGTGTCCTATTGCCTTATTTCAAAGGGTCAGAATCTGATTCCGGAACATCTTTACCATTTTTTGTAAGATTTGATGGTTTGCAAGGTGGGAGTTTCACGTGGAAGGTTTGCGGTGACACCATGTATGTAACCCATCTCGTTTGAGATGGAGTGTGGCTCTGAAAAGAGCCAGTAACTCAGTGTTTTGGGCAGTGTGCCCAACTATCATTGGTGCTTAAGTTAAATGCATTGTGTAGAGTGCAATGGGTTTTCCATGCACTAGCACTCTACAGAGCACATCTAAAGGCACCCATGACTGTTGGAATCCAGCAGTCTCCAGAAGTCGTGCAGATTAGTACACACCACCAGAAACATTGAGTTACTGGCTCTTTATAGAGTCACACTCCATTTCAAAAGGAGATGTTGTACATGGTGTATCGCTAAGCCTTCCACTTGTTCAACATCTTCTTGTTCAACATCCACTTGTTCAACATCTTCATGTAGGGGAATTCAAGAACAAATATGAATTACATGAGTCTGTAATTTGAATGAGGATTTGCCCTACCTGGTCAGTGATTTGCCTGTTTGCCTGATCAAGGCAAAAAGATCAAGGCAGGATTCGAACCGGCGACTCAAATATCAAAGTAAAGCAAATAATGTATAAGGGCTTACTGAAATGACCAAAATGCAAAACTTAAACAGTTAGTGGGCCAGAAGTTCCTAAGATCGGAACATCGAGCAAAGGATCTCATTCAAAATAAATGGAAAAGCAAGACTGCCTAGCTTTGGAGGTTACAAGGAGGAAATGAATTCCCACAAGTGGGTAGACACAGTCCTACCATGTGGTCACCTATGGTCATCCAGTAACCCCATATCATGGGTGTTACCATTATGAGTAAGACTACATCCGCAGAGGGAAAAAAAAGAACTTAGCTGATATGAAGAAATTGAGCACCATAAGTGTGGCCGATTCGTCAAGGGCCTTTTTTGGAGACATCTGTGGTCATCTTTAACTATTTTATGAAGGTCCTTCATCAATCAGTAAATTCTGGATATGAGATGAATAAGTGGCAGTAAGTGTAGCTGACCTCCACCATATTGATGTGAGGCTAGGGGAACATTACTCATTCTGTCAAATTCCCAAAATCGGCGAAGAAGCGGGGCTTTAAAGAGTCACAGGCCTCATTACACTTTTTTTTTGAATTCCCTCATGCGATTTAGACGCGGTCAGACTGGCTCCCTGCCTCGCAAGGCTGACAGTGCAAACCAATTAGCTGGTCGCCGGTGTAGCTGTGGTAAGAGTGCCTTGCCAATCCATCCTCCCCCTTTTTCCCCTCTCAAGACATTAGTCAAACCTCAGGTACACATCTGCCTTCCACCAGACAGAATCACATGATGGAGTCTTAAACAAATCAAGAAGACCTTTTCAAGTGATGCCGTAGAAGTTAGTAATTTTTTTGCCAGCCTATTATCAGTCTTTTAGTTTCCTTCACTGGTGATTCTGATGTATGACCTTACAACCAGCAATGCATAAGACAGTGTGGGATCCACACTAGCAAGAAACCATCTACAAAAAGTCTGAAGGGATAGCGGCATCTGAAAGACCATGCACTCCAAAGCCAATTGGCCGTCAATAAGAAAACTCCCGCACTTCCTTTGTGCCCCTAGTAATGACGAAGTGAGCCCTCTGTTGTCTGCCGGTGTTTACCTTTCCCTGGGCAATGAGGAAGGAGTGTCTGTTTGTATTTACTCTGACACCTTTCAACGGAAACACTTATCTCTCCTTTCACTGGCCTGGCAGCTGAGTGGCACGCAGCCACTTCTGAGAACAAGAGATGTTGTGGAAGAACTATCAACGAAAGAAAAAGAGAAGCTAGGCCAGGTGTGGGGTCTGAGAGGAGAGAGAGAGTACACAAGATGCTTGAAGACAGATCCTTGTCAGTAAAAAGCACAACATCTCAGAAAATCTGAGCCAATCTGAGCCAAATCTGACTCTATTGATTGACAAACGATTCATTAGGAATTGATTAAATAATCTTGGAATAAATTTAAAAATTGGCAAAGAAAACTTGGACGGGACCAGGACTTGAACCAGAGACCTCTGGATTAATGTCCCAGCACTCTCCCATCTGAGCTATCCAGCCCTTAGATGGTGGCCTTCCCTAATAGTCTTTGCACTAGTCAGAAGCAATTTATTGCAACTGAATGAAAGCTGGTGTGTGATCCCAGGAGGTATACATGGCTGAAATGCTTCTGACTGGCGCCACCACCCCCGCAAAGACTAGTTGACTATTGGGAAGGCCACCATCTAAGGGCTGGATAGCTCAGATGGAAGGGAGCTGCTACTCAAAACCAGAGGTCTCGTGTTCAAATCTTGGTCCTCTTTACAAAGTTTGCAAAAAATACCTAGTTTTGGAACTTTTCCAAATTTTAAAACTTAACTCGACAGGTTTTCGTTCTCTCTCAGTCTCAGTCAAGCAGAGAGCCCCAAGATCTTATCAGGACTGATGCTTGAGTCATGATGAACTCGTCTGTGCAGTGAGTTCGCTGACTAAGGCTAAGATCCAGAAGGCAGTGCTTGCAATAGGATATACAGACTGGGATCACCTTGCCATAGGCCCGGAGGAAGGGAGGGTGGAAAGTCAGAAAGACGGAAGGGCTTGCAATTATGGACTTGGAAGGAAAGTAGAGTGTGCTGCTCTAACACTCACGCATCATTACACGGCAGAAACGTGTAAGGAACTTGACAAAACAAGGTGGGGAACTTGTATCTGTAAAATGGGAGTGAAAGGTGGGGAATGGTCGCTTAAAAATATGGTCTTATATCAGGATTATGATCATAAAGTAATACAAAAATGTTTCAGACCAGTTACTGACTAGAAAGACCTGAACCGTACAAATCTTGAAAAGTCCGATGGCCTGAGCTTTTTATCCCATAATGATCTCAAAGGCTCAAAGAGAAAGATTGTGCCAAAAGCAAGGCTTTCAAACAATATTACATTCTCCCATAGGGTTTGGAAAATGATTTTCCTTTTAATAGTCACTTTTTAAGGTCACTTCTAACCCACCAGAATTTGTAATCATTCAGAAATGCATGTTTCATGGTTAAATCCTACTGACTGGTGCCCCCACCCCAGCAAAGACTAGTTGACTATTCAGGGAAGGCCGGCATCTAAGGGCTGGATAGCTCAGATAGTGAGAGCACTGGTACGTTAAACCTAAGTCCTGGTCCAGTCAAAGTTTTTTTGCCATTTGTTTTCAATTTGTTCAAAAAGTTACTTTTCCTGCAACATTCAATAATGTCAGGTTTTCCTTTATTTGTTTGACTACGGTAGTCAGTTAGCAGTCAACACTTCCGTGATACTCCTAGGGATTCTACCATTGAAGAAGGTCCCGTAAGGAAGGAAACAGGTCCATTCATCTTTGTCATTTGGATCCTTTGAAGGTTTGCTTGGGTCTTTTTCAAAATCAATCAGAAATGTAACACTTCACTGTATCTTTCCATACTGTCAATAGAGGGCGCTATTCATAAATCCTGACCAACTGCTCCCCAGATGGTGTCAACAACTGTCGGACATTTTTATGTCCCACTAGATGCATTTTGATTCATTAACTAATTTTTAGGACAACAGATGTTTTTACAGACTCTGGTTTTACAGAATAGAAGCTTGAAATTTGGGGGGAGATCTTAATTACGGACAAATTTGAATAGAAAATATGCATCAAAAAAAGGCATCAAAACAAACAGAACAAGAAAACACCACAAAATAAAAACAAAGAACAACAGAAAAAAAAACTAAATTAAACGTTGTAAAAGAAATCAACCCAGTGCTGTTGCAATATCTAAAACACAAACACATGTGGCTGCATTATTATTTGCTGGACAAAATTGTTTTGGCAATTTAGGATTAGTTTTAAGCTCTTCTGACCCTAATCCTGGAAGTGGACTGACTTCCGATCAGACAGCAAGCTGTCATCCTAAACCTCTCTGCCTCAGGATCTCCAGTGACCTGCCAGACTCGGAATGAGACTTGAGTAAGCTGTGAGCCTAAGCACATCAAATGGTCAAATCAGAGCTGACATTTCTCAAGAGCAGGATGCTACACTTCCTGTCCACTTGGACAACGGTCCTCCCTCAATTCCAGAAATCAGATGTGAAAGGATTTCTTGCACCAGAACAGAACTTTGACCGAGAAATAAATAATACAAATACTCACATATAATTTAGATTTTCCCTCTCTCTCAGCCCCACCCCCCCCCAACAAAAATAAACGGCAAATATTTATTGAAAGGATTGCGGGTTATTTATACATGTATATGTAGAACCCAAGGCGTCGGAATAGCAAATAACCAAGTCAAACTAATACAAACAAAGTTCTTGCAAGAATGTCATTTTCTTGTTCAGCCTGAAATCAAGTGATGACAGGCTTGCACAATCGGGTCTTCCAACTTGTCGGCAACTTGCTGAGACTCGGAGCAAACTGCTCGATTCAAATGGAGGCCTGGAGGGAAGAGGCACTGCCTCTCCATCAACCTTGACAGAGGAACATCCTGGGAGTGAAGTGCTCACATCCACCCCCTCAAGCTATACTTTGCTTCAAACCCATTTTGCTTGGAGGAGGGGAACTCTTCATTAACTCGGGGCAAGAGCCTACAAAAAATGTAACTCACATTTGGTGATGTGCCAACACAGTACCTTCCTCCCGTTAACCTTTTGCCTTTCATGTTCCCTGTATATTTCCGAGGTTATATGCTGTCTTCATGAGCAACAACCTGCATCAAAAGTCATCGACAGGTTTGTGTCTACTCTACACCTGTGAATGGTTTAGGAGTTGGAGGGGCGGTGTGATGAAGAGGAACGGAGGCAGATGGCGATGGTCTGAGAACAAAGATTAAACTCAAAAGAAATGGTAACAGAGGCAGGAAGAGTCTGATCAATCATCACTTTCACAGTCTTAAAGGGGGATTTCTGTTGGTGCTTGTTGCTAAGGAACTGGTGGTATGGACAGGTGGTTATGAGATTGTGGGAGAAGGATGAGGAGGAAGGAGGAGGAGGACAAGGAGGGCGAGGACGAGGATGAGGAGGATCAGGAAGATGAGGAGGATCAGGAAGATGAGGAGGATGAGGAGGATGAGGAGGATGAGGAGGATGAGGAGGATGAGGAAGATGGGGAGGATGGGGAGGATGAGGAGGATGAGGAGGCTGAGTAGAATGAGGAGGATGAGGAGGATGAGAAGGATAGGGAGGAGGAGAAGGATGAGGAGGGTGGGGAGGATGAGGAGGATGAGGAGGATGAGGAGGATGAGGAGAATGAGGAGGAAGAGGAGGATGAGGAGGATGATGAGGATGATGAGGATGAGGAGGATGAGGGGGATGAGGAGGATGAGAAGGATGGAGAGGATGAGGAGGATGAGGAGGATGGTAATGAGGAGGATGGGAAGGATGAGGAGGATGAGAAGGATGGGGAGGATGAGGAGGATGAGGAGGATGGGGAGGATGAGAATGATGGGGAGGATGAGAAGGATGAGGAGGATGGTAATGAGGAGGATGGGAAGGATGATGAGGATGAGGAGGATGAGAAGGATGGGGAGGATGAGGAGGATGAGGAGGATGGGGAGGTTGAGAATGATGGGGAGGATATGAAGGATGAGGAGGATGAAGAGGAGGATGTTATTGCTGTTTTTAGCAATTCATGCATTTCATGCTAATGTTGCTACTGCTGATGCTACTACTTGCAAATGCAACACACTATTTGCACAACTGCTATTGCTGCTGCTATTGGTGTTAATAATGTTGCTGCTTCTTACAAAGCAGGTTACAAAACATCCCAAAGATCTAATCCAGGTCACCAGTATGATGTTAAGCAGTAAACATTACTCACCAAAGGAACATTCATGACATACATTTCCTGGAAGGTATATTGCAAATAATTATGAGAAAACTTAGAGCCCTTCCTGCCCTTGCAAGAACTTTGTTCAAATACCAAAAGCTCTCACAATTTCCCTGCCTGTATGACATACTCAAACCATGATATCTTCTGTCCTTCAGTAATGTCAACGCTTTCACCAGAGCAAACACCACAAAAGCCACCCACGAACAGCAAGTTGAATTGATATTACCCAATCCATGTCCAATGAAAGTACCAGATGTGACTATGGAAGTTGAACTTCCAAAGATAGCCTTCATTTCAGGATATGGTTCAGAGTTGGGAGTTGGAGCAGCCTTGGGGACAGTTCTTCCCGTCCCCAAAAGGTAGATGGTTTTCTGATATCCCACCCCCCCCCCCCCCCCGGATATCAGGAAATGCAGTACAGCCACTCATTCATCAGGCAATGACACCAACAAAATTGAGAGTCATTTCACAATGCTAGGAGTCCCTCTTTGGTTCAGGAGCACTTTAAACAAGAGGAAATATTTGATCACTGAAAGCCACCGGGGACCGGTGATTGAGATGGAGATAGGAGAGCTGAAATCGGGAAAATGACTTCTTGCGTATCCTTGGAAATGATGTCACCAACCATGTGGGTATTGCATGAAGATGATCCATTCTTCCCTCGGGAGATCTCAAGTTAAACATGGTCGCTTTCCACATAGACACGGGGTAAAAGTTCAACACAACTGTTACAAACTGCTTGTAGACACAAGTCACCGAAATGAAAACAAGATTTGAGGATGTTTCCATCTTAGCAGGACCTTTCTCAAAGGCAGGGAAAGGTCCTTATAAGATAGGACCTCATAATAAGCTCATGGTCCTTATAAGATAGCCTGAAGGACCTGAAGTGCTTTTAGTCTTCATAAAGTTTGCACGCAAGGATTCATAACATCTGCGGGAAAGTATGACAGAAAACAGCACTCAAACAAATTTACTGCCAACATGCAGTGCATTGTGAACTTTCTTTCAAAGTTGTCAAAACAAAAATACTCACTCACAAAAGCTTAAACCAACTTGATCAATGAATGCCATTCATATCAACAATCACAAAATGTCCCCACCCAGATGGCTTGAATTCTGCGGTTACAGCTAACAATACCAGGATGTTTTAATTTCATGAAGACTATGACCTACATATGATTCAATGCAGGGGATTGGAAAAAAGATAGCAGGATTAATTGACCATATATCCCTGTATATTCCTCAGGGCCATTGTGTCCATGTGCTTGGCAGTCATGCCATTAACATGGCAATAATATCCTCTATACTTCCTGTTCCACAGACAGTGACAATGCAATTGTTTCCAATTCTTATCATTGATAACAGAACGGATCTATCATTGATACTACTAAAAATTTAGAAGGCCTGATATGTTGAGCCTATAGCATGACCTTTCTGTTAAGGCAGAATGAGAATTAAAGGTCATACCAGAGGTGAAACTTCAGGCCCTCGATATTATGTTTAAGTTTCGCATTTGTGTCATTTAAGTCAGTAAGCAGTTTGCAACATTTTAGATCGTATCACTTTAGTTAGCTGTAAGAGTAAAAATCAAGAGTTTACCTCCAAATTTTCTTAAATTTGTGAGATACCGGAATTCATTTTTGTGTTATTGTGGCCATTTAAATCAGTGATCACTTTGCATTACTTTTATGTCACTTCAAATCAACCATTCAATCGGATAGTTAAGAGGTGTACAGGTTTTCTGAGAGAATGCAGACACTAGTAGGAGCTGACTTCTGATTTGGGGTTATTTTTGTTGCAAACTGCGTCTAACCTTTTAGGTCAAGGAATGGCAGGGGATCGCCCACGAAGCTTTATTGACCTTAGGAGGGGGGGGATCTAATCGCAGTTAGAAAACCCATATTCCCGTGGCAGTAACGGGACCCCCCCAAAAAAAGTAGGGTAGCAGCAGCCGAGGGAACGGTGATTGGCAATGTGGGCCTAGCCTTTTGTTTCCTCCTGCTGAGTTGGTCCGTGCTAGGAACAGACGCTCAGTCAAGGTTTGGCCTGGTCTGTATCCTGTCTCTAATCAGTCTGTCAACATTGTTGCAACACCTGGGTCAGGTGCACTATTAAAGTTACCCGAAGCTGCGGTGAGACCAAACCCAAATCAAACTTGAAAGAGTGGATTTCTGGAAGCCAAGCCCCTGTGAGGATCTAGATCGAGGCTTGGAAGGTTTCTGATGAAGAGACTTGTCTCGGAGTGTTTGCTGGTGGGAAGATATCATGGCTAGTTTACGAGCGAGGATGCTCGTTGTGGTCTTGGTTCTGTCTTTACTCCATGCAACAGAGGCCAGCCCTGGATGTAACTGTACCGGTGTACACCCTCAGCACCACTACTGTCACGCTAACTATGGTAAGACCTTCTATTAATTGTCCTTCCAGACTCTTTCCATCTCCTTCCAGACCTCCAAAGACCCTCACATTGGATGCAATTGCAGGCAATTAAGTTTCCAGCAAATCAAATTTTTTTAATGGTTCCATCCTTCAATCTTTCATGCCATTTGGCGCATCAGTTCCAAGGTAATGGATGAATGATTGCTTTGCCAAAACATTAATTAGAAAGGCCAGGAAAATGTCTCCATATGCTTCTGGTTTGGAAACCTGCCCTCATCACAACTCCACTTATTAATTACCCATCTGCCACCTGATACCTCCTAAGATCAGAAGTTATCCTTCCATTTATACAATTTGATGATGTTTACAGTCTCAGGGATAATTTGGTTTTCTCATCACACCCGGTGAAGCTGAACATCATAGGAAGAAATTTTGAATGGATTTACGACCTGTTGAAGCATGACAATGTAATTAAATAAGTAAAAAATGTCTCAGAAAATAAAGCTGACGATGGCAAGATAGTTAAAACCACCCACAGAGTGTAGACATCATCAATTCTAATCAATGGAAGACCAACTCCAAATCTTTTAAGAAATTGTCCTGAGCAGGGATTTGGAATGGTTTTATGACCTATCTAAAATATCTCCAAAAAAACCCAGAAAACGTGCAAACAGCTGCTTACAGGAAATATTTGAAAATGTACAAATTTCAAAAGTTACAAATCCTGCCATTTGGACTCTCACTCTGGTAGTATATTTTTTCAATCAAAACATCACAGCTTCTCCCATAGAAAGACAAAAAATAAAATTATTACTGTGTTTATTGAATAGTATAGTTAAGTATACATGTAGTTTGATGCAATACAGTGCAATTATTTCAATCTTAACGCATTTTGACTTATTTACCAAGTCAGTATGAATGAGCTGGTGATAAGCTTTATGACCGTTTCTTCTGGATTTTCATTTCATTTGGTTTTTCTGTCGGCCTTGGTGCAGTGATTCGTGGCAGGGTCTTGTTGCTTCGCTGGGAGCTTAACCCTGAAATGGAGCCATCTACAGTGACAGACCCTGTGACAACCCCTGTGACAGACCCTGTGACAACCCCTGTGACAGACCCAGTGACAGACCCAGTGACAGATCGGACCACAGGACATGGCTCATCCGAGGAGGAGGGGGAGGAGGAGATGGAGGCTTCCCGAACAAATCTGACGACACCAGAGGAGGATGGTGTGAGGTCTACTCTACCCTCTACCTCAGGTAAGAACAATAATATTGGCCATTTGGAATCAAATCAATTAAAGCCCCTACAAAACATTGATCGAGGTCAAAGAATTGCATCCATACGTTGTCTGATCCAACATATGCATGAAATAGCACACCTGTGAAAATTTCAGCTCAATCCGCCAACCGAGTCTCGAGAAAATCGTGAAAACTGCTTCATTTGTTTAGCGAAAATGCAGCATTTAACGCCGTACTGTTCCAAAAAATAGTTTAGATTTTGGTGAGACGTAAACTATTTCTTTTACTCATTTCTCCCAAAATACAACATTTTAGGCAGAAATATTTCAGTGAGAGGTTTCTACTATAACCATTTTCAAACTGTTTAAGTTTCATGTAAATCTGTGAACATTTCTGTTTTTCGATCTTACCAATTGATGCTGTGTAGGGGCTGTAAGGCTTACAGCTTTGATTAAATCGTAAGGTGTTGGGAATTAAGCCTTAACTAGATCTAGCTGCCAAGTCTTCAAACGTTTGTGCAGGCACCTTTGGAGCATGTTGCTATATATGTGCTGGGCCCTCCAAATCTGTTATAAATAAAGACTCTTTTTAGGCTTTTTTTTTACCTGTGCAGCAGTCATGGGGACTGAAAAGTGGCCTGGTGCGAAGTGATTAAAGAGTCTAACTTGTAGGTCTCAGTTTAACTAGGAAGTCTTAACTAGTCTAAACCTTGAAGTCTCCTTCTACAAATCATCTGAATATTGAAAGGTAGCCCTTCTTCCTTCATGATCCTTTCAGACCTGCACCAGTTGCAAAATGTCACCAAACAGTCCCAAAATAGAGCAATTTATTTGCCTTCTACTGAGAGGAAGAAGTATCACCCGAAACATCTATTCAGAGGCATACTCCTTCTCTTAGGAGATATCACCACAAACCTCCTACTTCGCCTTTGACAACGCTCCTACTAAAAGGATTGTAACCTACATTTATGAGATTCTCAATGGGGGTCATTTCATCCGGTAAGCAGCTTGCAACACTTCTTTTTCAAGTAATTTTTAATTTTTGGATCACAGCTCTAAATCCATCAGATGACTCCATGCCAATTGGCGATGCCATGCCAGCTCACCGAAGCAAAAGAAATCTACTCCACAACCCCATTATCAACCAAGAACCCTGGAACTATCGCATCGTCTTCACCATCGCCATCCAGGATGTCTTCAAGACGCCCCCATCTTGGCAGGACGGAGCAGGAGAGACGGAACTCATCAGTCCCTACCCAGGGGCAGGCTTCTGTGGAGTGGAACTCAAGGCTGGCAAATCCTACATCCTGGCTGGTAGGTCACGCATCAATTCAACTCAGCAACACATTGATGCCATCTGCTCAAGATTCTTTGGCCAGCATCTTTTCAATGCTCCTGACATAAAATGAAAGAATCCTCGCCCTAATTGTGCCAACACTCCTGGACACATCAGTTGTTATCTGCACATAAATATTATTCTTTCACAAATAAGACTTATAGCTTTGCATGGTGGGTGAGACAGTATAAGAGGGTTTGTGGTGACACCATGTATAAGGTCTCTCTATGATGGCCAGAGCATACTGGCCGGAATATCGAGTTATCACTCAGGTTCTTTTTAGAACATTATACATGGTATCACCGCAAACCCCCCTATAAATATTGTTTTTCTTTCAATTGGATAAATAGTAAATTCAATAAACTAAATGGCTTTCTACCATTTCAGTGAGAAATATACAAAACACACTTCAAATTAAGTTATAATACAATGATCTCCTTTACATCATGTTGTTCATAAGTTCCTGTGTAACGCATACCACATTTGTAATACATTGTGAGTACAGTTCGTGTGAGAGGACACTAACTTAGATTTTCTTTCTCCTAACTGCCTCTCCTTTTCCACATGGTAGAGGGCGCTATTCATTGATACCACTGCAACCTTTGCCTCAGGGAGTTTCAGTCACTTATGAAAAGTGCAGTTGAACCGTGTTGCGCAAGAAATTCCTGACAAAAATAGCAAACTGAAAACAAATTTGCAGGATGCTTGAACTTGAAGGCTCCATGGGTTTAAAGACAGACCCAGGAGTTTTATCTATGTTTTGGTAAGTGTATTCTAGTCTCACTGATTACATTAAGAAGGAAGAGAAAAAGACATAGGTTGCCGTTGGTGATTCGTTTGTATTTGTCTTAACGTTTGAGCAGGTCAAGAGGAGGGGGTGATCACTAGTTGTGATTGGGCAGAGGAATACAAGCAACTCACCAAACTACAGAAACGAGGACTGAAAAAGACCTACAAGGATTTCTGTGACAAATGCCAGGTCAGAACTTAACAGCTTGGTCAATCCATCAAGGTCATCAATTTGTGAAGATTAAACACAAAATCTTATCCTCAGAAGAGCCACCATCCTTCCCAGCTAATATTTATATCAACAGATCTACTTTATGATGCAAAATCTCAAATCAATTAAAAAGCAAACGAAGCTTGAGGATTTGAACTCTAGATTCGAATACCAGCATTCATCCCATCTGAGCTATCCAGCCCTTAGATGGTGGCATTCACAAATAGTCAACTACCGGTAGTCTTTGCCAGGGTGGGGGCATCAGTCAGAAGCATATCCTTTAACTATGTAGTCTACCCTATATCTTCAGGGATCACACCCCATCCTCTGATATCATAACATTTATAGGAGGACAAACTCGGAGGGTAGATTAAGCAGGCAGTCATCCCTACTTATGGTCAATTACCCCCATCCATGTCAACTCTTACATGGCGTCTCATTTTTTTGGCAGAAACCAACCAACCATGATAAATGAATCCCTTTGCTTTCAGACCAGGAACTTTCAATAGGAAGATATATGACACCCGGTTGTTTACTTCCAACTCCTCATCAACACAAGCATGGCATCTTAATTAGATTTGGCTGGCTGACTTGCAAGGGGAGAATCAAGGAAATAAACCCTGCCAATTGTGAAAACAAGATGAAAGATATATCTGACAAAGGTCATCGGCATTAAATTGACAATGATGAGTTCTCAGCCTAATGATTGGTTTCCTGATTGTGAATCTCTCCATTCCCATGGCAACAGATCAAGACCTGTCTGGTCCCAGAATGCAGTGGGACTCTCTCAGCCAGGACCTGCGCCTACCTGCCCGCTGGCACTGATGACGACAACCGGTCCCCAACAGAGTATCCATCCACTGATTGCATGGCAAAGTACCAGCTGTGTCAGCCTCATAGCAGCGTTGCTGAGGAGTGCAACTGGTCAAGTAGCAGGGACAGCAGGGCTTGTAGCAAGAATGATAATGGTACAAAGAAAGACAAAAAGGGGCATGGCAGAAAGGGGCGTGACAGGAAAGGGCGTGACAGGAAAGGGCGTGACAGGAAAGGGCGTGACAGGAAAGGGCGTGACAGGAAAGGACGTGACAAGAAAGGACGTGGTCTGTAAGGGTGTGGCTGGTCAGGGCATGGTCTGTAAGGGTGTGGTCTGTAAGGGTGTGGCATGTAAAGCTGTGGTCTATAAGGGTATGGCATGTAATTGTGTGGCCTGTAACGGTGTGGCCTGTAAGGGTGTGGCCTGTAAGGGTGTGGTCTATTAGGATATGGTTTATAAGGATGTGGTCTGTAAGGGTGTGGTCTGTAAGGGTGTGGTCTTTAAGGGTGTGGTCTACGATGATGTGGTCTGTAAGGGTGGGGTCTGCACGTGAGGGTGTGGTCTGTGAGGGTGAGGTCTGCGTGTGAGGGTGTGGTCCGTTGGGGGTGTAGTCTGTGAGGGTGGGGTCTATAACGGTGTGACCAGTTACGGTGTGGCTGCAAAGAGTATAATTAGCTAAAAGTGCCAAACTTTAATCAGAATTCAAATGACCCAATAAATAGTTGGTACATTTTGCCAATGACTAGAATGTGTTTCATTTGTAGCTACAGACTACACATTCCTGATTATTTTGTTTACGATGTGTGAACAATTCTGAGTAGTCATCAAAATGCACCCCAATGTAAGCTTCAATAATTGAGTCAGTTTGAAAACAAATTGTGTGCCTAGCAGATTTTTTTTTAATGTGAATCACCAGTACTGATCCCAACTTACATTGTAATTAAAGTATTCTTCTGTAATAATCTCATCACTATTATAATGTTTTATGATGCATCTTTATCAAGTTCGAAGTTTGTGATTTGCTCACACATTTGTCTAGTTATCCACTTTGAAAAGACAAGTTATTCTAAAATATATGCAGAATATATGCAGAATTGGTGTAATTGTGCTTCTAAAAAGTATGATCCTAGCTCATGTCCTGAATATCCTGAATGATAGATAAGACTCGAATGTTTGCATGGTGGAAAAATTTAGTGGAAGGTTTGCGGTGACACCATGTATCTGTTCTCTTACAAGAAGTGTGGCTCTGATAGTGTGGCTCTGATAGTGTGGCCTGACGTTTTGATCCTAGCAGGATCGACCTTTCTCAAAGGCAAAGACTATGCCTTTGAGAAAGGTCCTGTTAGGATCAAAATGTCAGGCCCACTAACTTGTAACTTTTCATATTCATGTATTGCAGGTCATTTTAGTCAGTGAGCAGTTTGCAACAGTTTTTGTATTAACTTTAAATTCCTTCAGTTCCTTCAGATTTGTGTAGTGGTCAGACTAATGAACTTTGTAGAAGGGAAAAAAATGACTGAGCCTGGACTTGAACCTTCACAAATTTGTCCTCAACCCTCACTAGTCAGCAACATAAATGTAAAAGTTCACTCAAAACTTTCTGCATGTCCACTATTCTTCTTCTTAGAATATTGCCAACCAAAATAGATTTTTGGATGGACAAACCAGATGTGCGCTTGAATACAATGTTACTCATCATGCTGTCTATGTAAAAGGTGTGAATCTTTCGCTTGTATATTAAAAGGTGCGGTTTGTAATGTGGATATGATTATAGTTAGCATGTGTGGAATAGATTGGTTGTGTCGGGTCTTTGTACTACTGACAGCAAGGATGGAGATTACCAGGTGATATCACCCCATATGATGTGCCCTTGGGAATTTTTTTTTTTTTTCCAGATGATAGGATGAGGGAATGTTACAGAGATTTATGAAATGCCAACAGGTATTCATGGACAAGGCAATCATTTCAAGGATTTAAAAAGGAGAGTTCCCAAAAATGGCAAACAAACCTTTGACTAGACCGGGACTTGAACCAGAGACATCTGGTTTTGCGTACCAGCACTTTTACTTTCTGAGCTATCCGGTCCTTAGATGTCAATATTCCCAAATACGGCAAATCGTAAACTATTTACTTCAGGCAACTAATTTGTTTTAGCTTTGAAGAAACATCCTGCAAATATCAGAATATGAGGTTTTCTTACTTTAAAGTTTGGTGAAAGGACTTTAGGTGAGATCTTTGACATGTTGTTTGTTGTATCAATAGTGGAGAAAAAAAGTATTCTGGCATGTAATTTGCTTTCTGACTCTAGAGGATATCTGATGACATGGTAGAGTAATAATTTTTCCTTTCCCCGAGACGTTTTTAGAGTTACCTTAGAGGATTCCAAATGATTCAAGAGTTCCACTTTCTAGTTGTACAGAGGTTTTGAAGGGTACTTGCTTGATGTTTGTGTAAATTACCTGGGTAGTTGGGTTAGTTATCAACCTGGGATATGGCAAGGGTTTAAAACCACACTAGCTGGAGGCATGGCCCCTACCTCCTGGGAAGGTAATTGAACCATTTGAAGGTAGGGTAGAAATGGCTTTGTGTTTGACTAGCCCTCAACCCTTTGTGGTTTTCAGGGCGTTGGTTCCCTGGGTTGCTCTAACAGTCACATGATGAGGATTGAGGACCCTTGATAACAACAGAGTTCATGTCCAGATGTCCTGCTTGGTTGGAAAGTTGGCAGATAAAATACAGTCAACAATTTGGAGTTATGTATTTGCATAGAGGTAGGAGGTATTTGCGTCCTAAGTCTCAAACATTATTAGATTATCACGTCAAGATCAAGTCGCATTAACTTCCTTGAATGTGGTTTGGAAAAGGGGATTTTCCTCTCTTTTTTGGCCAGCTCACGATATCACAGTGCCTGATGTTTGGATGCTGTCAGACACTTTGTCAATGGCTTAACAACTTGAGCAGGAAAAAAATGGGCTTTGTATCTTTCTTGTAATTTGGGCCCGTCAATCTTGTGAGCTAGCTGCTTGCAACATTTTTGTCAAACTCATTCTAATACACTGAGTATCCGTGGGTAAAACTCGGTGGATCATGTTGATTAAAAAAGTAAATTGAACCTAGTTATTCAGAAGACCAACTCTCAAAAAGTTTGGAGAAAAAACCCAGCATGACTTCAGACTTTGGTTTCTCCTTCCCTTACGTCAGTAAACAACATTCCGTATGTCATGTGATCAGATTTTTAGTTTAGACTTTCAAGGAAATGAGTGACTGTACACAGACCTTAGGGGTTGCTCTATATGGTCCCATCACCATGAACTGATGACATCACCTAAGCCCAACTCAGGAAGAAACCTAAGTCCTCTTACAAACTTGAAATTGAAAAGATAAGATTTGAATGCTCACTATATACATGTATGTACATGTACATCTTTGTCATACCTCTGACAATTTACATCCTGATTTCTTGGAAAGGATAGAGATGTAAAGAAGCATATTTAGAAAGCAGGAAAGTCCAGTAGAAAGTGAAATCCCTTTGAAGTCCCTTCTTGTGACTTGGTCAGAATAAACAATAACATCACAACCTTATCATTCTCTGAAATTCTTTCTCAGTAATGGAGATCTTCCAAATTTAACAACAAAAAAACCTCAAATTGTCTATCAATCTTTGTTTCAATTTAAAAAGAATTTACCAAGTAGGAAACAACTTTATTATTATTAAACCACTACACCCTTTCAACACCCTCCTACCATTACATGTATTTCATTCATTCATCCCAACAGATAGAGATCGTGAAAAGAACACAAACAAACAATCAGTGAAAACAACTCCAAGATGCTCAGTTTTTACCTGTAACTAAATCTACGAAACAAGATTCTTATCGGCCACATTGCAAGAGTAAAATGACACAGTTTTCACCTTTCTGGAAAAGTCACGATAAGGGAAACTTGTCCCAATTTTTTGGGAAATATCCATTTTCCCATGGGCCTCCAGAACTAGAAACCACAAAAACCACAACCTATCAGCAGTAGGTGTGGCTACATCATGCACTTGTGTGGTTCTCAACCAGTGGCTGCATGATTCTTAACCTGTGGTTTGTTACGCTACAAAGTACCTACCAGGATGTAATGTTTTACAGGACCAAGGTTGATGATGCATTGAGCAATTTCTATCCCTTGCCCTTCACTTGGGCTTGATGGCGGACCTGTTTTGTCAACTTCAGATAGAAAGTAGAACATTGCACTTTCAATCAAAGATGACATTTTATTCAGCTCATTTCTCAAATTTTATCAAAATGACCCACATATTCCGTTTATTTTTTTCCCCCTGCCTTTGAGAGGTCTTGCAGGGGGCTTAAGTACTTTTCAGGCTAATGTGTTTCAGGTGATTTTTATTTCTATGTTGGTAACATTCTTTGCGGTGCTTTGCGGTGCTTTGAAAGAACAGTTGAGAAAACAATCTTTGAAACCGCTGACACTTTCGTCGTGAAATTGAACATAGTGGCTCAAATTGCCTGAAGCACGATAAGCCAAACGTTGAATACAACATATCATGTTTCATGCATTACAAATGGTCAAGTCTGCAAACAAACCAGTGCAAGGAGAACGGCATTATTCCAAATGAAATCAAATGAAAGTCGGGGAGCTTGGGTTGGGAAGAAAAACAGAAACCGATATGAACAGATCTCTTCGGGCAAATTGGAAAGATTTCAAGAAGGCAGGGCTTTTTGTGTGGAATCAAAGAAACACACAGGGGTCTGACCTGTGAGCAAATATTTCAATCCTTCAAAACAAGGCTGAGTTAGAAAGCTTAAAGTGCAGTCGTAAATTTCCAGCAGGAGTCTTCTGGGATTTGGAACAAATGGATATGCCTCATTTCAGGAAGAAGAGAGGGTATGGACTACTGATTTATAGCTCCTTTCTGAGATATTCATTGGTGTAGGTTTGGCTTTGGTCAAATAATTTTGGGTTACACCCAAAATCAAAGTCAAATTGCTAAGTCAATTTCAACAAATGAAAACAAAAAGTAATAACTTTCTTGTGTATGCCGGATCCCACATCTTTATCCAATCGGTAATGGGGGAGCTGTGGCCCTCTTCAGGAATTCTAGAAACTTCCAATCCGTGGAAAAGTTTATCAGTGTCCCGAGAGAATGTAACATTAGTGTATGGATAAGCAGGCAGGTTGTAGTCTGAGACGATATGAAATGAACTGTACCTGCCGGAATGACAGGAATGACTGGTTGAATGACACGTAGACAAAAGGCAGAACAAAAAAAAACTGCTCCAAGGTTAAAAGAGCTGACACCTCAATACCAATTCCAGGAGTCTGGGATTTGGTGTAGATACCAGGCCAAAAGGCTACGGGTTATAAGACCTCTTGTCAGGAAAACAAGCCTCAGAATGGATCAAGCCGGGGTACAGACAGCCTCACTGCAAGGTTTGCTGCTAGAGAGCGTTCCCAGGCATCCTTTGAAAACTCAGACTGGATTGAGACAAGTTCTGCTCAGATCAGGCCAGACTGCGGACAGACAGCCGAGATGAGTTCCGAGCAAATGTATCTGATCTTTGCCCTTCTGATGACACTCCCTCTCCCAAGCGTCTTGGGATGCTTTTGTCAGCCTCTTCATCCCCAGCAACAGTTCTGCAATGCTGATGCAGGTAAAGACTTGGACTTTCTAAAGAAGAGAGATCGAAGTACTGACTTGTTTACAGACTTATCTCTCTAAGACTTATCTTTCTAATGCTTATCTCTCAAAGAGTAGAAAGGAGAAGAGGAAAGATCATTCCCTAGATTTGGCATAATTTCAAAAGTTTCTAGAAAGTTGTAAATGTAATGTACAGTATACAAAAACCAACTTCCATAAAACAAAATGATATTGTAGGGAAAAAAGGAAAAAGTAATTCTTTTCCTGGTTGTAAAAATGTTAGAATCCTTTTCATATCAAATAATTTAAAGATGAGAAAGTGAAAGTGCTTGACATGTTTATCCAAGCAGCACCTTTCTCAAAGGCTATCTCAGGTCATTCTTGGCAGCAATTTTTCTACTATTTAAGTTTATTTTGCTAAACTTGCCAATCATAGGATCAAATCATGGCACTTTCAGATAGTCTCCAAATTAACCATTTTGTGTTAATCTTTTGCCCCTTTGATGCTAGTTGTCATTGGCACTGTGAGGTCTAAACAATTACTGGATGGCCCACCACATCCCTCCATCATGCCCGGCCAACCGACTGTGGTCAGCTATACCCTCCGTGTCAGGGAGATCAAGAAGGGCCGGCATCTCATCGAACCCTTACAACAAGGCAATAGCAGAAGGCTGACCCTCAACACCACGGCAACCAATAGCTCATGCGGGGTGCCATGGTTGCAAGTGGGCCAGAAATACGTTCTGACAGGTACTTGGCACCTGCTTGTTAACCCAAACCCAATTCTGAGACCATTCCTTGCCACCTGTAGCAAGAGCAATTCAAGACTCCCACATTAACCCCAACACCATACTGTTATTCAAGGCTTCCATTTCATATAGAATCCACAACCATTAATTGGAACGTCAGATCCTATTCTAAGTTGTTTCATAGCAACAGTGTATAACAAGTTTCTTCTTAAAAGCAAGTAATGAAAGCAATTCAGTAATGGCGTCAATACTACCTGGAGTCAAATTTAAAATTACAAAACATTTTGAGAAATCTCAGAGCTTTGCCATTTTGATCCCTTTCCCTTAACAAAACTTGGATAAAAAACTCTGACAAATTTAGAGGGCCCGACATTTTGATCCTAGCAGGTCGTGCTAGGATCAAGGTTTTTGGGGGGTATTTTTTTAAATTCAAGTCAGTCAGTACCGTAGTTGACAACATTTCTGTAATGTTTTCTTACAAGATTTGTGTACCCCCAATTCTTCTAGCTGGTAAGTAGTTGGCCCACATGTCTGTTACAATTGCTTCAAGATTTGACGTGTCTAGCACATGTCCTTCAGTGAGCAATTGGCTAACATGTTTGCATTACTCTCTAAAGTTAGAGGGCCTGACATTTCGATCATAGGAGGACATTTCTTTGCCGATGAGAAAGACCCTGATAGGATCGAAATGTCAGGCCCTCGAACTTTTGAGATTTATGTATTGCAGGTCATTTTAGTCAGTGAGCAGTGTGCAACAGTTTTTTTGTACTTACTTCATGTTTGCATTACAATTTTATTTCAACTTGGATTGGTTCCAGTGATGGTCCTAAATGGCAAGGCAGTCATCAATTATTGTCATTTCCATCAAGTCTTCTCTGACCTGAGTCGTACCCAGCGCACTGGATTCAACAATGAATATTCTACAAACTGTGATTCATGCGAGGTACAAAGTAGTCTGGTTTTTAGTTTACTCTACAGTGTTTGTTTGTTTGTCTGTTTGATTAGTCATTCGAAAATTTGTTTGTTTGTCCATCCATTTGTTTGTCTGTCTGTCTGTTGTTTGTGGGGTTGTTGGGGTGTTCATTTGTTTGTTTATTCATTAATTTTCCCCTTGTTTCTTGGTTTCTTTATTCACATTCTCAGTTTCAATCAAATTTCCTATGAATGATAATAGATATACAGTAGGCCTACTCTTTGGAGGTTGAAAAGTTCAAGTTGGACTCTGCTCAAATTTTGACAGCATCTAATGACACTCCGTGATTCTGAGAAAAGTCAGTCCCACTCGCAGGCCTTAGGGGATACCCATTGGAAAGTCCAATCCTTAGTGCCGGAACTAAGCCCAGTGATTTATCCCCTACACTCCTGGGCAAATGGTGCGTATCCATGGGTCAGACTCCCACAGAGAGATCTGTATTAATTGAGAAATCCTGTCTACCCTAATTGGTGGGTCTATTATGAATCATCAGGTCATCTGATGGTGAGGTCTATTGTACTGTAGGCCTTTGTGGGGCAGCAGTCTTGCAAAAAAAACTCGCCGACTCTAACCTTTGTACAGACTGCCAATAAGCACTTTCTGCTTACAGGATTCCGGGGAATGGACTGATTTGCAAAAAAAAAAAAAAAGTCACATAACCCTAACCCTACCATCCACCTTGTGGACAAAGTACTGTATACAAAATACTCAAATTACGGAAAAAGTGCTAAAAGTCTTTCATTTTTAATATAGATTATGAGAATACCTTGACTCTTAAACATTATCTTCAAACAAACAAAGACAAGGAGAAATGAGCTGAAGAAAGCTTATTAAATATCTCAAACTGTCAGCATTTTCTGGTTGTTGTCTGCAAGAGTGAAATATAATTCCCCTTTTCTAAATAGTTGTTTTAGCCTTTCTACTGTTAGGAATTCCCTATTTCTATCCAATCTCCAATTCCCTCTCCATCGCAATTCAATACCACACCCTATGAAAGCCCAAAATTGGACAAGAGCTCACCTTTATTTAATTTTGAACCAAAGTGGAGATTTTTTTACATTTTTTTTTTTAGATTTTTCACAGGACTGTGATTGTGAAGAAGTCTTAAAACTTTGGCCATGTTCGGTTTGGATTATCCTGCAGGTTTACACCTGTCGCCGCACTTGCCCTCTGACCCCGCCCGATGAGAAGACATGTCGCCATGGCAACAGCCAATCGCACGAGGACTACTACTTCTACAATGGGATTTGTCATGTGAAGGTTTCTGGCAGGTGTGGCTGGTAGACAACAGAGACCCAATGGACACCTGTTACCATCAGCTGAATAGTTGTGTGGCCACAGGAACCTTTCTTGACTGCACGGGGGACTTGAATTCAAGACTTCTGCTTTAATGTTCCAGCACCAACCTCTAAGATTACGAACTCACCATGCAAACATTTACATCTCATTTGGAGTTACTGGCTCTTCTCAGAGCCACACTCACTCACATAAAGAGATTCTGCACATATAGTGTCACCACAAAACTCTTACATTGTGAACCCACTATGCAAACTTTCCAATCTGCAGGGTTACTGGCTCTTCTCAGAGCCACACTCACTCACATCATTACTGATAAAGAGATGCTACAAATGGTGTCACCCACCATGCAAACCTTTAGCATCCATTTTGTCACCATAATGCCTAAAAATTCATGAACTGGATATTCAATTCATTGATTTAAATAAAATTTACCTTTTTATATACCTGTACAGTATATATACCTTTAATTTTTTTAGGTCTTTCTGATTTTCTGACAGAGCATGCATGCATTGGTATTATTTTTATGTACCATAAAAAAAAGTTTTCTTTTTTACACGTATGACTAAGCTTACTACAAATAAACCACTATTTATCCATTTCTGCGTCATCTTTTTACCCTATAATCCTAAATGGATGGCAGACATTGGCTATTGTGAGTGGTATAGAAGTTGTCAACCTACAGATAGTGAGTGGTTGGGGGCTAACAAGGCAGGAGTTTAGTGGTACTTGTGTCCTTCGACAAGGTGCTTTGTCAAAAATTGCCTTTTCCTTAGTCAGGAGTGAATGGGTGCAGTGTGCGGGTAGAGATGGCTTTGTGTTTGATTAGCATCTGTGCGCTGTAATGATGGCACAGGAATGTGAACTTACAGGAGGGGTTAGGAGTAGCACTTGGTTCAAGGATGGATGCTTCATAGGGAGTTCAGATGGTTTTAGGAATCAGGAGTATTCATTGCTTCATAACTAGAGATAATATTAAAGAGCGCAACATGACTTCATTCAGTCAAGTTTCAGTCTTACAAAAGAGGCAGTTTTCCTCTATTACCTTTTTTGCAACAAATTCTTATTCAATATTAGTTTACAGATGTATTTTGATTATTCTTACTTGTACCGATGGATACTTCCTTTATAAATAAAACAAGTTACATCAAGTTATGCCTGCCTGTATTTATAACCACTCTATATTTTGCCAATAAAATAAGCGAATGTAAAAGTTAAATATTCTCTGTTGACTATAAGAAGTTGTTTATTAAAAGACTTATAAATATAGCTTTAAAAATGTATTTTTAAAACAAATATCAAAATATCAGAAAAAGTAGGATGACTAAAGTATGTAAGCCCTACAACATATCTTCACTTTCTCAGAATTCCCCCTGAGTGCAATAAATGGATGGAAGATGGATTGGGCCATAAATGGAGAATGGCATCTTGGTCCCATGTGACATGGATCAGGTCATTCACAGGGTCATAGGTCAGGGTCATGACCTTTTACCTTGACATTAGGCAGCTGGTATATGGCCAATGAAAGCAGGTGGTGTGCCGTAAACACACATAGACCTTCCAACATAACACATCTGGTTGCAGTCTGCTAGTACATACCACCATGTGCCCCAGCCCCCCTCCCCTGCCTAGGCACTCATTGCGGTCATCCTGATCACCTCAACAACACTGTCAGAAGGTCACAAGACAAATGCCTCAACTTACATCATCTGTCAGTATTACCTGGCTCACCCCGGCCATACCTGACTGAAGATTGGAAGCAATATTGTTGATAACAACACAGGTCTACTACAGCCTGTCTATGTTGTGAAAATATTTTATTAGGGACAATTCAGAAGATTCCTTTGCCAGATATATCATTATCATCAAAAGGTTCCCTCCCATCTCATTCATCTTGTCTAACCATGGTCTAACTCTGTTAATTTCTGTCTGGTTGGTGTCGTCGCTGTTGGTGTTATCATTGTTTGTGCCAGGGATTGGAGTCAAAACAAGTAATGGTTCTAAAGAAATCAAGATACCTAATGGATGAAAGAACACAATTTTGATTATAACTATGAGTATGAAGACTGACAGGTGTATGGCGAATACCAGTACTCATGCAACTCGGACCAAATCAATCATAGAAATCCTAAACCTGAAAGTATTTTTCCTGGTTGAAAATCCACTGATCTGAGGGAATACAGAGGTCAAAGTTTCCAGTCCTGTCAAAGTTTTCTTAATTTGCCATTTAAAAACAACAACCCTGGAATAATCGGAAAAATAAAAACCTTAACAAGTTCACAGGGTCTGACATTTCAATGTTAAGAGGGCCTTTCTCCAAGTGCAGACCACTGTTAAACACAGGGAGGAGCTCTGGCTGAGATCTCCACACTACAACCATGGAAACTTATTGCTGTTTAGCTTTGTGCCAGGGTCTACCCTACTCTAGGTAAACAAACAAGCAAAGCTGGTACCAGTGGGAGACTCCAGTGGATTGAAGGCGTTTGTACAGCCTTCATCTAGCTTGCTGGCATGATTCCAGGTAAAACAGAAGCAGAACTATTTATGAAGCCTCCACAACCTGGATGGGTGGGCTCTGGGCAGGTCAAAATAGTGTAGAACCTTCCAGTAAAAGAAATTACTCAAAAGGCTGTCAAATAAACTGAAAGTTCAGGGCCCAATTCCATGGAAACTAAAACAGTGTAGTTTTAACATGGAGATAGGAAGAGAGCGGTGTTATATTTCTCATTTACAGCTTGTGCTAAAAAAATTCTGTGATAACCTTTCTAAAAAAGAAACATTAATTGCAAGCAATATGACAGTTTACATAACAACATTCCTTGGCAAATCTTGGCAGAGGTGCAATTTAACAGATTCTGAGAAATTGGGTCACGGATGTATTACAAAGTTGATTGGTTTGAAATAGAAACCAGAAACGAGTCAGTGCATTGGTAACCACGGGTTTGTAAACTAGACAAGATTTTTTTAGCCAATAGGTAATTTAATGACCTTCTAGATCTGAATTTTCTGAAATGGTGGCTGGGTGATACAATAACAGAACAGAGAGTTATTTCCGGAGAGCGAAACTCAACTATTGGATTGGTATCGGTGTTTACCTGTACCATGGCCTACTTGGCCTGTTTGGTGAAAGGCGATGGACTGGTTGGAACAAGGGGCAGCACGTAGGGGCTATGTGGGGGGGCTTTGTGGCTAGATCTGGGATCACCTGATCAGTCAACTGCGGTTGTTGTGGTTTACACTGAGGTGGTCCACTGGGGAAACCTAGACTCATAATAGGAATTCAGGACTGATTTGTTGTGAGTGATGTCCAGTTCAGGCCATGTTGATTGGTCCCAATCATACTGCAAGCATCCACTTTCAAGAAAATTATTTTTCAAAACGAGAAAAAGGCAAGCTTCAAACCACGTCACTATACAAAGTGGACTCAGATTTGCAAAACTAAATGAGGGGTAAAGAGATATGAGGGTTATGTGGGTAATTCTTTGATCCTCAAAATTGCCTCACTGAAATAAACAAGAGGGGAAAGGCCAAATACTCACGAAAAGTCACTAAATTAAAAGTATGAATTAAAGAATTGATTCTAAAAAAGTGAAGACATTGTAGGTCCGAACTACTTGAACCACACAGATTGTCATGCATACGGTACTTAGTCTAGGGCCTATGTGAGCTTAATATCCCTAACTAAAGGATAAGACCTTTAATCTCCACTCAGAAGCAGTCTTGGCCATGCTGACTGAAAGTAACCCATTTAATGGTTTCTCACCCAGGAAAAAAAAATCTACTCCAAATAGGTGGAGAGGCACGTGTCCAGATGGGAACGTGTGGATGGCCTGGGAAGGTGTAGTCAGCATTGCAACCCCCCTATTGCCATGGTAATCATCTAGAATCTGTCACAATGACATCACAAATGTTGGCCCAGTTTCCGAGGCAGGGAGGGACACCAACAGGTGCGCCAGCAGACCAGTAGACCCTTACAAGTTATGGCCACCTACGCAAACAACGACCTTCAGGGCCCCCCCCCCCCCATGCTGGACCCAGGACTGGAAAAGCCAAGGCTGACAAGCAACTGGTCTGACATCATGGCTCAGCAATGTTGACTACCCCACAGGGTCCCAGGACTCCCAGCAAGCAGGATTCTGGGGGAAATTACGGAGCAATGTTTACGGGCTATTCTGTTAATTGCTGCCAACTCCCTCATTACAGGTGTTGAGATTGAAAGATTGGAAACACTGGGACAATTTGCCTTCAGCAAAGTTGAGATCTATATCAAGTCATGAACAAGGTTTATGATACTTGGTGTATTATGCGAAAATTATATTTATATCCCTATCTTTAAAACCGTTTAGAAATTAGATGTGATACTTTCTGTTTCTTTTCATAAGATTCTGAAGTTTGAATTCTTTTTTAGGGAAAATGAAATAAGCTCAGATTCTACCAGATTCAATTTGATGGATTAACAGATCTTAGTTTCACTTGAATGAACAGTCTATGAATCATAAAATTGGTTTTGAGTAATCTTTAAAAGAAAAATGTAACACACATTTGTCAATACTCAAATCATAATTGCCCCAAAATAATTTCCATTTTTGCAACTTTTCCAGTACAATTTTCTATGAAAAAAACTGTGATCAGTACACACTGTCCTGGCATCTGATGTGAGACTAGACAAGGAAAAATCAGACGACTAGACGAGAGGCATCTGGGCCGGGGACACTTTCACTTTCAAGAAGTTATTTCTGTGATGTTTCTTTCACAGAAATTATAGGTTACAGGCAAGGGAAACAGGAAACAAATCCTTGTTGAGCCGGAAATTGGAAACAAGATTGCTCTAGAAAGAAACTAGAACTTTGATCAAATGATTGCCAGAAACTTGTATAAGAGTTGCATTGCTCAGGTTGTGTAAATACTGATATCCAACCAGAGGCCTGGGTTCAAGTTCTTTTCAATTCAAATTTGTCTTTCTTATTTAAAAAAAAATCCATCATTATTTTTAAGAGCGGAGTCGAGAAACAGATTCAGGTCAAAGATATCATAATAATGATAACTGATGAGTAATGATCACTAGTAAAATTTTTCAGAATAAATCCTGTTCTTATTACATGACACATAACTATCATGAACCAGTTAAAGCTTACATTGGTTGAATCCATACATCAACCAAAATAATGTCCCATCTTTCTTATCGAGGTCACAATGTGAACATTTGACATTTTGACAAAGCTTACAATCAGCAATCTTTCTCAAAATGAAGACTCCTATCAAATAGCAGACCCATTCTTGTCATTCATATAGTTGAATGAATTAAATCCAGTGGCATTAAGTTTCATTGTATAAATGAAGTCATCCCAGACAGGGGTTTAGATAATTGGCGTAATGACCAAAGGAATTAATAGTGTTTGAATGATCTCAATGAATGAGCCATAAGCATTGCCTTGATCTGGCCTAGACGGTGTCACTCTTAGCAAAGCTTTGTCCGGACAGGTGCAAGGCAGACAAAACAACCTGACACTAACAAGGAAACCAAATACACATGTTTACACATCACAACATTCTGTTTTGTAATCCAAGGTCGGACAGGCTGCATTTCTGTCATTCTCAGTTGGTTGTTGTGGCTATACTTTCAAAATGTTTTCACCCTTGGTATCTTCTCAAGGGAATAGAGGCGAAACAAGTTAAATTCACTTTTCATTTCTAATACTGAGCGCACTTTTGTTTCTTTTCATTCATTGTTTCTTAATTTTCAGGTGTTGACAATTGCAAATACAAAAGAAATACCAAGAAGAGATAGCAGATAAAAACACAGCGAGGGAATGAAATGAAAGGAAAGACAGAAAAGAATATCAGACATTAGAAATATAATAGAAGAAGCTTTGGAAATATTTTGTAATGAAGAAAGCGGACATACTTTTGAAAAAAAAAAGGAAAACAAGAAAAACATATTTAGTATCCTGCCGTTTTGGAAAAAAGGAAGGAGGCCCAAACAATGAGCCTGGCTATTTTTCCAAGATGGCTGCCAGTTTTTTATTTTTTCCAGTGACGACTGAGTGTATGATTTATAAAAACTAATTTTTTTTTTTTATTTGGCCTAAGTTTTATTATTCAAACATTTAAATCAAGCATTTAGAATCGGAAACCTAGAGTTAGATTTTCTTGAAAATAAGGAAAGCCTGACGTTTCGATCCTAGCAGGACCTTTCTCAGAGGCAGAATGGCAAGGACAAAAACAGATAGGAAGGGGAGAGTGATAAGGATATGAATGACAAAATTCGAACAGGATATATAGCTGGTAGGGTGGGATCAAAGGGAAGGGCAGGGGGTAAGGTAGCAATTAGTTAGTAGAGGGGAAAGATCAAAGGGAAAGAGTTAAAGAGAGAAGTGGGGGAGTGAACACAAAAGAAGGATTATAAACATACAAGGTGTGAAACATTCCCCTCTTGGATGTTGAGGCCATTTGGTTGAATTGTGCAGTCACATCTTGTATCTTAGTCTAGCCAGGCTACAGAGACTCAAAAAAGGAAGAAGATTACTACCTACGTGCAGTATGGTGAGTTGACAGAGAGATACAGGGCTTGATCCTGTCAATCTGGCAAAGTTAGACCCAAGGGGAAGGTAAATGCCACCAATTGCAATATCCTGTCTGCGAATTAATCAGTGGGCGAGACCCTCCACAGACAGTTTGGCAATGGGCCTTGGTGTCAGTGGGTGACAGAGCCATGGCTGGTCCGCAGAGGGGGTGTGACCACACACTGGAAGGGCCACAGACTCTGGCAGAGTATATAAGGGCCAGGAAACCGCTCGTAGATCAGTGCTCTTGGTGTCAACAGTGGACTGACAACCAGAAGCCTGATCTGCAAGCGGTTACAAACCGATTCTGCAGCAGAAGAGTGCTCAAAGCAGTTTGCTCTCCAAGTCTTCTGGTACTGCAGAAGATCAAGTGATAGGTTCTACTTGATCTTATCTGGCTGAGAGCAGCTTGTTACAGAGACACGATGAAGGCTGTCGTTGCTATCATTGTCTTGGCATGTGTCTTGGCTGGGAGCGACGCATGCAGTTGCATGTTCAGACATGTCCAGGATTACTTCTGCTCCTCAGATTTCGGTAAGTAAATATTAGTTTTTTACCACAATTTTACTTAGGAACAGTACCTAAAACCTGCCCTGTCAAGCCACATACATGTACGTGTTTGTAACTTTACCCAATTGCAGTATTATATTCAATGGTCAGCGCAATTGGCAAGGAAGCTAATCAAAATGTACTTATCTGAGCTGACTGGATGAATGAAAGCTATTTTTATTTGACATTTTGTAATGATGTTTCTTTTAGAGAAAATATTCTTATGGTGAGGAATGGTACATAAAATGGACTGAATTCTTTCTGTCAATTTTAAAACTTGTAAAATGGAGGGTCTTAAGAAACTTCAATGACTTTTCTGTTTAGCGTCCTCCTTTATATTTCAATCTTTCTCACAGGAATGTAAACATTGCATCTTGTTATAGTGTTGTATGCATCACTCGCATATCCCCCAAAATAGGCCTGGACCTATTTGTAAAAGGAGAAAGGAAAAAAAGTCACAGCATTTAATTTTGGAAATGCAAAAAATGAAAGGAAATGGGGAGAAGATGTTTTGATGTGTTAAGCTACATGTGCATTGGCCATGTAATTTCTCATTTTTATTCTGAAAGAGGAAACTGCCTGTACTGAGTAGAATCCTCTGAAATATGTCAACCAGGATTAGGTATGGGGCTGAGTTTTCAATCTCATAGCAGGACTTAGGACGACCTAACCTTTCTCAGAGGCAGGGACGTACAGCCCCGCTAGAAACATCAGGCCCTTTAGATTTTAAGATCGATGAAATCCATTGTATTATAACCTTGACAAAATAGTAGGAGTTGTCCAGTCTTGGGACAGTCTCAACAAACTGAGATGGAAAGTCTTTGGACTTAGCAGGAAAGGTGTTCCAGCCATTCCTTGAATACTTTTGGTTTGGCATAATAAGGGCATGTACAAATCCATGCTAATTCATGAGAGGAGATATCATGGCAATGCCTGCAGATATCCGGACTTCCTTTCCAGCAAATACAGAACTAATGGAACAAAGAGAAGAAACAAATCAACTAATCAAGGCTCTTGTCCACACAAGATGATAAACAGCCGGGAAAGGAAAGACTCGTCCCCGAACAGGGATAAGAGTAGAACTGTGACAAGGACGGAACAGCAAAGACAGAGGAAATAAAGATTAAAACAGGAATAGGCAGCTATGATAACAACAGGATGTGATTAGTAATCTTTAGGATGTAATTTGCATGTTATTAGCATATATTTAAGGACAATTGGGTGCGGTCCTTTATACTTTTTATAGTAATCGATACAACAAGTTGCTGGGTCAACAGACTGACCCTTCATCTCGAGGCCTATGGCTATAGTCTGGAGAGTTCTTTAAAAAACATCTGATTACAGGTTCTTAAAAGTTGCCGCTTAGATTTTCATACCTCTTGTGGTGCTTGGAAGACATGAATGAAATTTTAAACTTCATTAGAAAGAACTTTTCATCTTTTCTTTAAGCAAGTGCAGTTTTGACACAGTTGCAAGTATAATTAAAGTCCAGTGTTTTAGCCAAAATTAAGCATATCTACAAAAAACACTCAGGTGTTCTGATGCATGATTCCAGTTTATTAACCCCTCATGCGTTTTTCATACATGATTTAATTGGTTGAATTGATGCAAATGAGTCACTTTGTGGTTACAATTTGTTAGAACTTTCCTGAGCAAAACTACCCTGTGTGATGAAAAAAAAAAAACGCTTTCATGCTCAGACCGTAGGATTTCCACTTCAACGAGAAATCTCATCAAACCGGTCTCACTTACAATGCTTGTTATTTGGTTAGAAACTTTCTGTCCCCAACAAGCTTTATGTGCGGCAACAATGGCTCCTAGCGTTTCAATAGACTCTGGGTTTGGGTTGAAGAGCTGGCTGGGGTCTTTGTCCTGGCTCTGTTAAGATCTGACGTCAGGGCAGAAGGAAATCAAACAGCCTCCTACAATGAAGTGGAAGGTCTTTATTGTAGGAGAGGCTATCTTAGAAAATTTGAGGTAATCCCCAAAGGGAAGAATAATGAGGTTTCGGTGAAAGGAACCAAGGTTCTTTTTGGAAATTCGGAACCACATAAAATCTCAAAGGAGCTTCTTCTTTTTTTCAATGAAAAGCTTCAAGGAGATTTCTCCCTTTTAGCTTCTGTCTTGGAATCTTGAAAATAGGATGTCAGAGAGACAGGGGAGATAACTAACAAGCCACTGATTGGTCTCACCGATCTGTGATGACTTTGCCCTTAGCTAAGGCAGAGAGTGACTTCTCATAAAGAAATCTGTCTCATGGAAATGCGCTTTGGAAAAGTATTGCCATTAGAATGAGGATCTGAAATGAAAAATGGTTGACTTAAATCAAGCAATACATGGACAGTTTAACTGGGTAGTTACAAAAACATTTGTCAGTTCATGTACACATTTTAGAATGCCTGAATCTTTAATTCTATCAAGTTAGATGGGATGTCATTTCAAGTCCAGCTGGACTACTCTAGTCTAAGGCACAATTCAAAGGTATCCATTTTGCAACTCACTTTAAATTTTAATCCTGCTGTAAAATATCTCTGTGATAAAACAAAATGCCACAATCTGTATGAACATGGCTCTTTAACTCTCTTCAGTAACATGGTGTGAACTATAGGTGTTGGTCGTTGTGACCTTGTTTACTAATACCGAACCAGTTAAGATCACATTCTTGGCATTTTGAAAAAATCAATGTATCAGCAAACTGTCTGGGCAGTGGGTGGACTTGCCTTCTGGGTCGGAGCTAACCAATCTTTTGGTGCTGGGTAGAAAGAAACGTCATTGGTCTGAGTCTGACAGCAAAGGCCCGGGAATGTGAACTCCCTCGACCTTTGCATCAGTAACTATTTCAGTTTTCAAAAGGATGTCGGGTTATAAGAAGTGGGTGGAAAGGAAGTCAACGCACTTGGTCCATGATTGCTTGGTCATGGGATGCCTGACTCCAATCTGGGTGGGTGTTTGTCAATAACCCAAATCCCAGAATGGGGAGGGTTGATAACCTGTTATGTTGTTATTATGTAGGCGCACCGATAAGTCGGCCGAAACTGATACAAAAGTCCTGTGGGAGGGACAGGGGAGGGTTTGAATGATCAGCTCAGAAACTAAAGATTGTCTGGAAAAATCTGGAACAAGAGTTAGCCAGAAGTGGGAATTAAATCCACACTATTATTAGATGGCAGTCATGGGGCGGATTCTCCAAACTAATCCCTGCTGGACTTTTGGCTCAACTCACTGAGTGGCCTCCCTGAGGGTATGCCAGAGCACCTCGGCATTCTTCAGGAAATATCATTTTACGGAGGCAGGCTTCTCAAGGGTACAAATCCGCTGGAGGCCTACAGCTGATTTCCGGCGCACCGGAAGAAATTCTATAAAGGGACCAACCATCCCTTGTCAAGTCAATTTCTGTTTTCACAGAGAACATTTTAAAGAAACACTCTTTCTTGACAACTTGGTATGCCATTGATTTGAACAAACTTTTATAACAATTTTGTTTTTAAATAAGAAAGACAATATCATATTCATTTGTTAATACGAGGAAACCATAATTGAATTAGTAAAATATGCGGAAATCAAAAATTAGGACGGCGTGACGTTTCGATCCTAGCAGGACCTTTCTCAAAGGCAGAGAAAGGTCCTGCTAGAATTGAAACGTCAGGCCCTCCTATTTTTAGATATTTGCTTTTTGGTAATCTTAGTCAGTAAAGCAGTTTGCAACATTTTTGCACACTACTGTACTTATGCACGAAATTGATTTCTAAAATTGTGGAGAAATTTAATTTCAGACCCCTTTTTCACAAAGGTGCATTGTTTATGTTTTGATATTCTAGTAAGAATGTCCTGTGAAGGCACCCCACAAAACCATACAGGAAGGATGTCCTGTCTGTAGACACCAACCATGACACCGAATATTTGCATGTGTAGCATGTTGCCTGGCAACTGTGTAAAGCTTTCTCGGAAAGCATCACCTGATTGGTCATTTTGCAGGATTTGAAAGAGCCCACGTCTGCATGCAATGTTTTGAGTGCGACTGGGTAATTGGTTCAATGGTTCAATGAGATGTTTGGTTTGTGTGATTGTTTTGTGGTTGTCTATGAACTATGAAGTATGAACAGACCAGGAGAAAATGCGGTTGCCTTGAATAACAGAGCTTGAGCATATTGATTAAGATAGCAGCAGAAATTGTGGTAAAATATGTAAACCCTTATCAAAATTGAATGAGAATTTAATTATATGAATGGCAGTTACAACCTTCTAGAAAATTCCTGCTGGGATTGGAACATCAGGCCCTGTGTTTTGGAAATATTTGAGGAAAACAGTTTGTTGACAATGTCAGGATATGCCCCTTGAAATCTGTAATAACTTTCAAGCATTTTGCATTCATGACAACATAAACAAACCACAACCATGTCCAGCCATTGTTAAACAATTTCAACATGGCTGCTCGCACATTTTAGCTTTGTCTTTGTGACCTTCAATGAACCACCGAACCCTAGCCGATGACCATATGGGACAAAAAACGGGAAGAGTTCAGGAAATCCTGATTAGACGGGCAATGAATCATGATATTATGATAACTCAGGCACAACAAAGACACCGTGGCGCAAAGTCATTCAGCCATTTAAGCGTGAAAATCTGCTGAGCATGAAAAAAACATTCTTGTGGAAGCAGATTTTGAGCCAATTTTGACACTTAAGGCACTACACAACATTGGTAAGATTGAAAAACAGAAATGTTCACAGATTTACATGAAACTTATACAGTTTGAAGATATGGCAGAAACCTCGCACTGAAATATTTCTGCCAAAAATTCTGTATTTTTTTTAGAAAAGAGTAAAAGAATTCTTACCCCTAGATCTAAAGGATTTTTCGGAACAATACATTGAATGCTGCATTTTCACGAAACGAATGAAGTGGTTTTCACTAATTTCTCCAGACTCGGTTGGCAGATTGAGCTGAAATTTTTACAAGTGTGCTACTCCATGCATATGTTGGATCAGAATCTCATCAGATATTAACATATGGATGCGATTCTTTGACCTCGACCAATGTTGTGTTATCCCTTTAAGCAGCCCTATGAAACTGGCTAAAGAGCCATTGGTCCACGGCTCTAAACATGGCCGATTCCTGATGAATCACTAAACTATGGCTCCCTGCTCTCCACTCCATCAGAAGAAAATAAATGAGTGACAACGCTGTCTTCTACTCATGGAACCATGTCTAATTAAACCACCCTGGCTGTATTAGGACCCAAACCCAAACAAATCTTATATCAGTTCATGACAACCTCCCGGTGTCTAGTTATTGAACAGATGTTTTGTGGGTGTTCTTAGTAGATTAACCTTGGTTATAAAATAAAGGTACTCATATAAGTCATAGCCTACAGTATATGATATCAAATTCTAACATTCTGAACCAAACTGGTGTTGATTTAGTCATTTTAAAACCTCATTTTGTTTAAAATCTTGAAATTGGAAATTGGACTTGACAGGGAATTGAACCCGAGACCCCGGGCTTAAAAAGCAGTGCTCTAGAGTTAAGCTGGAGGTTTAGGGTAGGGTTCAAGTCCCAATCTTGGGTCCAGGCAAGTTCAAATTATTCCAACGATTTAAGAAATAAACTCAAATAAAGCAGAGGGGCAGACATTTCGATCCTAGCAGGGCCACTGAGAATTCCCCTCTAGATTTGCAATTATTGGGTTAATTGAGTTTGTAACAAAAAAAATTCCTACTCTGAGAAATAATCTTTTCTGTTCTTCCACAGTCGTGAAGGCAACTATCATCAATGGTAGAAATGTCTACAAGAATCCCTCCACCACTACCCCTGTGACCACACCCATGACCACGCCCACACAAAGCTCCTCCCCGTCCTCCGACACCAACAACGAGCTCCTGTGGGGGGAGGAGGAGGAGGAGGAGGTACCCCAGGAGCCGGTCAAGAGACCCCCTGCTGGCTTCCTGGGCGGACTACTGGCACCAGTTGGCCTCAGCTCCTTCCCGGGTTTCGGGGTCAAAGCAGACAAAGCCGAGGTGGAACTCTTCCCATTAAGATACGAGTACACCATCCAGGTGAGTCAATAGGGCCATTCCCATACAGGGTTTTTAGATCATGGGACAGGAGTTAAACAGCATCAACTAAATCTTGGTTGTCTTAGCAAACAAAGACAGGGGCTACATGATCCATCTTACAAAAATTCATTTCACTCTGCAAAATTTCTGCAAAATTGAGTTGCGTTTGGTTAGATGAATTTTTTTTCTCTCTCTCTCTCTCTCTCCTTCACAGATTGAGAAGATTTTCAAAGGTCATCATCTTTTCACCGAAAAGCAAAAGGCTATCATCACCACTGCACCCTACGAGTCACTCTGCGGTCTGACTGGGTTGACTGAGGGAGTGTCTTATCTTTTGACCGGTGAGTTTGGGTTTTTCTAAAATCAAATCCGTCCAATATTCCATTCTATTCTGAAGCAATACAAACAGTTATGAACAGCTATACAAATACAAATGTCAGAAATCTGTTGGAAAGCATCCATGCCTTATGGCTGAGATTCTGGAAAGGATTGATTGAAACTTGAGAATTACATGGTAGCCCAGAGAAAGTTCCTGTCAGGAACGAAAGATTGGCTGCTGATTTCATTATAAACTTGTATACATTGTAAACTTGGTATTAAAGTATACCGTAGTTTTGGACCACAACGCCTCTCAATGGTACAGCTGTTGTTCTGAAATGTATTTTGGAAGATGGGTTTAACTTTCTTCCCCCGATCCCTTGGATGCAGGTAACGAAATTGGCGACAGGCTGTCTATCGGTCTGTGCAGCTGGGTGGCTCCGTACAGCAGTCTGACGAGAATTCAGCGGCGAGGCGTCAAGATGCTGTACAAGCAGAAATGCAACGAATGCCAGGTAGGCTCACACGTTGTCAGATCGCTGTAGCATGTCGCTGCTTCTGTCTTGCACAGAAAGCAGGGAGTGATTACAAGGCAGGGCGCTCCACACACAAACACACTCCAGATGACCATCAATATACATCACTCAGGACCAGATACCTCCTGGCTCTTAAAGGGGGTCTACCAAGTGTTATGATTATCTAAAGGGTAATCCAAATATCTGAAGAATGATTGAAGTAAATCTAAGGAGTAGACAACAGGGTTTAGATTAAAAAGTCCTCTTGTCTAAAAAAAAATTAAATTAGGGGAAGTCAAGTCCTGATTTTAAACTTGAGGTAGTCAAGTCCTGATTTTAAATTTGGGGTAGAGCTTTGATAAGTAATTATCACAGTCATACAATAATATGAAAAAAAATGAAACAAGTGTCTTTCTTAAACAATGATGTCAATAAATCTATCCTACTAAAGTAGCAAAATTTGGCAAAAACTTGGGGAAATGTTTGCAGTAATAGGAACAAAACTTTGATTAAATGACAGGAGTTGACTTGAATAGAGGGAAAGGCACTTATACTGTGCCTTACATTTTGTGCGACTGGCATTTTTCCGGGCGAAAGGTGGACTCAATTTGTTTCTTTTTTTTTCTTTCAGATTAATAACTGCTACGGCACAGCTTGTAAGTACGCCAATCCGGACAACAACACCTGCATGCTGAACATGAGCGGTATGTGGGACAGCTGTGAGGTCAAATACTCCCACTGCTCACGGAACAAGAATTCCTGTAAGTGGCAGAGAAACCGGGACTACAAACAGTGTCTGCTGGGCACGGACAAGACTCAAGAAAGACGGCCATTGATGATGCCTTAGATGGCCTGAGTAGATCGGGGTTTTTTTCTTGTGGGGGGATTGTTCTAACTGTCTGTGAGACATTAAGGCAATGCCAACTTGCCAAGTCTTCCCATCTTCCTTAAAGAGGTCAAAGGTATCCTGTTCAAGAGTTTACACATCTCTGCTAGGTTGTGGAACTTCTCACTTATCTGGGCCCAATATCATAGAGCCGCTTAAGCAACAAAATTTGCTTAAGCATAAAACGTCATCATTCATAGGATCAGCTAGCCAACCAAAACTTCTCTTTTGTTTCATGATAAGTAAAGAATAGTTGCATACAAGTCAAAAGCAACTGAGATTGCATCCTAGTGTGGTTTGTGATCCTGTTTACATGAGGAAGACTTTTCCTGCTTAGCAGATGTTCACGCTTAAGCGGCTCTACGAATTTGGGCCCAGGAGACTGTTTGGGATGTGCTTGGGTAGGAATGATGTCCACTGTTGCCACGGTCATGACAGGACTCCAACCATGTAGTCTGTCCTGATTGGCCTTGTATCTGTGTACTTTACATGAGTCCATAATCTTGAAATCGCATCCCAGTTGGGACCTTCAAATTCATCACATGACATCCATTCTCATCTTAGATTGGATGAGAATTTTCATCCGATGCAATGATTTTTTCTCTTTGGGAGGAGTCGTTTCTTTTCTGGAAAAATCTTTGAAGCGATCTCTTCTCATCAAAATTAATTTGATATCGAAGAGTTTATCTGCCAGAAATGTTATGGAAACAAATCAGAGGTGCGGATGGGCATATACATAGTGCATGAGTTCTTTGTACTTACTCAATGATCACTGAGATCTGGAAGCATAAATTTGGACCTTGCCCAAAATAAACCATTTTCAAAAGTAATGGAAACTATCTGGGGTTGTTTCATGAGTACTTTTGTTGTTCCACACAAAAGTTTTACTGAAAAGAGTTTTCCTGATTTTTTTCCAAGAAGTTGCAAGCAAGTGTTACCACCAACTTTCGTCCCTTTTAAATGGATATAGAGTGTACCGGTACTTCTGGGAACACGCTTTCCTTTCTTAAACTTTGGTCAAAATCCACTGTACCAGGGATGCAGTCCCATGCATAAATAACGATGTGTACATAAACTGATTCAAATTAACTCATTAATATTACTTGCTGAAGGTTCATGATGAAATGCAGAAGTACTTCAGACAAACTATCATCTTGTAGATAACAGTCTTCCACTTGTAGATACAATATTATTGTCTGTTGTTGCATCACTTTATATCATTTAAGATTTCATTGCATCTAACTTCATATTAGAATAAACGTAAATCATTGAGTGTTGTTATCTTTGCAGAAACCAATGACCTATGCTCATAGTTCCAATAGCATCATTGATAACCCAGATTATCAAAGCATACATTCAAATGGTATGAAAATGTTATTTCAAATGATGCAAATTTTAATCACAGGTGAAAAACTTTGTTGTGACATTTCAGTGTTTTGGTAGGACTTTCTGTAGTAACAAAATTGTTATTTCAAGGAACATCCACAAAAAATATCCTTTAGCAAAAGATGAAATATTTGATGTGTATTAAACATTAATTCAATTATATAAGAAATGTACTTTACTTTATGACATATTTAAGAGTCGTATATAAATTGTATTTTAAGGTATATAAAATGTACATGTGTATTACTCAGTCATAAATATATGTTATTGGGTACAAATAAAAGGAAGTTACTGAATGAAAATGAAACAATTTCTTTGATTAGTTCTCTTCATTTTCGCAAGAGAATAGGGTATCTTCTCAAACGAAACCAGGAAATGTCTATCAATCTGATTTCAGTCTGTTTCGAATATTAATTCGTTTTTCAAACAAATAGAGAAAAACTTGATTGAGAACGTTTGAACAAATTGCAATTTGATTTGAACCCAAGACCTGGTTTTGTGTACCAGTGCTCCTACATCTGAGCTATCCAGCCCTTAGATGTTGGCCTCCCCGAATAGTCAGCTAGTCTTTGCCGGGGTGGGGGTGCTATAGTCATAAGCAATTATACCATTAACTGCCGTATTTTGAATAAATTCAAAGTTTTCTTTGCCAAATTTCCGATAGATGGTAGCCTTCCCAAATAGTCAACAAGCCTTTGCCAAGGTAGGGGGCGCCAATTAAAAGCATTAACTGCTATAATTATCAAGGAATCATGCCCCTGCTTTCATTCAGATACAAGCAGCCAATTATTTCATGAAGTGATTCAAACATGCTTACCGATGAGCAAGCAGAAACATTCAAATATCAAACCATAAAAAGTTGGTGAGCTCAACAGTTTGATCCAAGGCTGAGTTGAAGCATTCTGCCTCAGTTGATTAAAGAGACCTTGCTTGCTCTGACCTTTACCTTATCAGGTAGCTGACTGTTTTTTTGAAATGGAATTGGGGAAAGAACATGTTCTGTTTTAAACCCTGAGGGGCCACGACTGAGACTGTGAATATCTGCCCCTCAAACTAACTGGGAAAGAAACTGACAAAATAGTGAGAAATATGACTGAGGTTTCGATCCTAGCAGGACCTTTCTCAAAAGCAGAATGACAAGAACAAAACCAGATAGGAAGGGGAGAGTGATTAGGACACAGATGACAGGCAAGGAAACAGAGGAAAAACGGTAGATTGATAAGGCTGAGATCAAAGGGAAGGGCCCAACTGTTTCAGTATTTGATTCAGGGTTGAATTCTAGTAACTTAAAGTTTTGAAAGTTTCAGATTTCATTTCTCTAATACTTGAGGGAAATAACTTATTTGATAAGTATTACCTCAGAAGCATTCTTGGCAGAGAGGGTTTCTAGAGAGACATTTCTTCCGAGTTTGGGCAACTTAAGGTCTGCCAATTCATACAACCTATGATGGAGATATCAACACATGATGAAAGATTCTTCCGAGGAATCCTAGGATTCCTAACCATTGCCCAAGTGTTGTCTAGCCACTTAGCAAGAAAGTGCCAGAACGTAGACCCCCACCTATGCAGTAAACAGGTGAATAAAGAAAGTGCTCCCCATACAAAGTGTGGCCTGTGTCATGTGACTTCACCTCGGCCAATCGGCTGCCGCCAAAATGTCAAGGGTCAAACATGGGATTGCACGAAGGCATTACGTTAACATTTGATGTGTGTATGAGAAGCTTGTGTGCTCTGTGCCGAGACAACTGATGTATCCAGTCAACCCAACCGAGGCTGGATGGGATGGATGCAGGAAAACAGATCGGTTGACGTAAATAACACAAGAAAAAACCAGCATGACTGGGAATGCAATCCACAGGCTAACCTTCACCTTCGACAGGTATATAAATCATGCAATGCTACTCATAAATAATAGTAATACGCAGACACCTGGCATTTCAATCCAAGCAGGACCTTTCAAAAAGACCTTTGTCTGCCTTTGAGAAAGGTCCCACTTGGATTTGTACATTTTGGAGACATAAACCAGCAATTCCCATGAAAACAGATGTATAAAGCTTTGGATAACAGAAGGAAAAATGTATCAGTTATGTGATTTGGTTTGGTTTGGAGAAAGGATAAAAGAGTGGGGTTATCATATACTCAGATTGTTGTGTGGGGTGAAATCAAGACTCACTGTCATGTGGTCAACGACTGTCATGTGACCAGTTCGCCCTGTCCACTCACTATAGTCTTGACACTATCAGGTGACTTGACTCACCAACTGCCACTGCTGAATGTCATGCTGTAGTTTTCGTACAGAACAATAGGGCGCCGTTCCCACTACAAAAATGATCAGGTTTTTTTTTTTCATGTCCAGACTGGCCAAAAAATCGCGACTCAAAAAATCGTGAGCCGATTGTGGTTAGCAGTTGTCATCAAATGGTGGGTGGGTCCTTGAGGGTCCCCCATGCAAGGAGACATAATAAGCAAGTGCCGCACTTCCTGTAAATCAGAGCATGAGCAGTGCATTGTGGGATTTTAAAAAACGGTGTGATTCAGAGGAGCATTCCCACACACACCGCATCGCAAATAAACAGGATTTTTTGAAATATGTCTCACACTTAGTGGAGTCCGAATCGCAATTCAAATCCCCCTTGCAATCCAAATAATCGTGTTTATTTGGTGTACTAGTGGAATAATATATTATACTAATAGTTATTCAAATCTTTTGACGACCTTTGGGAAAAGGTCCTGCTGGGAAGGAAATGATAGGCGCCGCAGTCTTCTCTTCCAATCTGTCGATAGAATGATTGCTCATTAAGGTATAACACTTGGATTGATAGCCGCTTGTTCGTCTCAGCTGTTTCACCGGCGGCCCTTTGTAAATTAAACCCAGGTGGAGCTGACTGACTGAAAGTATGAATGTCAAGGCCAAGGCACTGGCTGGGAACCAACTGTCACCATGACAGCAATCAGTTACCATCAAACTCCTCACACTGTGCTTCAAAAGCCTTTAGCAAGCCATCTGCGGCACAACTTCTTGCCGCACAGGACTTCCCCCTTGCTGTGAGAAAAGGAAGAAAAAAAAAGCACCTCCCGGCTTCTTTCCTCAAACACAGCTTTCCAATCAAGCCTTAATGGCCATCAGGTGCTGAGTAATAGACAAATAATTGATTTCAATTACTCAGATTCCGATAACTTAGATTGACAAACAGAGACTGCCTCACAAGAACAGTTATCAAAATAATGTCTGCAAAGTTCACTACATATCAATGTGCGATTGGAAAGAATTCCGTCCGTACTCAGCCCCCCCCCTATAAAATTGCGTTATTGATGGTGTATGTACAAACCAAAGAAATCACCAACCCCCACCGTAACCCTAAACAATGACCCTGATCACGGGATTCCAGGTACATGAACCTAGGACACAAGTGTATATCTAATACAATACATTGATTGTTGTTGTTTTTTTCATAAAAAATGTGAATTTTTCTAACGTTCTCATGATTATAATCATGAAGTTAATAAAAAAAACTGTGGCAAACTGCTCACTGACTAAAATGACCTGCAATACATTTCGATCCTAGCAGGACCTTTCTCAAAGGCAAAGTGACAAGGACATGTACTTGTCACTTTGCCTTTGAGAAACGTCCTGCTACTGCTAGGATTGAAACGTCATGCCCCCTAACTTTTGAGATTTAAGATTATAATCATTATACATGGCATTAAAATCCTACCATGTAATGTACCGGTATATCTTTTTATTTCATGGGGGGGGGATAAGGGAAAAAGTCTTCCCATGCTATCTAAGCAGGCTATATTTTAGGATTCTTTCAGGATTCAATGTTATACTGGGATTTGATGGAGTGAAACTTTCATTTCATTGAAGGAACAATTCATCCACAGTGGCTCCTATCCAAAGGATTGTTGGTTGTAAAATGTCCTGTTCAATATTGAAACCAATGCATCTGAGAGATAAATCATGTCTTCACAGATATCACTAATTATATCCACTTATATCTCATCCAGAGTTTACACAAACAAACAAAGGAAAAACTGACTGGGAACTTTTGAACAAATTGAAAATTTGGCCAAGAAAAATACAAATTGAAAAAAAAATTCCCGTCAGTTTTTCATTTGTTTGTTTGACTTGAATTGAAAAAAAAAAGCTGCATCCACTTGGTTTGATCCCCGAGCTGCCATAGCCAGGTTTACATTACTTTGGTTGTTTGCATCTAAATGAAAGCGGGGGTGTGATCCCTGGAGTCATACAGTAGTTATTGGTTGAATTGCATTTCTGACTGGCAACCCCACTCTGGCAAAGACAAGTTGACTATTTCGGAAGGCCACCATCAAAGGGCCGGATAACTCAGATGGTAATAGTACTAGTACGTTAATCCAGAGGTCTCGGGTTCAAGTCCCGGCCCAGTCAAAGTTTTCTTTACCAACTTTTCAGAGTTTAGATGCAGAGGGAATGGCTGGTTGATCATCTAAATCTTCAAAAAGGAGGATATGAGTTTCCAAACCAATCAGACTTATCCTCAACGTGAAATAACAAACTACTCGTTGTTCAATTCATCACAAATTATCCCAAACCAGAGGCAAAGGCAGTGTTTCAACTTGAGAAAATAATTTCAGAAAAAGTTGAGAGAACTTCATGTAGGTGCCTGGAAACCCACTTTAAAATTTAGCTTGTTTTATTCTGTAAAACCACTTCTTGTCCTAGAATTGTACATGGAAAAATATCAATAGAGGGCGGCATAATGCCTTAGTGGGTGCAGCACACAAAATCCATCCAAGATGGCTCCGCCGAGCTGATTATCATAAAGTGTGGACCCACAACGTATTTTAATAAGGGGTCTTTGGAGGCTAAATAACTGATATATTGTAGAATAAAGGACACTTAAGACAACCTGGGGGTTCACTTTTCAATTTGGTATGTCATTTGGACCATATACGGCTTTAAATATGGCCCTATTTGGCTGTGGAAGTGGAGGGGTCCATCCCAAAATCCTTGCAGAAATTCGGCTTGGACGGCAACATATTTTGGGGGTGTTTTTTTCTGGGGGTGATTAGCAAAAAATATAATTGGCTAAGGGCACTAAATTGAAAAGAATCTGAGAGAAGAACGTCCAAACTAAAAAATTTCAGTAAAGCTACAACTGAGAGATTTTTGGGTGTGGGATAATTGGCTTTGAAAGTGAGTGTTTTTGTACAGTGTTCAATGGGAGCTCAATTTAGTGTTCTGCACCCTATAGTGTATGGAAGTAGGCCTACTTTCTGAAAGCTGAAAAGCTGCTTCTGAGTCGCCTTATGAGGGCGCTATACGGATGTTTTTGGGGGGCAGCATGCTAAATGAAACTTCCATGGGTCTTAGTGCAAACACATGGAGCTTTGTTTGCCACCATTCCTCAAGTAGTATTAATTTTGATGAAAATACTGGAAATTGTAGCTCCGATCTTAATCTTCCTTGCCCAATCAATCTAATTTGCCACAAGTTTTCAGGTTTCATGATTGCATCCCTGCATTCACACTTCCAAAGGTCTCCATATTCAAAACTTAATGCCTAGCATTTTGAAGTTACATGTAGCAGGACCTTTCCAGAGTATTGGAAAAATTAGGGAAGGGGGCTGAAATTCCAATCCTAGCAAGACTTTGCTGAAAGGAAGAGTGACAAGGACAAAATCAAATGCGTGTAGGAAGGGGAGAGCAGTAGGGACCCAGATGACAAAGGACAAAGAGGATAGCTGGTAGGGTGGGATCAAAGGAAAGGGCTGGGGGTTGGGTAGGGATTAGGCAGAGGGAACGATCAAAGGGAAAAAGTCAAAGAGAGAAGTGGGGGGAATGAACACAAAAGAAGGATTATTGGTAAACATGCAAGGTGTTAATCATTCCCATCCTGGATGTTGAGCTCAGACGCGGACAGCATCACTATATTGACCAAGTGATTCTATGCCCAGTACACTCATATCTGATATAAAATGATTGGTGAGATTGAAGTGATAGTAAAACCTAAAACAAAGTTTAGAGGACCTGATCTTTCGATCCTAGCAGGACATTTCTCAAAGGCAAGCCTTGAAATAATTAGATTTAGTTGTCTGTTTCTGTTAAGGGTACTTAAATACAACACCCACCAATCTCATGAAGCCCAATGTGTTGATTTCATCTGCTCTTCTGTTTTTAAAGGCCTTTTAAGAACAATAGCATTGCTTTGTTAATAACCTCTGTGAAGTATTTGACTCTGACTCTGAATGATCTCCATTTGGGAAAAGTCAAAGGTCCTGCTAGGATCAAAACATCAGCCCCCGTTCTTTTTTTAGACTTTGAAATCTGTCATTTTTGAAACATGGCAAAGAAAACTTTGACTGGACTGGGACTTGAACCCAAGATCTCTGGTTTTGCGTACCAGCGCTCTTCTCATCTGAGCGTATCCAGCCCTTAGATGGTGGCCTTCCCAAATAGTCAATTAGTCTTTGCCAGTGATTCCTTTATTTGTTGGTCAGTATGTGTGTTGATATATTTTCAATGTGGTAGGGTAAAACAGCACTTCACAGAGTATATTTTTTAAACAAATCAATGAAAAACTAATTGGGAACTTTTGAACAAATTGACCCAAAAATTCAAAAACATTCATATTACAGGTACATTTACCTGCATATTTACCTGCATATTTTTAGTAAAACAGCTTCGCCACAAATAAAGAAAAAATAAAATGATTGTGTGTTGGTTACTACTGGATTTTGTTGAAAAGGTTATGGATTATGGATTAAAGCATGAGCAGGGAATGAATGAGCATTCCCTGAGGTCAGGATATGAAATCTAGGTCAAGTCCTGCTAGGCAGCTATTGTAACATTCTCTAACAAAAGCATCCTTTCAAATTTATGTTGCTGCCACATAAATGAGTAAATTCTTAAATGGAACATAATTTTTTTTTTTTAAATGCAGGTGTACTCAAAGTCTGAAAGTTGGATAGATAAGTAGATTGCACAAAAGCAGAACGTGAGTGCAGTGAACTGTAGTGACACTGAAAGGTAGAGCTACCGTCTACCTGTAAACCGATCTGTGAAAAATATCTATTCACTATCTCATGGACTGGTTCCGATCTGTTGGAGAAGGAGAATTGCCAGGAAAAAGGCGGGAAAGTACCGGTAGAAAGGCGGACAAATAGCCACCTGCTTGGCTGGGCTGAATAGAAGTAACCGAGTGGGAATGAAAAATTCCATTCTCGCTTCTTGGTTCATTTGAGTCTATTTCTGGCTTGGCTCTGGATAAGGTCATTTGCAAACAGAATAACCGAACAGATAATTCAATGACATGCAATTATTTCTTCATGGGGGACATAGCTGGTGCCATGATGTTGAGGTAAAAATCATGAGCATCGATCATGTTCTACAAGGGTCTGATGAAAGAAGGATTGAGGTTGATGAATGGGTCGAGAGACACACCAAAAGATGGAGAGAGAAGGGGAATAAGGATGGATAACAGAGGAAATGGGAGGGAATGAGAATGCAAGACTGCAGTGGGTGAGGCAGAGCCAAATGCAAAGACAGAGACAGAGATGAAAACGGAGACAGACACAAAGACAGAGACAGAGATAAAGAATAAAGTCACAGAGGCAAAGACAGAGATGGAGACAGACAGAGGCAGACAGGCACAGGAACAAAGACAGAGACAGACAGAGATGGAGACAAAGATCGACACATGCACACAGAGGCAGAGACAGAAATAAAGACATAACCAAAGATAAACCCAGATAAAACCAGAGATAAAAACAGAGACAGACACAAAGATGGAGACAGACAGGGGCATAGACAGGGACAAGACAGAGACATAGACATAGACAGAGACAGGGACAGACACAGACACAAAGATGGAGACAGACAGGGGCAGAGACAGGGACAAGACAGAGACATAGACATAGACAGAGACAGGGACAGACACAGACACAAAGATGTAGACAGACAGGGGCAGAGACAGGGACAAGACAGAGACAGAGAGAGAGACAGACACAGACACAGACACAAAGATGTAGACAGACAAGGCCAGAGATAGGGACAGAGACAGAGACAGAGATGGAGACAAATATGGGTAGATAGACAGACAGAGACATGGACAGGAACAGAAACAGAGACAGACGTAAAGACAGAGACAGAGACAGAGACAGAGACAGAGACAGAGACAAAGACAAAGACAGCAATGCAGTTGGTGATGTTTACAGAGATAGAGACGGACACGGACACGGACATGGACAGTCACATACACATGTGTGAGACAGAGACAGTCACAGACACAGACACAGACACGTGTCTCAGCAGAGAGACAGAGAACACAATTAAGGTCAGATGTTTGGGGACATAGACAGAATCTAGGACAAAGAACAAGAAGCTGAAGGGAAAAGTATTGTACCAAGACCGAGGAAGACTGGAAAAGAGAGTTTAAAAAACACAAATCCCCAAATACGGCCTACAGAACAAAGACCCTCCGGTTCTCATGGCAAGGACAACATCATTGCGTCATTGCTGAACATGAAGCCTACAAAACGCACTTTAATTAGCACAACTGACCAGTGCCAGCAGTGGCAGCCAATTGCTAGTTAACTGGTACTCCGCCACATTTTCAGTTCACACGAACCACCAAAGCTGTTCTCATTGTGCGGCTTCTCTGGAGACATCAGCCATTTGTTTATCCATCAATATATATAATCCCACAGGCTATCCTTAGACAATGCCTTAATATGTGGGATGTACAGCTACAAGCCCACTCATATGGATTAATCAATACCCGGATGACATCATACAAGGTAGAAAAGAAGGCCTAAAAAATCAATGGCTTAGATTCTTGGCGTCATCGCACCATCTGACATATCAGCTGCTTCAATAAGACGTGAAGAGCGCCCAGCAGAGACTGACCAACCTCCCTTCATTGTACTCAACAGAACAGGTAAATTATTGGCAACTTTGCCCCCCCCCCCCAAGCTCTTCATGGTTCAACACTTGTATTCCAGTGTGGTTTCTGCCAAAGTGTAACCGCAAACACGTTCCCACAAAGGCACATTGAACCAACCATCAGACCATGGCCTATTTATAAACATGTCAAAGATATCTCCTGAAATTTGATTCCATCTGTGAAAAGTCCACAAAATAATGATCCTTGGGTGGTTTTTTTTTTAAGAGGCTTTGTTCAATTTGCCGGTGTGACTTTTTATCTGACAAACTTACAAACAAATCTACATTTTTGGTTAGAATTATTTAGATGTTGCCAGGTTTTCTTGTGAATCGTCAAGTGCTGAACTTTCATTATTGGAAGTCGTTCTGGGCTTTAGGTCATGTGCCATAATGTGGTCATATTTGAGGTACGCAAATTTACATGCACATTTTGATGTGTTTTTATCTAACTATTTAGGTTATTTGTGGGATTTGTGGAACAAATTCCATTGCTTAAAAAAAATTAAGACGGATGTTTTCATCCTTTCTCACAGGCAGAAAACTCCTACTAACATATTAATTGCAATTGGCATATATTTAGTCAGCTTAATCAGCAAGTGATGTGAACTATTTTTGTAGACATTTTTGAGTCAATATCCTCTTGAGAGCCTTTGCAACATTTTTGCATAGGCCTATTACTGTAGTAAACTCCTCCTGAATGTAAAAGTCATAGTTTGCTTCAACAGCATGAATAATAAACTGAGTAAATAACTGATATACAAAAATGTTGCAAACTGCTGTGTAAATAACTGTGAGCTATTGTCATTGTAAAGAGATTATTCAAGCTGATTTTCTTTCAGAAAAAGGGTAATTGTTGAAATTTCAGATCTTGAAATACCCGGTAAACAGAACCTTAAGATAAACATGACAAGATATATTGCAGTACGGTACTTTTGGGAAAGATAGCTGACTTATCCCGCCATCAAAGTTAAAACTGCTAAAGATTTTGTTCAATTACAGTTGATACTCCATTTTTCATTCCTACCCCCATGATTTTCCTGCAAATGATTGCAGATCACTTAGCACAAAAATAAATGCTTTTGTTCATTTAGAAAATATAGAGGGCCTGATGTTTCAAAGGTAGAAGTTATTCATTCCATTTCATAGAGAAAAGTTCAAGATGCAAGGCTCATTCTTAAAGCAAGGCTTGTTAATTGATGACAGTAAATATTTCCATCATGGAGCACTTTTCTTCCATGTTGCAATCAACTACCAGCACAAGTTTTGTCAGCATTCATATCCTGCTGGCCACAAGCCAACACCACGAAAGCTATCTGACTAACAATTATGCTAATCTGCTAAGCTTTTCTTTTTAATTAGGTCCAACTTGACTTGGTATAGGGGCTACCCCCTCTCCCCCCTTCTCCCCCCTTCTCCCCCGTTTATTGGGGGATCAGGCTTGCGCTTGTCTGAGTGTGGCAGGTGCTTTGTTTGGGCTTGGGGGTGAGTCCAGGGGGGTTGGTGGGACAACAATAGAGTCGCAATAGGGGAGGGGGGTTGGAGCTAGCTCGTCTGGTTGGTTGCTGGGCTGCTATTGGTGGTATAGACTAAGTCAATAAAGCGACTGCATGCCTCCTATCAATGCTAGCTGGCTGGCTATCAAAACTAGGACTGGGTTCAGTTAGTGGTATCAGTTGTACGATGGAAAGCTCTGAGTAAGGAACACTGCATGCTCCTATCTACTAGTCCATGCTGAATTTGTTCCAATAGTGCCACTGATTTTGACTCTGTACACAAACGAGCTCTTTTGTTCGTGCTCTGCAATCGCACAGGCAAATCCATCGACTGGAACGCTGATATCGGAGCTCAGGGTTTGGGAGCAGCATGGCGAACCTTGCGATGGATGTTTCAGCTTGCTTGTTGCTGATGCTGATGGTGGTTGTCAACCAGCTTGAGGTAGTCACAGCCTGCTCATGCCTTCCTCAGCACACGCAGCAGCATTTCTGCAACTCGCATTTCGGTAAGTGACTCAAACCTTTCCCTTTAATGCATGAAGGCTACTGTCATGTAACAATACGTTTTTCAATGTCTGTATCGATGGCTTTCAGCACTGAGATAGTCATCGAGAAATCTCTTGTCGGGTCCCATGGTCTAACTTGTTTTTCAGCTTTACTCTGAATTTCAAAATTGATTCATAGATATTTTCATTCTAGGAATCAGTTTTCAATTCCATTTGTCGAGAAGCTTCTGCATGATACATTAATGATGAAGTGCAGGGGAAAACACAGAGCTGATTCTTTTCTAAAAAAAAAATGGTTAGGTTTTAATCTGCACTTTTTTGTTCTTCTGACATTTGGCTAGAAAAATCTGAACAACAACAAACAATTCTAAGCCATATTCTTCTCATACCATCAGTCATTTTATTCCTCCTAATCAGGATTTTATATTTGACGCTTGTTATAAATGCTCTTTAGGGGCAATATATCTCCTGTTTTTTCCAGTTAAAAAAAAAAATGTTATGAGCACCGATATTCAGTTCTCCCTTGTTTTCAGAATTAACATTTTGCAACAAGTGTTTATACTGAACAATTGCTGAAGACCCAAGAACTGATGTAGTCTTACTGACATTTAAAAGAACAATTTGTACCCTATTCTATCAAATGTTTGACATTTGTCAATTAACTCAATATTTTTGTATGTATGGAATTTGCTGGTGGAGAAAATTCCCAATTTCTATCCTTGCATATTTGCAGAGCTTAGCACTTGTCAAAAACACTTAAGTCTTCGACTTAAACATCTAAGCTTTCACAGCAGTGATCAGATTACTGTAATATTTTTTTTTCTGACCAGTCCTATTAATTTAGATCACCACCAACAAATACACAGAAACTGCTATGGAATGACTTGTTTTAAGGCCAGACCCACTTTGAGGAAATTATTGAGTAATTGGTGTAACTGGAAGCATTTTAGAGGGAGGGGAGCGTCGAGGTTTGGCAAATTGGAGGCAGCTTTTCCTCGAAGAGCCCGGATGGACACTTCATCAGTTATTATTTATGATCATTTGCCGATGCCAGGCACGCGCCATGCAGATGTTCCTTTGTCCCGGATGCCCTCAGAGGCCCAGCCAAGCAGAGACTGGTTAGAAAAAGCAGAAAGTTTGGCGTAGGCGAACAATACGGGGGGAGCGTTTAAGCTCCTTAGCGGCGTGGCTTTTGCCTTTGTTTGACGACAGCAATGATGGGTGGTACAATTGGGCCTGCAGCCCCTCTACTCATGCCGCTTCGCGTGGCGTCGCGTGCCAAACAACTGCCCCGGGGCGACTTGATTATTTCCAGCGTCCTTTGGTAGCCTCCACAATGGGCAGCGACGCACGCTGAGCCGGGCCGCGACAACCCCACATGAATGCAACAACTTTCCAGCGCAAACAAGCCCAAACAAAGTGACACAAACACGAGTTAACGAAATCCCCCCCCCCCCCCCACTCCCTCCCTGGTTGGGACAATGAGGCCAGTAGACCATCGATAAGTCCACCCACAATGTCTGTCCATCCTCATTCTCACCCCCACTTTCCCTTCGTCCAATCAAGTCTTGATCCCTTTAACCGAGCCTGTGCAGCTGACATATAGTCTGCCAAGCATCCAGCCTAGTTCATTGTCAGCGCTGGCCATGGGTCTTCATTGTGCTATTGTCCCAGCCTTAATCCGCACATAAAAAGATACAACTGAATACAAGTTAATAAATGACTGCACTGTGGGATGCTAGCACCTGGCACAGAAAACAGAAAAAGAGAGCCAGAAAAAAAAACCCATCTAAATTCATCTATGAGTAGCTGAGCTCTTTTAAAATAAAGACAAACATGTTTTTAGTTGGCTACTTGCATGATGCAAGCTTTTATCATTCTTTTCCTGTTTGAGTTTGATCTAGCCAAGTTTGTTCAAGAACAATGTCAACACCTGAAGTGTGCCGCTGTTGACATATAAGGACCTGCCTGCTGCACCAAACCCCAATCCTAAACCCCTTCATCAATTGCCAACAATAGACCCCCTGCAATCGGATGGCGTAAAGTATATGTTGACACAACTGACAGGTGGTTCATACCCCAGGCTACACAGAGAGGGGGGGGGGTTAAGCATTTCAAAACCCAAATCATCTTTGCATCAAATGTGTCGCGTATTTACTTTCTTTGACAGAACATTTTGGGTGAAGCAAAACAACATTGCCTTAACAATAATGGGTGCGTGCCCCAACCAAGGATAATGCTTTATATAGTAATGTTCCTGGTCATACTCGTACTTGTACAAGTACAGGGAAATTTCAAAATTTAGTGGGCCTGATGTTTTGATCCTAGCAGGACAAAGCAGAGTACAAGGAAATAGAAACAGCCACACAGCCTGTGTTACTGGTTTTGATGCTTAAAACTCATCCACATTTACACAAGCTGATAAATACCGGTAATATACTTTGTGAAATGCAACTAAATACAAGTGATGATAAGCTTCATAAACTCCAAATTCCACATTGGACTCTGGTTCCAATCATTGTTCCATTAATGAATTCATCCTTGTTTTTTTTCTTCTGTGAATGGTTTTCCTTCAAACTGGATTCATGTACAGTTCCATCAATGTGTCAATGCATTGTTGATTTGTGGTTTCAATCATAGTTTCAAATAGTACTGTTTGTTCATGGTTGCAATCATGGTTTGGTACATGGTTTTGTGCATAGCTCCATGCATGGATTTGGGCATTGTCTAATGTTACAAAGTCAGATATTGAAAAGGGAAAAAAACTCAAAAGGAGAGACAAGAACAACACTCATAAAGAATATGATGGCTGAGACGAAGATTTGGAGAATGAACAATGTTCACCATCCACTGATCAGTTCATTCATGGTTTCTTCCATTTTTCATGCATGGTCATGACCATGATTTCAATCTTTTTTCCATGGTTTCCTCTACAACAACAACCCTGGTTTCATTGACAATAACACTGATCAATGATTTCATACACATCTACAACCATGTTTTCATTCATGATCACGGTGTTTCCAAATGTACTTCCACCCATGGATTCAATCTACGGATATTAATGATTTTCCCAATGTCTGTCCACCCTGCAGTGATCAAAGCAAGAGTGAAATCGGAGAAGATGCTCGTCAAGAAAGGCTTCAATGCCCACAACCTTCAGCAGCTTCCGTTACCCGTCTTAACCAGTGCCCAGCGCTCCTACAAACTCTGGGTGCGTGAGGTATACAAGGGCCATCAGTTCATAGCGGTTGGAAGCCACCCGGAGATTGTAACGTCTTACTACGAATCGATGTGCGGAGTGTCGGACCTCAAGATCGGCAAGACCTACATCATCATGGGTAAGTGCTGAGAATTAGAGCAAGAAGCACTTTCTAGGCCCAGATACCTATTAGTCAGTTCCATTACCCACGCCCTCCAACTCCATCGGAAAAAGGAAACAAAATCAATTGTACTCTGAAAACATCCGGTTACAAATTCAGATAATTCTTAAAATGTATCACTGAATCTCCCTCCTGAGGAGAACTTTTGGAGGGGTCTGTGAATTTTAAAAGATATATTAGACTACATCATGGTAGTTTTGAAGCTGTTTTGGTTTGCTAAAAGCAGATGACTGTATGCAGTCACTGAGATAGGTTCATATTCATGAAAGCATTGTCTTGTGCACACTATGTTTGATCAAATACACGCTGTAACGGCTGCACACTCATTCAATTCAAGATGGCTCCGCTGAGCTAATTATCATAAAGTGTGGACTCACAACTTCTTTTTAATAAGGGGTCTAACTGATATATTGTAGAATAAGTGATGGTTAAGACAATCAGGGTTTCAATGTTAAATTTCATATGATATTTGGAACATATGAGGCTTTAAATGTGGCCCTATTTGGCTGTGGAGGGATGCTATATCCCTGTGTTTTTTCCTTGGGGTAATAAGCATAAAATCCGATTGTCTAAGAACACCAAAATTGAAAAGAAAATGAGAGATGAAGATCCTATCTACAGTTCGGAGTATAGTTACAAGACCCGAGAAACTTTATGGTGTAGAACTGTTCACCTCCAAAGTGAGGATTTTCGTGTTCGTTCTATGGGAGCTTGATTTAGTGTTCTGCAGACATACAAGTCTGTGCAGAGACAACAGCGCCCTCTATTGTTGGAAGAATGCCATGCCATCAACTCACACAAAATTGACGGTATGTGCACAAAAATTCTGTGAAGGGAATTTTCAAAACCCAAAGTCCGTTCAAATAGATTAATTGGATGCTCAGTTGATCAGGATTCTGGAAAAATGTATCAACCGTTTGTTCACATAATTTTTCCAACCAGGTATGTTGACAGACACGAAGCTGAAGTTTACCAACTGCAACTGGCGTGAGCCATGGACCCAGGTTACAAAGCACCAGAGAAGAGGCTTGAGGTACTGGTATGAGAAGAACTGCAACTCATGTCAGGTAAGAGGAAGATGGCAAAATGGGAAATGCTCTAACCCTAACCCTAATGGGAAAAATTGCTCCAATGAATGTACATGTACTAATAAGAGATATGAGGTTACGGTCACCGCAATTAGTTAAGGAAGTGAATAAGACACATAATGTAGGTCAAGAAAAGTGACTACAAGTATCTTTACAGCATAAATCAGGTACAGAAGTTAAAAAAATCTTGAGATTGAAAAACTACCATTAACTTCTTGTGCTTGCATAAGCATGCTTGTCTTGATCTGCATATACAATGTATCTAATGGGCTGGACATTTCAATCCTAATACAGTACACAGTAGTACCTTTCCATGCCATGAAGGTTCAGCTAGGATCTAAACATTGGGGGTTCTAAATTTCTGGATTCAAACTTGAAAAAAAAAAAACCTGTTTAGTGTTTATAAGATATGAATTTAAGAAAAAAAGTTCATTCACAGGAAGAAGGTATAATTTTGTTGGTATCTTTTGAAATTCACAAGGATTGATTTTTATTTGTCTGCAATCTTTTCTTTCCTTTTGTGGACAGATTGAGACATGTGGCAGATTCTCTCCCTGTGGGCAGGTTGAGAGGAATCGCGTAGAGCAAGGTGATAGCTGTGGCTGGGACCCAATGGACGGTCAATGTCAGAACCTACACTCCTCATGCTATAAACACGACGGCGGAGCCTGCAAATGGTTCCAGACTACTGAGCTACAGACCAGACAGAACTGCTCACGCACAGACATTCACCGTATCCCTACGCACAAGAACCTAATCCCAACCATTTAACTTGATCTGAGAGCCTGCAGTTTGTCTAAGAGAAAGATATTGGATCTTACATAATCTATTCTTGATATACAGAAGCAGCCTACCTTAAGAAAGCGTCATTATTTTATCCATGAAAGAGTGTCTTAAATGTTGGTGACTTCCAAAAACAAAAAGTTGTTCAGAAATAAGAACACCTTATGAACAATCTTCCTTTGATATCACAGTTTCACTTTTGTACTTTCTAAAAAAATCCACAAAACCTCTTCCAACCCACCTTGAAGAAAGGTTCCCCATTTATTTCTTTATTCACATTTGTATTTATTTGGTTAAACTGTATTCTTTGACTTGTGAATTTGTACTTTTTCTGCCCTTAGTTCATTCCAAATTTTTTTGTATAAAAAATAAAAATATAAAGAATAAAGTGTTTTAAATATTATTGAGGTATTTTTAGAAAGAAAATTTTAAACATATTGTGCCTAGATATTCAATTATTCAAACTTTCCAGATCACCTTAATTGTTGTTTTATTTTTTTTTTCATTTCAATGAAAATGATCTTGTACATTTACTTGTATTTATGTCAATGGATATACAGTGTTCCAGGTTCCTTACAAAAAATACATTTTATTTGTGTGTAAGTCGGTACACCAAAATGTCACAAGTTGTACCCATGATTTATGGAATTAGGCCTACCTATAAGTAAATGGAATAGAACCAGTATGAAAGTACATTACATGTTTTATAGCACATGAACAGAGGCACATTGCACACTGCATAATTAATGCAGCTTCAGATAACTTTGTCATGGTAACTGTGTGTACATGTACATAATTATTAACACAATTCTCAATATGCTCTGGCTACTTTATGACGTTATTCTACTTCAATGGGTCTTCAAATTTGTAAATTTTACCAACTATTCTCTTCTACACTGTGGTAATCTGTTAATATCCGCACACTATTGTACATGTACACTGTTTGATGTGTGTTTTTCAATAGAGATACTGTTCCTTCAAGCTTACATTGAGACAATTCCTCAGTTGAAAGGATTATGGATGTCTTGTCACGCAAACAGCCTTACCAGCATAAATATTGATTTGCATACCCTTTTCTTAAGAAACTAATGCCTATGCAACAGCCAAGGGACCAAGCCTTAATCAATTACTGGTACGTATTTGTTCATGAAGATTCCTCATAGACTGCTGGCAAATTAACCTTGAGGAAGAGTCGATTATTTCTGAGGGGTAACATTCTGATTGGTGATATCACTGAGAGTGTATATTCCAAGATATTGGTTCTAAATCTTCACTTGTCTTCATCAGAGATGGAGTTTAGCATGAAGTAAATGCCAAGGATTTTATACCAATACAGGAGTTTCAACAAATCAGAACCCGAATTGATCCTAGCGAGATCATTCTCAAACTAAGGAAGAACTGAATTCGGTACTAACATTTCATGCAGTCATTTTTCTTGCAGGACGAAAAAGAGCCCTGCATTTGAAGAAGTTCCTTTCTAGAAATGTCTTCATGTGGTGAAATGAACAAAGATTTAATTTGCAATGGAAGTATTAACTACCCACAAACAAATACTGTATAATAATTTCACACAAGTAGAGTTTGGTGCAAGCCAGGGAATCATAACCACCTTTTGTGCAAAGATTGGAACTAACTCTTGTACATAATGTCAAAGTAAAAAGTGGAAATATGTTGTAATGTGATTTTACTTACGCTTGCACAAGTTGCTTCCAAAATTGTCTACACTGAAAACTAATCACAGCTTTCCTTAATTGTTTATTTCTCTTCATCTTGAATAATTTATGCATCTGTTTTAAATTTTGTTGTTATTTGCAATATTTCAGTGTAATAAAGAAATGTTTATTAAGTAATTGAATTCACATGTCTACTTGTGTTGGGCTGAGAAAGTTAGGTTGGGGTATTTTTTTAGTGGATTGGTGGAGCTGATTTTCTGTCAAAGAATCTCATAAAATGGTTAATGGCAAAGTGCAATGAATTTATACGTCACACTACAATTCAAGGGACTGAAAGAAACACAAAACCGTGATGAACTGCTCACTTCAAGTATCCAAATAAGAATTTATTTTAGGAGATCCAGACATTTCAATCTAGGACTTTTCTCAAAGCCCGAACTGCCGTTGAGAAAGTCCCTTCTTTGATTGAAACAGCAATCTTAAATGTTGGAGATATAAAATTCAATGGCAAAACATGCCACGGGAATGACGCTCAATTGCTTATCAAGGCATCTATGACTGTACTTGGTCTTTGGAAAGGTAGATGTGGCACCTCAACTCCCATGTGACTGCAGGTCTGTCTACCTACAGCCCGACCCAAAGCCACCAAGCCTATGGCGGGAATGAAGACAGACTCTTATGGCCAGGGATCAAGCATTGGAGTTAATTACTGGCCCAGGCGTGATGGGACGAGATCAAAGGATTTGGTTAATTCAGTGAGAAGATCCCAAGCAGTTCCTTGGGAAAAGAGGACAGAAACCGCGTTAACCCCAAGACCACATGACTCATTAGGATTGCTAGCTTAAAGTGCCTGCAATCCAGTAACCAATACTCCATGAAAATGTGAACATAAAATTAAAATGAATAATAAAATTATAAAACATTTGTCTATGAAAATATGCTTCCATGAGTCTAAGTCTTTTTGTAGCTGATTTGCTTTTTAACAAGTTGAAAGAAATAATTTTATCCTATTTTCATTGCCATTTTTTAACATTTTTATTATTAACTTTTTTATTTGTCAGCTTTTCCTTCACCGGTATTTGTTTTGCTTAAATTGAAAAAAAGTTTTAACCACTTTGTGTTGTAGCAAGGTTTACTATGACTGGTTGTTTGCATCAAGAGGAAAACAGGGGTGTGAACCCTGGAGATGGTTGATGGTGAATTCCTTCTGACTGGCACCCCATGCAGCCGGGCAAAGACTAGTTGACCATTAGGGAAGGCTGCCATCTAAGCAAAACCAGAGGTCTTGGGTTCAAATCCCGGTCGAGACGAAGTTTTCTTTCCCATTTTCAAAATGTATACAAAAACATACTTCAATAATAGAAGTAATGTTGTTGATCAAAGGACAAATTAATTTACTAGTTTTTTTGTTTCTCAAGATACTTGGTGCACAAATGTTAGAAACCTGTTTAATATCAAAGAATCAAGAAGTAAGAGGGACAGAGATTTTTAGTAAAGTAACTCCTTTCTCAAAGGCAGAATGACAAGAACAGAAATATCATTCATGCTCTCTCTCCCTACTTCTGAATGTTCAGATTTTCAGATATTAGAAAGATGCAAGTAATTCTATGGTCGTTGTCAACCAAGAGATTTTTCTGTTTAACCACCAGTTTTTGTTTCCCGCCAAGAGAGAGAGAGAGGAAAGGGTTGCTGTTTTACAGCCAAGAACATAACCCCACAGAAGCAACCTGATAGGATAATGTGATGCTGTCTTAAGATAGATAGAAATTCGGCCATGGGGACCTGGATCAATATTCTGAAGCCTTGTGGATGGATGAGAAGGAGACAAGCTTAGATTGAATCAGACAGATCTGGTTTCATGAGGCTGTGTGTCTCTGTGTGTGCAGCCTCCCTGTCTGAGATGCAAGCACATGATGAAGCTACATTAGCCACACTGATGAATACTTCATGTGACCTTAATGAGCTAGACTGTCTGGGCACCCACAGCATTAAGGCTGTACATCTACAGTTATCTAAGCTGAACCGAGTGATTCTTAACCACTTCGCGCCGGGACCTCCGAATCCGGAGGTCAATTGGATTGCCTTTGCAACGGGGCCCTCCGAATCCGGGCACCACTATTGTCCACATTCTCAACAAAGACTCTTTTCAGCTTAGAACAAAGCAATATGAATCAGTACAAAGACCCTTTTTGACGCAAGTTGCCACATGAATTGCAAGATTAGCAGCAGTAATTATGCAATTGTGGGACTTTTACTGTGGAGGATCGAGGGATACCGCGCTGCAGCTAAAAGCACGCGGGGGACATTGTCTTTGCATGCCACACAGCCCAACGGTCGTCGGTCTGGCATTGGAATTCCCCCCACATTCTTTACCGTAATCTGTACGCTCGTTTGTGGCCGACCAACTCGAAGATTTGACTGCCTGGAGTGGAGGCTGGAGTCTGCGGTCAGGGATTGTCAGCAGCGTACATGCACCCACACACACACGTCCGTTACGGTCCATTGACGACGCACAAAGGGCCCTTTTTCGAACGAATAATCTCTTGACAAAGGCCACAACGACGTCCGAATTGTGCCAGGTTTTACTCTCTTGTACCCATAGTATACCCTTATCGATTTATTTCACAGAAATATATTGTTCCGATTGTTTTAGCAAGATTTTAAAATGATGCATTGTTCAAAAACCCCCGTATGGCGGTCATCGGCGCTGAAACCCCCCCCCCCCCCCCCCGGCGCGAAGTGGCGAAGTGGTTAAGAGTCCATGCTACAAACAACCCCCTTTCAGAACAGTTCAAACCAGCACAGACCAGATCAGTTCTGACCAGTTTAAACCTGCTCACACCAGACCAGTTCAGACAAGTTCAAACTAGCTCAGACCAGACCAGTTCAGACAAGTTCAAACCAGCTCAGACCAGACCAGTTCAAACAAGTTCAAAGCTCAGACCAGATCAGTTAGACCAGCTCAGACCAGGGCAGTCCAGACCAGACCAGGTAAAACCAGTTCAGAACAGCTCAGACCAGACAGGTGGACTTGCCAGTGATAGTCACAGTACCCTGGCTACCACATCCCCCACATCCTTACATTGGCATACATCCAACTTGTACTATCAGTAAAAGAAGATGGTATGGAGGTGAGGCTATGCTGATGCTCCCTCATAAATAATTATGTTTATAATCAGTGTTTGTGGAGGTGAACAGCCATTTGATCCATCTTGGCTAGATACAAGTCAACTTCTCTTTCAAATCTCTACAATTCTATCCTCTTGTTCCCATATCACAAAACTCTTTATTTCTAATAATTTATGGTAACATCCACAAGTCACTGCTGTGTACACCTTCTTTGTAAGAGACTAAGAGAGGCTGACAAATATCTGCTTGCTTTGGACGCAAACAAGCAAGATACTACAAACAGGGGACCTAGCTTCCAAACAAATGTTGAAAACTCAAATACATATCATTGGCCTTAAATCTTGGCTGAAGATCTGTAGATTTTGTCCGTCATCAGTAAGCATGGACGGTTGACATAAAGCTTTAGATCCCACCTCAGAACTCCCTCTGAGTCTAGGATGAAGCAATGACTTACATGTAGATGCCACGATGATCACAATCTTTGTTGTATTTACAAATCAATACAGATAATGAATTATGGTTTAGTGATGAAGCTTGCTACACACATACAGTAACATGAGACAGAGTGAGTTCCTGAAAAAAAAATGGAAACTAATCCATTGGTGACAAAGGAGGGATATAGTGTGGTTATATAATGTCATGTCTTAAAGAGGCATACATGAATATACCTGGGGGTAAGATCTGACATGGATTAAAGGGGCTTCCATACATGAATGCAGAATGGTTCTGTTGATAAAAATCTGCAACCTGGGCATCCATACATTGACTTTGGAGTTAAGATGGGATTGTAGGGACATTTATACATTTATCAGGGGATTATGCAGTCACATGAATTATAGACTAGAGGGATCCGTACATCAACATTATATGAGGATTAAGCTGACACATGTCTTCAACAGGCTTCCGTACATATGCATGAGGGATAAGCTGGAACAGGGATTAAAAAGGCATCCGTACGTTGACATGAGGCTTAAGCTGGGAATAATAGGAGCCTCCAAACATCAAACAGCAAGTCAAATACTGAAAAATATCCTGAAGGGGCCTCAGATACATTGACCACTGGTTCGACATATCTTGAAGGGGCTTCCTTACATTGACCAGTGGGTTATACTGGCATGTCTTGAAGGGACCTTCTTACATTGACCACTGGGGCTGTTTATGAAATGGAGGCTTAGGCTCGAGCTTAGGCTTTGGTCATATTTCTATTACTCGTAATAATATCACAGGCATCTAGAAACAAGCATTCGGCCCCAGTTTCTTGGTGAATGCTCTGTACTTATCAAGCCAACAAATCTTCAAATTCAAAAACAAACCGCAACCTAGATTTCCAGGTTTGGTCGGACGAAGACGAAGCCTGAGCCCGAGCCTATAATCCATGGATTTGTAAAGGGCCTATTTTTTACTGACATGTCTCGAAGGGGCCTCCATACATTGACCACTGGGTTACACTATCGTATATTCGAGGAGCATCTATACATGTGAAGGATAGAGCATTGATTAAAGTTAGAGTACAGTCTACACCAGCCAGTGGGCCACCTCATCTCAGCCAATAGACGTCCAAATCAAATTAATCATGGCTCGGACTGGGGAGGGGTAGGGCACGGGGGGGGGGGGGGGGGGGAATAACGGTCTTGGGTATCCTTGGGATTGGACTTACCATCTCCTTGTGGTTAGGGTAGAAGGCTTGATCAATCAGGGGGAACTTGTCTCGGCCATGTTTCCCCTGCATCTTAGTGAGCTGGGCAAACTATGACAAACAAGAAAATAAACATCTACATCAAGCCTGGAGGGAAATCGAGATTAAGGTTTAAATATTACCTCAGGTAGAGGCACTTGGTATGTTGAACTGTTCGTGGGTGGTGCAGATTGTAATCTATCACACCAATCTGCATGCTGCTTTCTCTGCCATCTCTTGAGAAGCTGAACATTTTCATTTCATTCTCCATTTGCCTGCCGTGTGCAAGGCTTTCATTTCATAAGCCATGAATGATTTTACCAGAGTATCCACTCAAACCTTCATTCTCACAGACTCAGTTAAAGTAATACATTATGATATGGCTTGCATATTGACACTGTCTGTCTGACACGGACACTATGTGGAATTCTAGCTGGCAACATGATTTTATTGTACATATTTTTTTTAGGTTGTGCAATTTGTGCAAAATGAAATGATGGAAAGATTAAAAAAGTTCATTAAATTTTTCTGCTGTTTTTGTTGAATCTATTCTAAAGCTGTTTTCTCTTAATTTATATAAAACAATGTCTATTTTCTAGGTGTCTGGTCAAGTCCAATGGTTGATGAGAGTAGTTCCAGTTGACTTTGACAAACCTGGATATTTATTTGAAATTACATTTCAAATGTATTTTCCCGTATTGTTTTATCCTGTTGGCTACATTTCTAAAGAAGCAGACTAAATCAATAAATTGAAGGGCGGTTTGTGGTGACAAATGAAAAAAAATCTTTTGTGAGTGTGTGGTTATGAATAGAACCAGTGGAGTCAATGTTGAGTTCATTGGTTCTGTTCAGAACCACACATACTCACAACAGAGATATGTTTACATGGAGTCATCATAAACCAACACTAACTACCGTATATAGCTACCTCCACCATGAATGGCCTGACATCTCATCTAGAAAAAAGGAAGTGTATACACGGTATTCACCCAGCAACAGCATTTGTCCTGGAGGTCGTTCCTGCTGATGTTGTGCATATTCAAGAACATTTATTACTCTGACTGGCCAAAATCATAGTATAGATCATACATGAATATGCATACACATGATGTAATCACATGACAATTGGCCAATCAGACTAAGGGACCGGCATTTGCCGAGTGAATAAAACCGTTCTAAAAACAAAATCAAGATGGCGTCAAACCATCAATGTCCTACATAGGCATTAAAGATTAGGATTCTACTCACCACCCAAGGTTTGTCCATGAAGTTATACACAGCCTGCCATGAGTTGATGCTTGGGATGTTTCCGTACTGAAATCCTATGATGATATTCTTCCAATCTTCCTGGACCTCCATGCTCTTTGCATGTTGTCTTACCAAGACAAAGTCAGGCTTCAGGGCCCTGTGATGGAAAAGGTCAGAATCCCAAGTTCACGATACAATCCTCTAATCCAAATATCAGTCCTCTACAAAATGAATAACTACTACTAATTGAAAAATTGCCAAATAAAACTTTGACTGGTCCCGGATTAGAACCCGCGACCTCTGGATTAACCAGCCATGCAATTCTGTGAACATTCCATTAAAACATTTTCTTTAGAACCAAAAAAGAAGGAGTTTTTAAAATGCTAAGCAAAACAACTTGTACAATTTTCAGAAAATCATCTTCTTCTTTCCCCCCCTTTTTTTTAGGGGGGGGGGGCTCAACCTATGTCATAGGTTATCAATAGAACTCTTTCTCTTTCTTCTCAGGTGGTAGCTGGAGACATTGGATAGGGTTTGGGCCTGGGAACATGAAGAAGTAAAAATAAAATAAGATGTAAGATGTAAGATGAGACAGCGAGTCTTCCTGACCCACCTGACAACTTTCTGACCCTGTCGATAGCCTCTCAGGTCCACTGTAACTCCTCCATCGTCATAAGCTGCGAGATTCAGTTCACAGAACTCCGCCTGAACACCCAAGAGGAAACACGAGGCAAAAGGTTTTCAATCTTACGAGGCGCAGGGTTTCTGAAATGCCAACGACGTCAATCCTAATTATCTTCTGGGAGGATTTTTCACCGGGGATTTAGTGCCAGATGATGTGATTTTAATCTCAAGCTTGCCTCAATTTCACACCTAGAAAGGCTTCATCACAAGTGACCTTGATTTGGATAGAGACAGAATAGACAGTATATTAGTATATTACAAATACTCAGACGTGGAATGATCACATAATTTGTTTAATTTCTGTTGTATGCAAAATCGCCCAAAACAAGGCTGAAAATCCACTTAAGGTTAAAGGCTAAAGAAAGAAGAAGAAAGAGAGGGACTCAGGAAGGCTGGATTTAACATTCCTTTTAACAAGAAAGGGCAAGATCATAGGCAGGGGGAAAACAAGAACCAGGGAGGGAATTCCAGATGGAAACAAGATGTCTTAAACTAAAGACAAAAAAAATGAAACAAGAGTTACTAGCTCATCAAATATTTCCAACATCTTATTCAATCCAGTAAAATCTACAAACCCTAAATTGTTAGAGTGCCTGATGTTTTGATCTTAGAAGGAGTTTTGTTTTACGTCACCGAAGGTCCTACTAGGATCAAAACTTCAGGCCTTCTTAAATCAAAATTGTTTACATTTCTGTTCTGATGTTTCAATTAGTTATTCAAAAAGCAAAGCTACGTTTCTTTAAACTATGCAGGTCTTTCGCTGATTTTCCTGCTCTCAGACAGCACACGTCATCTTTTGGACTTTCCACAAAATCCTCTTTCTAAATATCTTGACTCCTTTTGACATATTTCCCCTGTGTATGAATCCCAACCCAGTCTGTCCGTGGGTGATATTTTCTTTCAATGGAATAAACTGACGGGACAATATTTGGACTGGCGGGCACTGTCTCCTAGAGGGATTAGGATTGGCACCTTGCAATTTGGATGGATGTTTGCGTACAGGGAATGAGGAGCATAGGTAACCTCTAGTCAAAGTGTCAGACACCAGGAGCACTGACATCAAGTTCCTTTACAAAAGTTGCATTTTAGATATATGATTCTGTGGTGCTGAGAATGTTCTTCAGCGAAGTGTATGGCAGCACAAGTGGGATTTTAACCCCTGACTCATGCTTTCTAGTGCAGACGTCTTAACCACTGGACCACCGAGCTTTTCGAGGTCAAGTGGTGGATTTGAATCTACATAAAAGCGGATACCGCATTGCATCATAGATATAATATGATTTTGGATTGAGGACAATGTACTTCAATAACCCTTGTTGAAGATGGACTTTAATATGATAGGTAACAAACTTTAAAGCTAGGCCTATATTTTCCCTAAAATAAGGAAGATTGTGAGATTTGCGGATGAGTCCTTCTTTGAATAGAGCCTGCATTCCACAGAATTGCATGATTACACATGAGATTTATTGTAAAGAATGGTGCAAAAAGTATGGTGCAGGTAAATAAACTAATCTAGGCCTATCTAAAATCTGGTCACAGAAAACCGAAATACTGAAGACACTCAAATAATTCCCAGAGGTAATATTGTCCCCAATCTGTGTCCATCATTACCTGTTCCACCCGAATATCAAACTCGCCATGGATCTTCTTCCCTCTAAAATATTTGGACCTTGGAAGGAAACAAAAAGCAGCATTAATAAAGCAGAAACTAAAGCCAAATTGTCACAAACTGCTTACTAAAAACAAAAAGACATGTACAAATCTTAAAAGAGTTAGAGTGTGATGTTTAGATCCCTGTGTGACCTTTCTCAAAAGGTGATAATTATGTTTGTCTTTGAGGAAGGTTCTGGCAGGATTGAAACTCCAAGATCTATAACCACTTTCCATATCAGATTGTTTTCCCCCTTTAAAAAATTGATGCTTCCCTTCATGTTCAGTGATGACAAAAGGAAAAAGAAGGAGTAGGTTTGCAGTGACACCATGCAACATGTGTGGTTCTGAAAAGAGTGATGACAAGTTGTCCTACTTAATGTGATTGGTAAATGTTTGAAAATGAAAATGGCAGTTTGCACTCCTGATGCACCTATATACTAATATACATAATGCATTGTAATTGACTAGTAATGGAATACAAAATATAAACTCAACTAAAGACACGACAAAAAACACAGATAAAGAAATGAATTGAAAAAAAAAAACAGCAATTTTTTTTAAATGTCAAAATGTTCAGCTAACAGATCTTCCACAAGCAAATCAGGGCACTAATCTTACAAAATCATCTTGGCGTAATTTAATCAGGTGTAAAGGATAGAAAAATCCTCAGGAGGTTCAGATGGATTTAATTTGATTACTCCTACTCAAAAACTCCTCAAAAGGCCAGATGTGGTCAATGCACTGTCGGCAATTCGTCTCATGAATGGATTCATTTGCTCCCCCTTTTAAGGTGCATATCGATGATAAGTCAACAAAGATCATAAGCTATCTGAAGTACACGCAATCACGAGCGCGCCCCCATGCACTCTTCATTGATCTTTTTTCATCATGACCCAATAAAAAAAAACCTCCCCCCAAAAAAAGATACGGTGCTCACATCAATTTCTCATGACCCAGATTTATTTTGATATCATTGGTGCTTGTATTTTCTGCTTAAATTGTTCCCTCTTTATGAGCTGCTGTAGCCAGGTTGACAGCAATTTGTTGTTTGCATCTGAATGTAAACTGGGGTATGATCCCTGGAGATATACGACAGTATGCTTCTGACTGGCAAATGACTACAGAAATTTTCGGAAAAATTAAAGCCGTGGCATATATGTTGACTTTGTCAATAATAACAAGTTATATATGCTGAGTTATATGCTGAGCCTTGACGAATAAAATTGACATCAAAGAAGTGCTGGGTATGTGAAGGCTAAAAACAGTTCTTTCAACTAGAAAAGAAAAATATCAGCTGTTATCTGGAGCAATTTATTAACGGAAGTTGAAACTGACGCTGGAACAACATCCTGCTTAGTAGTCAATTGTAGCATTCAGAGGTATATGACATACCGTCACACTGAGTGATAGGCCTACTTCGTTTTGAGGAGAAAAACTTACCACCAAAAAAGTAAGAAATCCTAAAAATAAAAGGTCCAGATGTTTGTTTAACGGAGAGCACTGAGTGTTTCAAACTAAAAGAAGACATCTAACTTATCATCATTTAACTTATCTGCCTTTGAAAGACGAACACCTAATCTGTGATTTTCAAATAAAATATGTGGAAATCAAAAATTAGGAGGGCCTGACGTTTCGATCCTAGGTCCTGCTAGGATCCAAACATCAGGCCCTCCTCATTTTTGATATTTGCATTTTCGCCATTTTAGTCTGGAAGCAGTTTGCAACATTTGTTCATATGACTGTTATCAGCAACTTCTCAACGGATCATGAAAAATAATGCCAAAGTGACAGACTACTGCACAGTACTAGACTTTTACTAGCGCGCAGGGCATAACAAAAATGCGTGATACGTTCATGCTGCATGTATTTGCCTCCACGAACGACTAGATACGACTAGTTTATTTTATATAGTCTGGTATCATCTCATACATATGACTGGTTTTCGCCTCCACTGGTGATTTTACGTACTGTAACGCTGCAATAGACATGACGTCATGGCTTCACCAATGGCGTCATGGCTTCGCTAGAGCTCATCACATGCATTGAAGTTGCACGGTCGCTGTCTGGATTGCAGCCTTGGTAGGGCTCTATGGTAGGTCCTAGTGAGTCATCAGATATTTTTTCACCAATCACTTGGCCCGATGCTCTGATGACCGTTGGAGTTGAACACTTTGCAGATTTTATGATTTTCATAATCAATGTTTCACTCCACAACAAACGATTAGACATACTGTACAGTAATGCTCTCAATGGCAGAATTCTTTCTGATTTGTTCAAAATTATTTGAACAAAAGTTCCCAGTAATTTCTTTAAGAAAGAGGTATGGTTCTGAAAAGAACCTGAGTGGTCACTCGACGTTCTGTCCGGCATGCTCTGGCCGTCATCAGGAAAAACCTGACCATACTGGCCGGAACATCGAGTTATCACTCAGGTTTTTTTCAGAACCATACCTCTTTCTTAAAGAGCAATTGCGCATGATGTTACCGCAAACCTTCTTCAGTTCTTGTATTTTGTCCTTCCACCATGCATAGCCTTAAGTCTTATTTTATTTACTTGACTTTGATACTTTTATCTGTGCTTTTTACTACAATAAATCTTCACATACGATTATCAAAACATGTTGTAATTCCTAAGTATCAGCATATATATGCTGCAATATCTGTCACCCTGTGTGGATTTTTGTAAACCTATTGGTCTGTTCAATGCATGTCTCGTAATTGTTTCCGTCCGAATAAATAAATAAATAAATAAAAAAATAATAATAATACAAACATCTAAAAGAAAATACCTTGGTCACTGGTTGGCCTACTTTTTTCTTTCTGGCATAATTTATGCCCCAAACGAACCATTGGAAATGCAACCACTGTTCCTTACTGCCCTTTGAGTTTGAGACTCACCTAATGGCTTGTACCAGTCTTGTATCTAGATGTACTGGCAGGACTACAGATCAGCAAATAGAATCAGGTGACAGGTGAGTGATTAGCTCTTGTCTACTTAAGTAATTAGGCTTTGTTAAGTATTGACACACTACACCTCACCTGGCCAATGCTTAATGGATAGCTTTCATTAGTGCAGGTTAACTTCTGGCCAATTGAGCAATAAAGTACGAGCTGGAAGTCTCACACCTAGTCCAATCCATTTCAGCCCTCTTCTATAGCAGCTGTATCTCTTAGTGGGGTACCTGTTCCATGATGTCATTCCACCTTCGCCTAGCGCTACCATGTTATGCATTTTGCTAGGGAGAGGGGTAAGGTAAGGGCTTGGAGAATTAACATACTGGGGCAAAAGCACTTTGGCTTCCATGGAATCCTGTTTCATTGGAAAGCAGGCAAGTGGAAAGTGAATTAAATTCAATTTCGCCTCTGGCCTAAGGCGCTGGCACTGTATCATAAGACTGGGTGGATTTGCACATTTCACAAATACGTCCAATGTTTTGGGTATGTGGTCATGTAGAAATGTATTCTTATCCAATCAATTGATGCCAAAAGCTTGAATGTTAGCAATATAATCCACTTATATGCCGAATGGCTTAAGGGGTAGAGCACTGGTATCTTAGAATAGTGGCCAAGGTTCAATTCCAAGTTCTCTTGAATTTTACATGTATTTGCTCTTTAATAAAGAAATGCCAAAAAGTAAAGGTTGGTAAAATAAAATTGCATGATAGCTCTGCATATGAAACTTTCTCTTGAGAAAGATTCACCAATTATGATCTAAGATATCAATTGAATTTGTTTCTGATCTCAGTTAATATCCCTTGTGCATTCTATACAACAGTATCAGCTCACTGCATCTGACAAACTGTCAGTATGAATTCAAATTCCAAAGATAAGGCATACAATTTCTGTCCAAACATCTTATCAAATATGTTACTTAAAGCGACAGTGATCACATCTGACACCTCAGTGGGCAGAGGGAAAAAGGTGAGAAAAAAAGAAAGAAAAACTGTCTTAAAAAATAGATTGAGGCATCCCTTGATCCATCGTCTCAATTTGTCCTGCATCAATTGTAATTGGTTCACATTGGAATGCCTTGAAGACAGAGGCTGTGACAGGGTTGGGTCAGGTCGCAGCCAGATACTAGCATACCATATTTATACAACCCAGTACCGGTAAGCATCCTCGACATACAAATCCAATTGGAATAGGGGCTCGCCAGCGCTGAGTACAGATGGATGGGTACACTGGCATTTGCAAGCGATGGGCAATGCATAATTAGCCTAGTTTTGCAGGCAGCTAAAAGGGGGTTAGGTAAGTAAACTGAGGCAGTAAGATGTGCAACATCCATCACGTGATATGTTATCGGTGCAAACACGGTGGCTGGACTAAAGTGTATCAGGACAGACTACCCAGTGTAATGCAGAGTATCGACAGAGCGTGAGAAGACTTCACCGTTCATAATTAGTCATTAATATCATTATCTTATTATTAATCATTTTTTAAATGATGAATTAAACATTAAGAGAGCCTAGTAGGACCTTGCTCTGCCTTTGAGAAGGGTCCTGCATAGATGGAGATTTCCGTTTACATTCATTTCAATCAGCGAGGAGTTTCAAACAATTTTCTGATGTGAAAGTATTGAAAGCTGCTTATTGACACAAATTAACTGAAATATATAAATCTTCAAAGTTAGAGGCCCTGACATTTTGATCCGAGTAGAAAAGGTAAAATTGAGTTTTACAGTGAAAATGTTGCAAACAAACTGCTTACTGACTACGATGACCCCAAACCCCAGAAAAAAAAAGGAGTTTGATCTTGGACTTCTCTCAAAGACATTTCTCTGACTGTTGTGAGAGGTCCTGCTAGCATTGAAACACCAGGCCATGTACATTTTTGAGATGATAATTGCTATCACAAATCCAAGATATCTCCTTTGGTCAGTTTGCAGAGAATTTAGATTTAGACAATTTTTGCAATTTTTTGAAAATTTTGCATGTATGATCATGAAAAATAAAGAACCAGAGTAGGTTGAGTAATAATAACCATAACTGCTTACTGACATAAATTGACCAAAATGCAAACCTAGACAATTTAGAGAGCCTGTCGTTTCGATCTTAGCAGGATTTTCCTCAAACTCAGAATGCCTGCCTGCCTTTGAGAAAGGTCCCGCTAGGATCGAAACCTCAGGGCCTCGACATTTTTGAGAACCAATTTGCAAGGGTTTTATGTTGACAGAGAGTAAAAGAGAAAGCCTCTCTATCTCCTCTTTGATAAGCTGCTGTCTGGGAAACTTACCAGTCTGTATGCTGGTCATCGATAACCAGCAGTGTCTTGCACTTCGTTCTCTCCTGTTTCCCGGCCGTGGTTAATGAACTCAGGAATCCCAGATCTCTCTTAGGGGTGGGGGCAGGGGTGGCCGCTAACGTCTTCTCCCTGGTGTCGGTATCCGTGCCGATATTCTGGAAATATCCGTTGGGCACGTTGCCGAGAGAGTTTGGGTCGGAGAAACGACGGCGGAGGAAATTCATGTCGGGGCCCGGGAAGCCTTCGGTGGCAGCGGGGAACTGCAGGAGATGCTGGTGACGACGATGCTTATCCAATTATGCTGGAAGCAAAGCGCGCCGAGATTTTTTATTCCGTCGGCAAAAAGAGGGATGGCCCGATGTTGGTAAACACCTCGTGGTCGGGAGAGCTGAATCCAAAATGATAAAATCCTCTTCTTTTTTCCTGCACTCCAATCCTCAGTCGTGTTTTGTGGCCCGTAGGAAGCGGGTTTTCCTCCTGAATTTTAGATCTGTGATAACATCCAGGGCCGCTTAGATTCAGTCTCTTTGCTTTTCCAATCCGCCATTCATGTATCATCCAGCGGAGGGTGAGCCTTTAATGTGATGAGTAAAATTTCTCGCTTGAACTAACACGACGCTTGAAGTACCTCCTTCCACACACAAAAATCTGCAAGCCTACAAAGACAAACGGAGACAAAGTGTTACATTAACTTGCAGCCTACCACATGAAAACCTTTGATTCTTGTATCAAGGAGGAGGCTGAGGATTTTTGTTATGATAGGAGAGAGGAAGAACGATGGAATCAATAACACGTTTCGGAATGATTTACGTCAGAACAGCCCCAATTCTGATCATCATAAGAGGTCAACGCCCCGTAGAGTCTATCCCTGTCTCAGCAACCAGATTTGCATACAAAGAAGTATCTTGCCCAATGCTCTACTCAGTTCAACTCAATGCTCTCTCTTTATCTATATACATTGTATCTCTCTCCCCCTCTCTCTCTCCCTCCCTCACTCTCTCTCTCCCTCTCTCCATCTCTCTCAATGGCTCTCTCTCCACCTCTCTCTTTCTCTCTCCAACTCTCTCTCTCTCTCTCTCTTTCTCTCTCCCCCTCCCTCCCTCCTTCCCTCCTTCCCTCTCTCTTTCTCTCTCTCTCTCTCTCTCTCTCTCTCTCTCTCTCTCTCTCTCTCTCTCTCTCTCTCTCTCTCTCTCTCTCTCTCTCTCTCTCTCTCTCTCTCTCTCTCTCTCTCTCTCTCTCTCTCTCTCTCTCTCTCTCTCTCTCTCTCTATCTCTCGAACAGGATGAGCTAGGTTGTAGCCTTCCCAAATATAGTCACCTATCTTTGCTGGGGTGGAGGCCGCCAGAAAGAAGGATTTAACCATTGACCAATCTCCTTTACTTCGACTATTTTGTTGGTTGTTAATGCCCATAATAAATTATCATAATTGCATCTGCTGGAGAAGTTGTTGCAACAACAGCTAATGTAGTCGCAAGCATTGAGCCAAACCCATATGTTCAAACAAAGTCGAGGGCCTGACATTTTTATCCTATATAGCAAGGACATTTCTCAAAGGAAGGAAATCAAAATTGTCCCTATGTTTAATAGGCCTACATATGTACTCTGACAGACTGACTGCTCCTTCACAAAGTCTATAAAGACAAACCCTTATACTTAAGCCATCCCTCTACTGCCTATAGTAACCATGGTTCTAACAAGTCCTAGTGACAAGTAAGATAAGCACCAGGTGATTCAGAGGTGGGAAGATGAATGAGACGGGTTTATCCCTGCGGCATCTCACAAGAAGGTGACGAGGAGGTCTTTTCTTCCTACGAGAGCAGGCTGTGAAATCTGTCATCTCAAGGAGGAAATCTAGGACAATAAGGCTGTAGCTGAGATCATTCCCACACCACTTCGGTGGCCCAAAAAAGGTGTTTTATTACAATTACATCTCTTTCTGGATTTCAAACAAACGATAAAGTTGACCACCTTACATGATTTAAAGTAATCCACAGAAACGTTGCAAGGTGCTTACTGAGCTGAAATGACTAAATTGCAAATCTTAAAAATGTAGAGGGACTGTTCGTTTGATCCTAGCAGGACCTTTCCCAAACACAAACACTATTTTGTTGCTACTCCCTTTTAAAAAGGTCCTGCTTGGATCAAAGCATCAAGCCCTACACAATGTATGTGCTTTTGAGAATCTTACCTGGCCATAGAATCTGGAAAATGCACAATCTAGAAATGGTTCTTTCTTTAGCATATGTCTTTAAAAAAAGGCAACGGCCAGTCCACATCCAACTTCAACGATACTGTCTAGAGATTTTACAAAGACCCCCCAGGAGCTATTGTTTCACTTGACCCATCTGCTAATTCCACGTAGGAAGCAAAGGCTGAGACTGTCTTATGCTATAGGGGCCGGAATGAAATCCTAGTAGTTCATTACGGTCCGTGACTGACAGCAGGGTACTGGCGCGGTGTCATATAAGCTGCTGCAAACAGCCTCAGCATTGACCCAACAAACACACGGGGACGAACGACGACGGCGGTAACGCACGGCCACCTGCAGCGTCAAATGAGTTCCTGAGGGTCAGGTGGCTCTCATACTGACCACTAAGAACCTGTGGAAAGCCTAGATTGTCTGAATTGACACGGGGGGATATGAGAAAAGGGGGAGAACATTGAATTTATAAGGTCAAGTGCTCAGCCAAGCTCCCAAGGAATCACACATCTCAGCCTCCAACCAATTAACCTCATTCCTCAAGCAACCACTGGGGCCTCTAATCAGATGGAGTTTTTCCCTCGATTCGATCAAAGTGGACTAAATTATAAGACTGGAAAGACAAATTGACAACCTGGGGGCAATGGAGGCTTGGAAAGCTCCATTCTCGTCGAAAAAAAAAAGAAGATCAATGGAAAGATCAAGAAAGCACAAGATACCATGGGCAGAAGCAAAAGGAAAAAGAGGCCAAAATGAGTGGAATAGTCATCATTGATCTAAAGACATAAAGAATACCAGAATTGTGGAATTCAGTAAATTCAGTAAATTTCAGTATGGAAACACAGTGGAAACCATCAAAACCTAAATATTTGTCAGTGGAACTCATTGGTTTCTTTTTCTTGTTCAAAACTGAGCAAGAAGGATGGCAGTTTTAATTCAGGGCCCTTTTCCAAAACCTGGCTTAGGCTCAGGCTATGGCTTCGTCTTTCTTTCCTTTGTCCATTTTCAAGTACTACAAGGCATGAAAACAGGAGACCTTTGTTTATGAATGTTACACTGCACTTTGAAAAAGAATCCAAAGCTTCAACTGCAACAAAGAACTCCAACCTGTGTTTTCAGCTTTTGGATAACAGAGACGAAGCCGGAGCCGAAGCCTAAGCCGAGTTTTGGAAAAGGGACTTGGTAGAATCTCAATTTTGGGGAAGTGACTCCTTGGAAAGGCCATGCAGGGTCTACGAAGCAGTCATTTGGCAAAAATGGTTGTGTTTGAAAATGCAAAAAGGAAGAAGGATGCAATTTTAAATTTAAGATCGGCACAAATGCCCCGATGCCAGTTGTTGATGTCTTGGTATTGTGATTAGATAGACCTTGAATTAAACATGACCCGCCTTTATCAATCACTGGTACATGTAGCAATGCATCCATTATGATGATCCAAATATAATATCACATCGTCCTCACAGTGACGTACAATACAAATAGGAGAATTACTCTATCCAGAATTTAAAGCCAGGGTATGATCCATCAGGTTTTTGATGTAAAAAACAAGATATTTTACACTTTCAATTTCAGTCTGTCTTCTTCCTGAACTAGGTCATAATGTTTGTCCAGGCTCTTGCAGAGCCTTCCCATTAGTAGTCGCAAGATCTTCCAGGCTGCAATTCATTTTCAAAAAGTGGGCCTCTCAGTAGGTGTTGCATGGTCTGCTCTGAGGTCCCGCATTCACAGGCTATTAGCCTTTTCACACTACAGCCTCCACCCAGGTTGAGAAATTCTCGCCCAGGTTGAAAATTGAATTGTTCAACCCCGCGTTCAACCCGGTATCGTTTCACACTTGATTCATGCAAACCGAGCTTATTTCAACACGGGGCGACTTCAACCCCCGAGATTTCACAGCAAACTCAACCCGGTTCTTTTCACACTATCGTTTTCAACCCAGGGCGAGAGTTTCAACCCGGGGCGAGAGTTTCAACCCGGGCCGAAAATTTCAACCCTGGTCCGGACTCCGGAGCAGGGTTGAGTTCAACCCGGGTTGAAGCCAATATCGGGGTTGAAAATTGGCAAGAATGAATCGTCAGCGATTTTCAACCCTTGGTCAACCCCGAAATTTGTCTAGTGTGAAAAGGCCTATAATCTGCTGCATCAGCATAGCCCCATTGACTCAAGTTGGTTTTGCAGCGCCCCATACCCGTGCAGAAATTTCAGTCAGTGTCAAAGTCATATCTTGAAGTTTTTAAAACTTTGCCAATATTCAATGTGAAAAAGCCCTAGATGCTCTGTTGCAAACTGACATATAAAGTCTAGTTATAATTCCTTTCATATGTTTCTTTTCAATCTCTGCATCATATTGAAGTAAATTGTTGTCATTGTCTTTCTGCTTTTGAGAAAGGTCCTGCAAGGATTGAAACCTAGGCCCTTTTTTTTTTTTACCAAATCAAAAGAATTTCAAAACCTCATCAGGGTTTTAGTTTTAGAGTAGCCCGGAAGCCAATGGGCAAATCAATGACCAGGCCAGGCCAGCAGAATCAGTGAGGTCGCTGACCTTTCTAGTAAATCCAAAATCTAAAGAGAATAATTCAGACTATAATGTGATGGTTGCCTTCAAAGCCATTTAACGACATTCTGTCCTTCCAAAAGATCCATTTGGCCATCAGGAAAATTTCTCTAGCGAGCCCATTAAGAGTACGTAAGGATTAATTTAAATACAAGCACTGTATAAAAGCATACTTTTCCCCACAGAGTAATGGTATTAATAGAAATTCTCCACAGAAGCACTATCATCGATGTAAATTACAACCATTTGTTCGCTAACCTTGAGGGTGAAGTATGAGTTATGATAATCTAGCTAATTAGATGGCTTAATGGATGATATCTTCCTTCTAATTCCGTCTATGCATTGGTTAATTTTGAGCATTTTAAATTTATTTTTTTACATTATTGCATATTGAAAAGCTGCAACGGCAGATGATTGAGTATGCGCAAACTTAATTGCATCATTAACATTTGCATCTTCTCTCATCTCTTTAAGACTTTAGGCCTATTTTATGAGCACAGCATAAGCTCAGCGGGATAAGCTGAGTCCTCAAAAGCTTTGCTTGATAAAATAAGGTCTAGTTGCCAGAAAAAAATATTCACTTGTCTTCTTAACATCAACGTGATAATGCAGGGTTTTTCTTTAGACCCACTCAGAAAGTGAACAAAGGAATTATTTTTCTACATTTTAGCCTTTGATGGAAATGCTTATTATAGTATTAAGTTTCATTTTGTTTCTTATGCTTCTAATAGGCCTACATTTCATCCTATTGTCTATATAGATCTTGACAATTTAGAGGTCTGGTCATTTGCAATCTAAGGTGGTAAGTCAAAACCAGATATGACTTATATATTACTTGTCACACTTGTAATGGTCCTTGTCGATGTAAAATGGTTGATACTGAATTTGGCATACATCAATGTCTTTAAAATTTAGAGCAACATACTTTTCAATATATAATTTATTTAAACCTATTGATGTTTAAATTTGTTTAGATGGATGTCTATGTTTTTGTTAATCATTACATTTTTTGAAGAAAAATTTAATTAAAAAAACTGTTGCAAACTGCTCACTGACTAAAATAACCTGCAATACGTCAATTTCAAAAGTTAGAGGGCTTGACGTTTCAATCCTAGCAGGACCTTTCTCAAAGGCAAGTACCTGTTCTCTTAAGTGTAAGATTTTTTAAATGACCTATTTTCATACTGATTTGTAAAATTTACCACAATTCAGCTCATTGTCTGCAGCGTCTTTTTAATAAACCATAATAAAAATCAATGAAGAGAGACAGAGAGAAGTAGTAAGCCGTTTCAGGTATTCATTTCAGTATTCTGTCATCTTTGGTGCCTCGGGATGATGAAGACTGAGCTCAATTTTTTTTACCATAATTTGCTAAAAGGGTTTGACATGTGCCAGGTAATGCTACCTCATGGCTGAAAACTATGCAAGTCAACCACTAATCAAAAAAGCAAACGTACTAAGAAACTTCCCAATCAAACAAAATACTGCAAATATTTAGAAGCCCTGAAGACAATTGACAAGCTTACCAAAGACTTTTCCAACCCAATCTGCCCTCAGCCAAGGGATCAACTGAACAAAGATTGCATGTACTTTTAAAAGGACTATGACTAATGATGGCCATCCCATATGACAGTGAAATCCAGCCAGTCCATTCATCACAAACTCTCTTGACCTCCATCCCACTGGAGAGTTGGTCCAAAATCAGCCATTGCTTTTTGATAAATGCATACTGAGTTTTTTCTTCGAAGCACATGCGCATGGGCCAATCTATTTGCAAGCACTTAGGGGAGATCAAATTGAAGCAGGTAGATTGTGGACCAGAATGTCAATGAGACTTGACTTCCGGTCAGCTGGCAGGAAAGGATGACTGTAACACCTTCAACTAGCCGCACAAACTCCCTGCCTAGCCTCTCACATCTACATCTATATGGATTCTAGACAAGACAAGCAGAATATGCAAGGTACTGGCAGAGCCATCGTGGGCTGAATAAACCCACAAACCAATGCCTGAACCGACAAGGATCTCAAGGGTAGGGACAGAGGGTGAGAGAGGATAGATGTAGGGAGCATCTTCATCTTGATCTGCAGGGAATTATCCATTTAAGACACCCATTGCATCCAAATCTGTATTCACAAGTGCCATACTAGGACTGAGTTGAATTCTAATGCAGCCATATTGCTAGCCTTTGCCAGACAACTGTCATGGACTTGAGGTAAACTCCCATTTCGTACTGCCATCTAGCTTTTAGACTTGTCTTTGTTGTGAACAAAATTGCCTTAAGAAAAGTCAACTTAGTTTAAGAAATCTTGAAATTCCTGATTCCATGTTTTTATCAGGAATGTAAATAATGAAGGAATAAGAGTAAAGGTATGTGATGAGTATGATTGATGCATGCTTTCCTTATTTTGAAGGAAAACATTAATACATTATGAAATAAACAAATATGAAAAGAAAAAAGAAACAAAATCAACTATAAACAGGATTGAACACATTGTTTTTCAGTAAATTTTTGTTTGATAGAAAAAAAATAAAGAAAATATTCAACAAAGGAAAAAAAATCTCACAAATGATAAACAACCTGATAATATCTTCGTGCTCCTGAAAACACATGAAAATAGGTCCATATTCATCTAAAAAAAGGTTAAAGAAATCCTTACAAAAATTCTGAGCTCTGGCATGCCTGCCAAGTGTAATTTTAAAAAGATTCTATTTATCAATAAGACTTAAACCAAGCAATATGTATTAAGCAAGACAAGGACTGAACATTAATTCAGACTTTTCCTTCAGGAAAATGAAATACTAATGCAAGCCACTAGAGAAAGATTGTTTTGGCTGATAGCTCAATTTCAGAAATACATCTTGCTCTTCCACTCATTCTGCTATTTTTCCAAAGTGAGCCTGAAAGGCACTTAGGAAGTTAAGATCCCAAAGAAGGCTGTAGATGGAATGGAGAGAAACCACGGAGGGGAAGAAATGAGATCTTGAAGTGCCAGGTACAATCTTAAGATAATGGCAAGGTATGCTTCAGGCTGTGGGTTGTGTGATGTACAGACCTACAATATGTTAAGTAGATGGATCTAGAACTCTTACGATATCAGCCACATATCATTCTAGATGGACTGATATGTATCAATGTCTTGATATGTTTCACAAGATCATTTATCTAGGGTCTTGAGAAACCGATTATTGTAGCCTGAGTGGGATTCGAACCCACAGTAATCTTTCAAGATGAGCAAACCTGGCTATGAATATCTGTGGCTGAGCAGAAGCATGGAGAAGGTGATTTCCAATTTAGAATTAGAATTGAAGGGCCTTTGGGTCATTTGAGTCAGTTGGCAGTTTCCAATAATTTTGTATTTTGTTTTTGGTATTTTAACACATTTTTTATTGAGAATTATTTATTTATTTAAAGGAAAGGAGATATATAATTGAACTAAGGAAAGGACTTCCCTTAGGACTTTCCTCAGGACTTTCCCTAGGACTTTCCTTCCCAGTCAGGATATTTAAGCGAGCAACCAGGCTGTTTGCCTCATCATCTCACCCGCACACTCTATCCATCCCAAGGTGTAGAACGGAGAGGAATCGGAACAGCTTCGTCCCTCGTTCTGCCTTCATCTGGAATTCCCTCCTTGATTCTTGTTTTCCCGCTGCCTAATAGTATGATCTTACTCTTTTTAAAAGGAAGGTCTCTTTCTCCTTCGTTCTTTAGCCCTTAACCTTGAGTGGCTTTTCAGCCTTGTTTTGGCTGATTTTGCATAAAGACCAAAATATATATATAATATACATGTAATATCAACATATAACATCCCTTTTTTATCATTTTCCATTAATATGGAAGTAAAAACCTGACTACATTCCAAGCCCTGCTCATGGCATTTCTTATTGATTCCACAGTTCAAGCTCTAGTCGAAGATTTGCTACAGGCCAAAAGATGGGCAGCGATGTGTACATGTCAGCACTCAGTCAAACATGTGACTGGCTGTTGTCCTCAACTTGCACCTGAATCAGTCCAATCGATACCAAGCTGGGGAAGATTTTAAGCCACAAACTAGTCCTCAGGGCTTGTATAGGTCTAACATGACCAGTAACATACCCCCCCTGTCTGTATCTGTCTGTCTGCAAAATACCACAGGCAGTGCTGTCTCTTTTCTTATCTCCAAGAAATGCCACAGAAGGGATGATGCATTTTGTAGAGGGAGAATCCTTATGGATTTGGTGAGGGATATAATATTGGTGCAGAAAATGTCAAATGACTGACCTGGGGAAACTGACCAGTAGCTGGATTCAGAGTTCTATTTGGGGGACAGTTACAAGAAAATGCAATTTTTAACATTTAGAGGGCCTGACGTTTCGATCTTAGCAAGTTAACAGGACCTTTCTCATGCTTTCTCAACCAAACGTTGCTTCACCCTCAAAGGAAAACCCCACACTGTAATTTCAGCCGTCTGATGACAGAGATGAAGATGAACCCATCATCTCCTAAAGGTGCGTAGACTGATTCATGAAGACAATCTCATGAAAAATGCAGTTCTCAATAAGAAACTTCTCAAAAAGCACTGTGACAAAAAAGGAAAACAAGTGACTGTGGGTGACATGGGTTTTATACGGATTTACTATAGACCTACTTTTTCATACATTAAAAAGTAGCTCTCCCATGTGATGCCCGACGTCCCATCTGTCAGAAACTATCTCTTTACAATCCCCTATTCTCAAAATGCCATCAAATTAAATCAAATTGCCTAGGGTTGGGTTACCACAGAGAATGAACGTTCCAGCAAAATCCTCTAATTGGACTTCCCAACTCTACAGAGAATCCAGCCAATTTGTGATTCGGCAGCGATTCTGCTAGCCTTGCGACAGATCGGAGAAGGACTGCCTCCAATCAAAACACAGAACAAAACAGAAAAGTAGCTTCAACTCTACCCTGATTTCAGAATGTGGACATCTGAGCAATGGAGTGATGGGGAGTTTGTGATTCATAAGCTAGGGTGGGATCCAGGGATGGTTGGATGTCAGGGAAGCCTCAGGTATAACTAGGCTGTCCAAAAACAAGCTGTCAGGGTGAGACATCTAGAGTAATGAAAGTTTAAAGGGCAAAATGAAAAAAATTCTTTGTGGCTTAACAGGATAGGGTAGCTTCTTAAATCAAAGCTCAATCATAGATTGTGTGACTTGGTGCTAATTGAATGAGGCCTGATTACCCCATGAAAGTCAATTAGTATGATTATTTATTGATATTTATTGCTTTTGGCTGGCAATCCAGTTTTACAAAGCAATGCTTTTCTTATTTGAGTACATTTTGATGTCTAACTCAGGTCTGTGAAATTGTGCCTGAATACAAACTGGCACAAACACAAATAAATGTCTTCTATAAACAGTTGCCTTATAATACCAGCCAATTAAAATACTTGGGCAATTGCCAGGAGAAAGGGTTATGTTATAATGGTAATCTTGCGATTGATTTAATTTTGGTTGATTGATTTTTCGAACTTGTTTATAACTGAATTAATTTAGCATGTATTTTCCTTGGTAAGGGGGTTTCAGATCCAACTTTGTCTATCAAGGAACAAACTGTAGGTAATATCAGGCAGAAATTATTCATTTGAAAGAAAAGCAAATCTTGATCTTGGACACTTGGAGAGGGAGAGAGACACAGAGAGAGAGACACATAGTGAGAAAGAAAGAGACAGAGAGACAGTGACAGAGAGAGACAGCTAGAGAGTGACAGAGAGAGACAGCTAGAGAGTGACATAGAGAGACAGAGAGTGACAGAGAGTGACAGAGAGCCACAGCTAGAGAGAGACAGACAGAGGTACAGATAGAGACAGACAGACGAACAGAGAGAGAAAGAAAGAGACGGCAGGGAGAGACAGAGAGTGACACAGAGAGAGACAGAGAGAGTGTGACAGAGAGACAGAGAGTGACAGAGAGACAGACAGACAGACATAGAGGTACAGAGAGAGAGACACTGAGAGGAACAGATCGAGAGATAAAGAAAAAGTCAGAGAGAGAGAGACAGAGAGACAGACAGAGAGTGACAGAGAGAGACACATACAGACAGAGATAGACATAGAGAGGCAGAGAGAGAGACAGAGAGACAGAGAGAGGGATTTATTGACAATTCAGTCAGGAAATGTAACATGGAATACTGTAAAGCGTGGTAGGGAAAATGCTTATGTGCCAGGAAAGCAGGGCAGGTAAACTGCAGGTGACTATCCTGCTGAACCAGTTCGGAAGAAAAGGTTAAGGTGAAGTCTACAAATGGCCTACAGACATAATTTCAGTCTTAGAAAAATGGCAGTTATAGTAAACCAATAGGAAGGGGGGGTGCCCCTTCTTAGATGGGATTTGAGTCACGGATTGCAGGGAGGTAAGGTAAGACCTTAAGTCAACAATTGACCAGGAGTCTTCATGGGCTTCCACTGCATGGATACTGTCTGGATTTGAGATGAGGTTTCACCATGCGGTGTGTTCAATGAATGAATGGAGGCAGCTAGTCGCTGTGAGAAGATTTCATAAATCTTTATGCATTTGGACATCTGTATAGACCAACATGCAAGGCTTCCGTAGGCTATCATAGCTACCAGAGCAATTGCAAAACAACCTTTTTGTCTACCTGCATCAGATGACTGAATACACCAGCAACCATTGGTTGCACATGTGTGTGATACATCAATGTTATCCATGACATCACATACAACCATTGGTTGTAAGTGATACATGAATGTTATTCATGGCATCACATACAACCATTGGTGGTATGTGACACATCAATGTTATCCAAGATATGACACCTTCAATCCACCAGTTCAGAAGGCTGCAAGAGGCTACCACAATTATCATTAGACCACCCAATACAACCCATTGTGATTGTACACAAACAGTAAACATTAATTTGGTGCATGTAGACATCAATAACCCCAAGGCATGTCATCTCCCATGGAGTATTTGGGTGGATTTCACAAAGCCTCAAGTTATGATTGATACTCCATCGTAAGTTGCGATGGTTTCTGTGGTTACTAATCATCTTGCAATTGAGCGTAAGTTTCAATGAGTTTTGATGAACCTGGGCTGGATTTCACAAAGCCTTACGATGCATCGTAACTCAACTTATGATGGATAATCCATCGTAAGTCGTGATAGGCCGTATGGTTTCTGTGCATCGCTCATGGTCTTACGATTGATCGTAAGTTACGATGAGTTTGGTGAAATGGACTGCTGACCACAGCTTGGGTAAACCTACAGTACATCTCAGGTATAACAGTCTGATGTGATGAAGAATGTCAGTAGATCTTGGTATAGCTGGCCAACTGGACTAGATGACAAGGACACCGTTGTTACATTTACATTTTTTTTATGGTGCATAATGAACTGTAGATAGTTAGAATGTCAGTGTAGATCTTGGTATAGCTGGCCAACTCGATTAAGTAGATGACAAGGACAACATTGTTACATTCACATTTATTTTGATGCTGCGTAATGGACTGCACATAGTAATATTCAATTTGCAGTACATGTACATATTTAAACAGTATGTAGTTAATATTATCACACTTACAAAACCTACAAGCTACAAGTTACAAGATAGCAGCATCTTGGTCTGGGGTGAAGCATAAGCTTTTGTTCCCCAGCTTTATATGGACAGACAAAAAATCATGATAGTTACCAATATTTAACTCAAGAACAACCTCTCTTTTGCTTTGTCCTGTATTTTCCATATTTCTCAATTTTAGGGATAACACAACATTGGTCGAGGTCAAAGAATAGCATCCATATGTTGTCTCACTTGTCTGATCCAACATACATGTATGCATGAAATACATGTAGCAAACCTGTAAACATTTCAGCTCAATCCACCAACTGAGTCTCGAGAAAATAGTGAAAAAACACTTCATTTGTTTCACGAAAATGCAGCATTCAAATAATTTTTGCAAAAAATTGTTTAGATCTAGGGGGTGAGACGTTAACTATTTCTTTACTCTTTTCTCCAAAAGTACAGCATTTTAGACAGAAATATTTCAGTAAGAGGTTTCTACTATAACCATCTTCAAACTGTATAAGTTTCATGTAAATCTGTCATGAACATTTGTTTTTCGATCTTACCAATGTTGTGTAGGGGCTTTAAACATCTTGTTTTATAATCTCTAAAATCACATTTCTTTGTTTACTTTGAAATTGTTCAAATCGCTTTCTTTTACATCAGACAAGGTCTTTTTTCCTGTATTTTATTAGACTTAAAGCTAAATGGCCAAAATACTCATCTCAAAACTATACATGACCCATGGTTTATTTATAAAACACAATACTTATGTTATTAGGCTACGAAGGTGAACTTTTAAAAAGTTTTGTCTATCAATTTTGGTATTAATTTGCAGATTGCAACGTTTGTGTATTGCTTCATTTTTTCTCTCAATTTTTTATATTGAATGCCGAGGTCACAAAAGACAAATAATTTTCCCCATACAGGGAGCCACTACTTTAGCAAATGTTCCATTGACTAGACTCAGCAATTTCATGCCAGCAAGTGTCTTACCGCCGATTCCATCAATATCCACATTAACACAAACTCCTGCGTTTCTCTATTCATCTATTCATAGGCACGCCGGTCCTACGGATGCATAATTTGGTCCCATCTAACAAAATTGATTCTGGGAATCCTGGCCCACTCTGAATGCTTACAAAACGGGAGAAAATGGGCCAATGTTGGGGGAGTAACGTTCATTCACTGCGGTTTAAAGAGGATTTATCAATCTGGGATAATTTGTGATGGCACCACATATTAATATTCTTTCTCAGTTTGAATAATTCTATAAAGAAAAAAATCAAAAAGAGAATAAACGAATACAGAGAAGACAATAAGATTACTTAAAATGATGGTTAATGTCAGATATCTCATTAATTAGATAATGTTGAGAATTGCCGTGCTTTCTGAGAAATTGAGTAAACAAAATCAGATTATTTTTTTTGGACAGATGCATTACTATAGATCTTAAATTCCTTATCAAAAAGGCAGCAATTTCTACTTGGCGCAATTTGGCTGCAAATAGATGCCAAGTGCAGGACAAGATGACTGGAATGTTGGTCAAATAAATAATTAATCAAGTACTTACTAATAATAACTCCCCAAATCAATAAGTCCATGGTGAAATGTATTTGGGCATTTGGATCAATAGACCTTTCTTGTTCATATTAAGTGAGCTGTTTTTGTGGAATTGTTCCGTTCCAACAAGGGAATCAACCATACCGGCATCTTATTCAGGAGATCAAATATGGAGCAGCCTTTTGTTTTGTTTAGTTTAAATCCATGCAGCTTGGTGGAAACAATTTAGTTAGATGTGAGGACACCATTTCAATAAACTGACTACCGATATTTGGTTTGATTCACAGATCTTTCTAAATCGCATCTTTAAAGGCCCTATACAACATTGGTAAAGGTCAAAAGATTGCCACAGTTTGTCAAACCAAAGAAATCCTGTGAAGGTTTTAGCTCAAATGGTTATCTGAGAAAGTCAGAAAAAAAACACATCATGGTTTTAGCGCCATTCTGTAGCGTTTGAGTGAAGAAGTACAGCATCCCATGCAGATGGTACGATTTCAAAACGAGGATTTAATCATCATGACCATCTACAAACTGTGTAAGTTTGAAGTAAATCTGTGGACATAAATGTTTTCTGTTCTTCCCAATGCTGTATTGGCCATTTAAGAAAAGGACCCAATTTTATGTCACCATCAAACCCTTGGAAGAGCTATTACTGTCATTCTAGTCAGCATACAGATTTGAAACATTTCTTTTGTAATAGTATGTCTTCCAAAGATATTGTACACAATACTCGCTCCCTTGATGCTACATGTATGCCTTCAGTCCTACTTACGAATACGGTATTTACACACAGCAGTGTATTCACATGGCTGTGGATTCAATTAGGTCTATTAGTGAGTAAGGCAGTAGTTAACAAAAGGCTTAATAATATATCTCGACCTTCTCTTTTCACCTCAGTGTCTGGCTCGCATTTAAGATCAGACACATGTTGTACATGATGGATGAAACGAGACAAACAATTGGAAAACCGTGCTTTGACAGGAAAATAGAGGGGTAGGAGGAACAGAGGAGAGAGAGAGGGAGACAGGGTGAGACAGAGAGAGACAGAGAGAGACAGGGAGAGAGAGAGAGAGAGAGAGAAAAAGAAGGAGAGAGAGAGAGAGAGGGAGACAGACAGATACAGAGAGACAGGGGAGAGACAGAGAGAGACAGAGAGAGACAGAGAGATACAGAGAGAGGGAGACAGATAGAGACAGGGAGAGAGAGGGGGACAGAGAGAGACAGGGAGACAGATAGAGAGACAGAGAGACAGAGAGACAGAGGGAGACGGAGACAGAGACAGAGAGAGACAGGTTGAGACAGGTTGAGACAGAGTGAGAGAGACAGAGGGAGACAGAGAGAGACAGAGTGATAGAGAGACAGAGGGAGACAGAGAGAGAGACAGAAAGAGACAGTGAAACAGAGATAGATAGATAGAGAGAGAGATAGATGATAGAGAGACATATAGAGACAGGGAGAGAGAGAGACAGAGAGAGACAGGGAGACAGATAGAGAGACAGAGAGACAGAGGGAGAGGGAGACAGAGACAGAGAGAGACAGAGAGACAGGTTGAGACAGGTTGAGACAGAGTGAGAGAGAGAGAGGGAGACAGAGAGAGACAGAAAGAGACAGTGAAACAGAGATAGATAGATAGAGAGATAGATAGAGAGACATATAGAGACAGAGGGAGACAGAGAAACAGAGAGAGACAGAGAAAGACAGAGAGAAGGGGACTTGGATACACAGCCTGAAAGAAGACTGGTTAGGGGAGGAGAGAGATGGGATGAGGGAGACAGTGCGTGAGAGAGACAGAGAGAAAGAGAGAGACAGAGGGAGTGAGACAGAGACACAGAGAGAGGGAGAGATAGAGACAGAGCCAGAGAGAGCAAGGTAGGGGAGAGAAAGATAGACACAGAGAGGGAGAGACAGAGATAGAGAGGGGAGACAGACAGGGTGAGTGAGAGAGGGAGAGTTAGGGAGTGAGAAAGTAGAGGAAAAGTGAACGGGGAGAGAGGGGGAGACGGAGGGAGTGAGAGAAAGAGCGAGTGTGAGAGAGGGGAAGTGAGAGAGAGGGGAAGAGGGAGAGAGGGACAGAGAGAGAGAGGGGGTGAGAGGTGAAGGGGGAGTGAGAGGTGAGGAGAAAGGGATATAGAGAGAGAGAGAGAGAGAGAGAGAGAGAGAGAGAGAGAGAGAGAGAGAGAGAGAGAGAGAGAGAGAGAGAGAGAGAGGAGAGAGAGAGAGAGAGAGAGAGAGAGAGAGAGAGAGAGAGAGAGAGAGAGAGAGAGAGAGAGAGGGGTGGGGGGGGAGGGAGGGATATAGAGAAATGTGAAGAGAGTGGTACAGGTCAGTTCAGTCCCAGATCAGCTATACATGTGCATCCCCTCCAAATATTGGCCTCAATAAAATGTTGGTCTACTCATGATTGATCGTCTAGAAGAAAGCCAGTGAAAGCCCTACGTACTACCCTGCTTTGTATTCCCACCTTAATTAATAAAAATGGCCTTGATCAAGTGTGTACTGCAATCAATGGAGTAGCCATCATATTTTGTGCATGGGCAGTGGTGGTCAGAAAACACACAAACCTACTGCTATCAGAAATTAGATCAAAATGAGATGTCAGAAAATTGTAGAGGGCTTGCCGTTACGAACCAGACAGGACCACTGCTAGGATCGAAATACCAGGCCTTTGATAAAGGCCTTGATATTTGCTATAAGCAGTTTGTAACATTTCAAAATGTCAAAATGTCTTCTTATTTTTGTATCTTTTGTGCATCAAACATTTTAATATCTTAAATATTTGGACTAGCTAATGTAGTTTGCACATTGAGACAATTACATAAACTTACATTCTCATGACAATTCTGAGAAAAGTTTAACATTTTTCCCCATAAAATAAAAAGTGTCCACATTTTTTTTTACATGTTTCGACCTCGTGTATTTTAAATTGTTAAAAACAAACAATTCTATATTTTTGCTTCTCATATCAGAATATTCGATTATGAAAATGAAATATTTTGACAAACACAATGTACATAAGACGGTGGAAATACTAAGTGGAAGGTTTGCTGTGACACCATGTACCACTTCTCTTTCAAGAAGGAACATGGCTTTGAAAAGAGCCGGTAACTAAACGTTTCTGGTAGTGTGTACTCTGCCCGTTGTCAGGAGACTGCTGGATTCCAACTATCATTGGTGCATATATGCCTGGTGAAAGCCCTGGGGCGTGGGGAATCTTTTCTTAACACAATGTAACTTTAAATAATGTTGAGGCAATCTCCATAGACTGAACATCATGAAAAAAATCTGCAAAATTGTGAAATTCAAACATATTCTTCTTCATATTTAAAACTTCAAACATCACCATAATACATAAAGAATGTGTTGGAAGTTCATTCTGATTTCGAAACCATTTATTATTCACGGTCCTTCAGACCAGTATTTCCATCTCATAAATAATCCATTTCGTTTTACTTTCCCTGATTCATCAAACTAAAATAAAACCGCCTGAGGCTATGCATTATGTACAGGAGGAAGTTTCACCACATGTTCAGTGTAATGTTTAAGACCTGTACTATATGTGGGTGTCAATGAGCACCTGCTTAATGTAATGACATTACCATTCAATGCCTACCACTAAGAACTCAGACAAACACAGACACTATTCAAAATATACACTACACAAATTCGATCAGGCCTCATAGGATGTAAGCAGACTGGTTTTATAAATACCAGACCCATTGAAGCACAGAGCCATGAAATACATGGTTTAGGAATCTGTAGACCATACTCTGAATTTCAAGGTGCCCTTTTTGAACGGCTTGCCCTCCGAGGCCTAATTTCATGGCTTTACTTAGCGCCAAATTCTGCGCTTACAGCTTCCTGTAAGCGCAGAATTCTTTTCATGGATCCTGTAAGCGAGGAATTCCTGCGCTTAACGGTGGATATTGCATGCACAACAAAGCAGAGTAAAATGGCGATCGGTCGTCAGGCAGATTTCAACAGCAACTGCAAATTCTACAGAAAAGATAAAACCCCTTGAAATATTTTCACAGACACTGGTTTGGGCAAGATAAAGATGAAGCTGTTTCCTCTGTTTGACCATGACAACTGTCAAGCTTGACCTCCTCCGCTGCAAATTTGTATCGCTCTTCATCATGTAGCAACTGACACACTTGCCATTGTTGTTGGGGACACAATTCCATCGTCAGCCCACCTATATATATGTCTTTTATCAGACTATCCCAGGCAGGGAAGCAATTCATGTATGAATGTAGAGGATCATCTTTTGCTTACAGACACAAGAAATGATATTGGCCATGAAATACGCTTAAGGTAAGCACAGAACTTTTGTTTTCCCATGAAACTGGGCCGTGATCTCTCATATTCTTCCATATCTAAGTGCATGGATAGAAACATTTGGGGGGGGGGGTCGGGGTATCAATGTCATACCAAAAATATTGCTCATTGCTTACTGACTCAAATGACCAAACTGCAAATCTCAAAAATTTAACTTTTTTATCAAAGCAGGCCTTTTTTTCCCAAATCCTTCTGCTTTGGAGAAAGGTCCTGCTTGGTTGCAATGTGAATCCATCTAATATTTCTGAGAAAATAAATCAAAAAATTAATCAATTTAGTTTCCCTGTGTACAGACATACAGTATTCTCCCAAATAGCCCAAACTAACTCCTGTTTTCAATGCATGAACTTAAACTATGAAGCTGACATTCAGAGAGGGTGTGTCCTTTGACAGGCTGACACGAAACGGAAATCACAGACAAATGAACCGTGTGGAGCGGACAGCCTCTGTCAGGGAATTTCTCGTCTGAATTCAAGGCCTTGTGATAAAGTGACCAGGATTTCCACCTGTTTGGTTATACTTGGCGGACTGATTCTATTGATAGTTTAATTGCAGGCAGACAAAGCCGGCAGAATATTTGTGCACCAATGAATAGAAAACAAGCGCGCCTAAAATCAACCCATGATGACATCTTACACCGGTGTCCTTTTTTATTGACCTGACCTTTAACTAATTGCATTTCCTCAACACCCCCCCCCCCCAGTGCCCATCACAAGACCTACATTTTAAATGTGATTATTTCTCAGAAATTGGGAAGGCCCGATGTCTTCATGCTAGCAGGGCCTTGGAATGTCTTTGAGAAAGGTTCTAGGATCAAAACATCAGGCCCTCCCAATAGTTGACATAAGCAGTTCGCAAAAATATTTGCATATTATCTAGTGATAAATGCTTCATAGATACGATATGATTTTTGCATCGGTGAGAATGTGATTTTTTTTTTACCAATGCGACAGGATGGTTTTTCTCATCACAAATATTCATTTAATTTTTTATATTTAATATTGTCATTATAATGAAATCTCTGTCTTTTTGAAGATTTATTATTCATTTCTGTAATTGACATATTTGACATAATTGTAATTTACCTCTTTAATAGTTCTTTTTCCATGTATAGGCCTATAATTATTGTACTGTTTCTGTCATCCAATAAGTTTGGAGAGCCCACTGACAGAAACAAGTTTCTTTTGGGCAATCCTACAGGAGCTAATTGGATGTTGTTTCTGTTGTTGTTGTTGTTGTTGTTGTTGTTGTTGTTGTTGTTGTTGTTGTTGTTGTTGTTGTTGTTGTTGTTGCTGTTTATTCTGAATTTTTGTATTGATTTATTTCTGTTTTCCACTTTATTCTTATTTAAGCGTGCTGTCATGTGTATATAAATAATAAAATAAATAAAATAAATATCTCATTCAATGGTCAAGATGCAGGAATAGGTCCTTCAAACCCCAATCCACATACATTCTTACGACATTCTACTCAAGCATAACCTGAGCTGTCTGTATCTGCTAAATGATGTGGATAGGGAGGCCTTTCAGTGCTCACTGATATCTGATAGCTCTTTCAACTTCATCGAGCACAGTGTCTCTGATACAAGTCAGAAAACCTCAGAAATCGGTTTGACCAGCCCTGAACGCATCAAGCATTTACAAGCATCAACTTCTAGCAGGCTGAAACATTTATAGCCAGAGCAAGCCAGCCGTAATGAACTTGATTTTTAATAATTCACACAGTGTGCGGAATTGGAGGGAGACATACAGGAAGTCGTAGAAAACACCTGCCCGTTAGGTAACAAGCTCTAGCGAGAGTGCATCCCCCCACTCTGCATGTAGTGAGTAATAAAGACTAGATGGGGCCTAGCAGGTTATTGAGCTATTTGTCCGCATCCCAGCCATCCCCACCCCGAGCAAAATGCTATTGTTCTTCCCAAGCCTTTCAGGCGAGTAATAATATCAAGCCTATTCAATTATGATGAGGTGAAGAAAAGAAACGCCAGGAAAAAAGCCTAACAGTATCCCCTTACTAAGAGGTTCCCCATTGCATTGATTTGTTTTGCTTTGGCAGTGGCTGAGGCTGTAGTCTTACCTCAAGCCTGAACTTCCCTCCTCCTGAATATTACATGGCTTCACACATACTACGCTGGCACTGTCTCCTCGTGCACTTCAATGGGATGTCTGGGATGTTCTCTCTAACAAGGGCCAGAATTAATTGTGTCTAGGTGGTGCAGTCTTCCACCAAGCCCTTGAGTCCCTCGTAAACCATTCACGCCTCCATTCAAACATGTCGTGATTTCATCCACCATAACCCACCCAAGGCGATGGGGCAATATGATAATTTTTCTTACAATTTTTTTTTTTTTTTTGTTTACTTGCGTGTGCGTGAGATGTGTATGTGATGCTACTCTGTTGTTTTCTTGACAAAATAGTATGAGGTTTTACAAAATGGTTCACAAATGTTCACATTGTATTCACTCTTCACTCTCATCTCCAGCTCTACCCTTCTTCTTGTAAACCAAAGCAAGTCAACATGATACACAATAAATGGGTCATCTGACATCAAACAAAATCCATCAATTTTTGATGATAGAAAGTGGAAGGGGCCACTGTTGTTAGTCTAGAAGGACCGTTCCTGAAGACACCTTTGAGAAAGATTCTACTTAGATCTAGACAAAATCAGGCTGAAATTTCTCAAATTTATGTATTGTGGGTCATTTTAGTCAGAGAGCAGTCGGTAACACTACTGTATTACAAACACACCTCATAGGGCCATACGAAGCCAAGATTGAAAAGCCAGGCTGTCATCATTTTCCAGATTGTTTTATTTTGGGTCAATCTACCCAGTAAGCAGTTTTCAATATTTTTTATGACTTCAGATTTTTTCTGAGAAATGTAGAAGTCCTGACATTCCAATCCTAGCAGGATCTTTCTCAAAGGCAGACTGCAAGATTATATTTACAATACCATAATTAAACCTTACATACAGTATTTTGCTAACGTCAAATATATCATTCATTCAACTCTGTAAGGCTCAATAGGGATTTCATTTTCATGAGATAAATTGTTACTGTTGTTTACACTATTAACCATTCTGTCAACTTGTAAAAGTTAACCTTTTAATTAAAAAAAAAGTGGAATGATTTTAAGTGCTTTCACAAGGTGTAGTGATTTCCAGCACGATACGGTTGACCATTTCAACCCACTCTAGTTTCCGATGACTAAGACTGAGTCGAGCCAGCCATTACGATGATTGGCAGGACTAGGAACTAAGCAAGTGTGGACACACCTCCGTTCAAGTCCCCTCATCCTCGTAGCTAGCTCGCGATATTCACGGTCCTAGAAACCAAAAGCCTTAACCAGAGGGTCAAGATGTGGGAACACAGAGACGGTGGAAAGACCGAGAGAGATTGCACGCTCACACACCAAGTGGAAGGATTTATAATAGACTCAAGATAGTTGCCTCAAACAGCACGCACCATTTTAGCTTCATGCTCTGCTAATTTCAGTCCTACAGCGGCTCTGGTAAAGAGCATAAAATCCTTCCAAAAACTAATACATGTAATATGCAAAAAATGTTGCAACCTGACTAAAATGACCAAAAGGCAAATATCAAAATTTTAAGGGCCTGATGTCTCGATCCTAGCAGGAACTTTCTCAAAGGCAGAATGAAAAAACAAATTAGGAGGGCTTGATGTTTCGATCCTAGCAGGACCATTCTCTTCCTTTGAGAAAGGGCCTGCTAGGATTAAAACATCAGGCCCTCCAAATGTTGACAAAAACTACCATAAAAACAAACTAACATATTAAATATAAAAATGTTGCAGCCTGCTTGATGACAACCAAAAATGCATTTCTAAAAAAAGGACCTTTCTCAAAGGCAGAATGACAAGGACAAAACCAATAAGAATGGAAGATCAATAGGGATATGGATGACAGATAAAGGACAACGAGGATAGCTGGTAGGGTGGGATGATTGGGATCAAATGGAAGGGTGGGGCAGGACCAAAGATGCATTTTTCAAACAATTGCAAGGCCTGGTATTTCAATTCTTGCAGCACCTTAACTCTTCTGCCTTTGAGAAAAAACTGGTCTTCTACATTTCTAAAGATCCTTCAAAGAACATAATATCATCTGTATTTTGCTGTAAATATTTGTCACCCTTTTCATTTTGCTTCTTTTGATGGCAGTCAGATTTGAATTCTGACAGACGGCCGTCATTTGGGGGATAGTATTAGTTCTTCCCGCATGCCTTTAAAGTCCTCGTCAGCATCATCATGTTTCACAGCCTGCCAAAATCTTGAAAAACTACTCCCCCGGCTCCATCTCTGTGACAATTTACACGACTCTAGAAATACAAGACAGGCCAGTGTCTGGTTCAGTCACCGGGAAAACCATCGCCGTGACAACGGGCATCCCGGAGACGTGAATTGTTAGCGTTGAAATGGGAACGGCAGTGGTCAATTAATAAATGAAAAGCTCTAATAGGGATGGGGATGTGAGCAATGGAGCAATGATGCCACAGAGAGATACAAATGACGAAGATGATGATGATAATGAATGAGACAATGATGATGGATGGCTATATTAAAGGGCAACCATCCAAAAATGAAACAATTTTTAAAATACAAATGGCTTATTGATTAAAGGGATAACACAACATTGGTCAATGTCAAAGAATACCAGCCATCCATACATTGTCTGATCCAACGTATGCATGAAATAGCACAACTGTGAAAATTTCAGCTCAATCTGCCAACCGAGTCTTGAGAAAATAGTGAAAACCGCTTCATTTGTTTCGCGAAAATGTTTAGATCTAGGGGTGAGACATTAACAGTTTATTTACTCTTTTCTCAAAAAATACAGCATTTTAGGCAGAAATATTTTAGTGCGAGGTTTCTACTATAACCATCGTAAAACTGTAAATCTGTTAACTTTTCTGTTTTTCGATCTTACCAAAATGTTGTGTAGGGGATTTAAATGACCGACAATCCAAATGCTTGTTTCATTTGTAAATGCTTGTTTTGAAATGCATGTTTTAATTCTAGCAGGACTTCTCTGATTCAAGTAGAGACATCCTACCAGGATCCAAACACCAGGCCCTGATGAAATTTTTTTGGCAAATTTCAAAAGGATAACATTCAGCTGTTTCCAGTGACTGGTTTAAAGGGCTTCTTCTGCATGAGGTAGTGCTGAAGGGAGCATGACCAAACCCAATCAGCCGAGATCCATCAGAGATGAGGCTTCATGCGAAATGTCACGCTCCAAAGAGGATATGGAACATCATGATGAATCATTTACAGCAAGGCAGACAAGATGTGCTCTTGCAGGCAATTTTTTTGGGCAGCCAGGGGGATCATGACCACTCTTATAGGCACTGAGTGCTCATTTTGAATCAAACCCCTTTAAGAGAAAGAGGGAAACCCGTTCAGTACTCCGTGAAACCAAATGGTCACTTCATAGTTGGAAGGAGAACTAGAATGCCAGCTTAAACTGGTAGAACTGAAAGGGGGTTACTAGTCTTTAGCAAGGCATGAGCCTCCATCCCTATTGCAGTACTGGTGGTGGACTGCCAGCCAAGGCTGACAAATAGACCTGGGAGGGGTGACTAGTCTGAAGCAAGGCATGAGCCTCCATCCCTATTGGTGGTAGACTGCCAGCCAAGGCTGACAAATGAAACTGGGAGGGATGATAAGTTTGAAGCAAGGCATGAGCCTCCATCCCTATTGGTGGTATAGACTGCAAGCCAAGGCTGACAAATAGAACTGGGAGGATTGACTAGTCTGAATGCATAAGCTTTCTGTCGTATAGTGCTCAAAAACCTAATTTTGTGCCTAGTGAGTGTCGAAAGCAATTAAGAGTACAGTAAGTAAAACTCTCAAACTGCAGTGCACAACTTTACTTATTTGAGGTTGAGCAAGTACTTCAGCAATGCTCTTTGTTTGGAGTTTTGGCAAACAATCCAAAATCAGAATGGAAAAGGAGATCAAAGCAAGATGCACTCCAGTTGCGAGATTGGCCAGGGAGTTAAAGACCCTAGATACAACATTGGTGAAGGTAAAAAGATTGCCACAATTTGGGTGTTAAACCATCAAACATTCCAAAAAAGAAATCCTGCGAAGGTTTAAACTGAAATGGTAATATGAGAAAGCACAAAAAGGCAAAAAATCGTCACGGTTTTCTCACCATTCTGTAGTGTAAGAAAAAATGTATTACCTGCGAGTACTAAACTATTTATCGATGTTTGAGTGAAGATTTCTTGGGAGGTACAGCATCCCAGACTGTAAGATTTCAACATGAGGATTCTATCATGACCATATAATAACTGTGTAAATTAGAAGGAAATCTGTGGACATCGATTTAAGATTAGAATCTGGTGACCCATCCTGGTGATTGGCATCCACGCCTGCTTCGATGTCATGTATCTACATCCATCCACTGCATAGTCTGGTTCCAGACACCAGTTAACAGATCAGTGACACAACGGGCATGCTTCCCACATGCGTCCATTCAGCGCAAGCCTTATCCCCATGGCAACTCATCTCAATGGAGGCATTGAGATGGATTTCCGACCCAAAAAAAATGTTTTTTTGTTGCGGTAACAAAGATGTGGAAAATTCTATTGTTGGTTACCACGGGGACGGATTAGAAATCGGGATACTGTTATCAGGACACATACACAGACCTTCCAAAAACATCCTTGACATTTTGAAATGAATACTACAATTGATTAATTATTCATTAAATAATCAATTCAATAAAAAAATAGAAAAGAAGTGCTTCAATGTCTGTCAGTATCTCTTTGCAAAATCAATGATACAACTCTTTTGTTTTTTGTGGGTGTTTTATAACATTTAGAAGAACGGCAATTAAATCTTGTATTTGTTATGAGGGACTTAATCAATTTAAACAACATCAAGTTTCATTTCCTTGCAAGAGATGATGACAAAATAATGAAATTATGGAAGTTCTGGTGGTGGGTAATTGAATCAAGGAGCAGTGCTCACAAAACAGAGTGGTAAATGTGATTTGCCTGCCAAGTGCTTGCATTCAAGGAGTCTCCTTCTTCAGGTGGTACCCTAGTCCAAAATACCGCAACCTCCCACTTCATGAACTGATAATTTTGGCCATATTCATATTAGGCCATAAGGCCATATTGATCATCTTAAAACAAAAGCCATTAAATTATGAAACTAGGTTAAGCTCAAATGGAAGAAATAGTTTGTTGCATCTGGAGGTCTTGAATTCCAATCCTAGTTCAGTCAACATTCGTATGTAGACTAATATGAAAACAAATTGACTTCAAAAACCAAAATTCCAACCTCAAAATCTTACAATCAGATTAAGAGAAAGGTCCTGCTAGCATCCAAATAGGCTATCAAGTCCTCTTCAATTTTTACATTTCTAAACATTCATTTTGCCAGTATCAATTTGATGTTTAAAATATTCAGACACACCTTCGGAACACAGAAGAGAATCGTAGCAGGAAATGGGGAAATCATTGGCAAATTCTCGCCTAAATTATTGCAGTTTGACATGGAGCAGATGTTTTTTCATGACAACCCAATTAGCTCCAATGGCGGAGAAGAATGTGCCCCATGCTCATGTATTATTCATTATATACACAATGAATAATGCATGAACCATGACTGGTTGTGTGTTACTCATTAAAGACAAAGGCCAAACAATGTTTTTGTGGCTTCAATGTATTCATGAAAAATGAAACGCTCTAATGAATATTCAAAGGTAATAAAGCCAACCCAAGAGAAAAAGAAATTCAGAACTTAGTCCGAACTTAGTCAGAAAGTCAGGAGTAGAAATGTTATCTTCAAATGGAAGCCGCATTGAAACTAATCTCATTTTCATCGTCGTCATCCTCTTTGAAGAAATTAAATTAATGATTCATAATATGCGCATATAATCAAGATTAAATCTACATTGCACATAATCAGAACGAAGGAATAAGAAAATTATAATCGAATCCTGAAATAGTAACCAATCTTCTGATCAAATAGGGACCTCTCTACATCATCCTTTCCTAAAGAATTCATTTCTCCGAGAAATCTGATTATCATTCATGAGATGCACATATTGAGCATATGCAAATGATCTGATTAGATACTCAGTGAGTGGGAGCCCTTCAAGCATGCTATGTGGCTGGAATATTATAAGGCATGTGGAGCTCTCGAGATTAAAGGGATGTGCAGGATTCGGGCCAGGTCGAACAAATCTTAGGAAATTAATTTCAATTCTGCTCATAGGCCTAGACCTAATTTGAGAAATTCACATATTTCATATCATTTATTGTATTATTAATTGATCACTATGGTATGCTAATTTTGTACATTCATATAAAATTAAAGAAACATGTCGGTTCAGATTTACCGGGTAGTTATTAAGGGGTACACTTACAGAGACAGAAGAATAAATTTTCCACGGAAAGCTTAATTTAATATGCCTCTAATTAAGATGGACGAGATCAATGCATGTAGTGGACAGACAAAGTATATCCAGCACAACATACTTAAGGCACAGTGATGTACACAGCGTATGTATCGATGGATTCACCGGAACACATGCTGTGTAATACACACAAATACAGGCATCACATTGCAAACACCTGCTCTATTCTCATACCCAATAAATTCTGAACCGCACAGCCAACTACAAAAGATCTAACACTCCTACGTTCTTACCAAGTGGTTTGACGGTGCAGAATATGAATCCAAGGAAAAAGGGGAAATATAATCCAGAGAACGAGGTAATGGTAAGTAATCCTTTAGGCTCCGTGTCCAGTGTGAGCCCGCAATGTGCATGCAGCGTGCCACCTACGTTTGATCGCACTGACAGCGCTGGGGGTAGTCCTACCGCACGCAGACCTGTCTTCTGCACATGTGCAGGCTGGAGTGGAGGAACGCGGAGGGTGCGTTGTAATTTAGTGAATCAATACTCGCTGCCTACTCCTCCCCCCCTCCTTTCCGTCCTATCTGCCTAGGATGCTGGATGCGCGTTGTCTGTCGTTTTTAGCAGGCGGGTTAGGGCTGTGTGTATACAGGGTAATGCTTAGTCACCCATTAAGATGCCACAGGGCTAGTTTAGGTAGACAGATAGATAGATGCAGTAACCCAGTAGAGGAAGATGAGAGGAAGAAGTGCCATGCATGCATGGTCTGGTCCTACATGTATAATTACCCGATGGCACATACAACAAGATGATTTAATTTATTGGGTCATAGGGGGGCCCTTCGTTTCAAACTAATTCCTCTCTGCTAAATTACCAAGGCCACTTTATTAATTACAGTAATTTTCTTTACTTCTGTCCAGCAGCTACTTCTGTCCAGGTTAGGGTTAGGGTTAGGGTTAGGGTTAGGGTTAGGGTTAGGGTTAGGGTTAGGGTTAGGGTTAGGGTTAGGGTTAGGGTTAGGGTTAGGGTTAGGGTTAGGGTTAGGGTTAGGGTTAGGGTTAGGGTTAGGGTTAGGGTTAGGGTTAGGGTTAGGGTTAGGGTTTGGGTTTGGGTTTGGGTTTGGGTTTGGGTTAGGGTTAAGGTTAGGGTTAGGATTTAGGGTTAGGGTCAGGTTGAGGGTGAGGGTTAAGTTTAGGGTTAGGGTTAAGTTTAGGGTTAGGGTTAGGGTTTAGGTTAGGGTTAGGGTTAAGGTTAGTGTTTTGATTAGGGTTTTGATTAGGGTTAGGGTTAGGGTTAGGGTTAGGGTTAGGGTTAGGGTTAGGGTTAGGGTTAGGGTTAGGGTTAGGGTTAGGGTTAGGGTTAGGGTTAGGGTTAGGGTTACGGTTACGGTTAGGGTTACGGTTGGGGTGAGGGTGAGGGTGAGGGTGAGGGTGTGGGTGAGGGTGAGGGTGAGGGTGAGGGTGAGGGTGAGGGTGAGGGTGAGAGTGAGGGTGAGGGTGAGGGTGAGGGTGAGGGTGAGGGTGAGGGTGAGAGTGAGGTTGAGGGTGAGGGTTAGGGTTAGGGTTAGGGTTAGTCTACATGTAGGTTGGTATCAATTCCTCCTAACAGGCATTGAAACCACAATTAACCACACATGGTTTTTCATGTGGGAGGATAAGGTCCATACACCAGGACATACCACATTGTGGTTTTTGTGGTATCCTGTGGTATGTGAGCCTGCACCCCTGAGGGCACTGTGGTAAATTGTGGTATACAGTGTGTGTCCTGTGCGGGAGGTGCAAAGAGTTAGGGTTAGGGCAGTATATACATGTATACATTTATAACTATCCATAGCTCAAACATTTTAAATTTTGGAGATGGTGCATTCGGGGGAAAATAATTCCCATATGGAGATCATTAAGCAATAGACAAGTACCGGTATAAGGTTTATACATGTATTCAACACAATCCCCTTTTTTAATGAATATGATATGCAGGCTGGCTAGCTCACATGGTATGAGCGCTGGTACATTAAGCCAGAGGTCTTGGGTCAAGTCCCAATCTAATCCAATTTCCTTTTCTTTTAGCATTTTTCAAATTGTTTGAATTTTACAAGTCACCTGTCCTTGGTTAAATTTGCTGAATTTGTTATTTTTGGATTGAGTTGTAAACTTAAGAAACCGATGTGATGTCAAAAAATAGTCATTTATATACGAACAATATTATTCAATTCCAAATAGTGGAAAGTCACTATAACGAACGCCGATATACCTATCATTTGGCTATAACGAACATGGAGTTTGACTCCCCGTTGTGTACAAAATATGTGGCAGCGACTGCTAAAACAAACTACTGCTATACCGAACAATTGTTATGGATCTTGGGATGTTTGTTATAGCGATGGTCCATTAATAATCATTAATAATCATTTTAATATGTACAGTGTACTCTTTATATAAAAATTATCCAAAAACACATTACAAAAACAAAATGGCTGAAACAAAGAAACTCCAATATTGAAAGAGAGGGAAAAAGTAATAAGTATTCCTGGGAGCAGTTGCTGGGTGTGATCACTGTCTATTTGGTCTTCAAGTGAGGAAGACAATTTGATGTGCCCCTCCTCTGGCTCTCCTTAGCACGGATACAGACAAGGACTTGAAACACTGCCAGTCTCCCAAGGAGGATTGTCAAGACGAAGACTTAATTCCGGATGGCGGCCGGCCGGCGTGTTTCGAATCGTGATCAAATGGAAAACGAAGAACGTGACTGAAGACATTTGGGAGGACGAGTTTTGGCGTAGATAGAGCCAGTCTCGTTAAGTCCACCTGTCAGTCAGTATCAGGGAGCACTGCTATTTGGCTAGATTTCTAGAGTCTTTTTGACTGCAGCAGTTTGGATTATCCCACTCCCCTTCGCGCTTTCTACTGATTTTTTTCTTTCACTCAGCACACCATTCCACTCCTGGCTTCTATTCGGTGACCCTTTCACCACAATCCCAGCATTTCTTAGCTATTCACGCTCAGATATCATGTGACCTTTTTATCTGCGCCCTTCCCCTTCCCCATCGTATCCACCCATCCCCCACCAAGCTCAAATATAGCCGAGTTGACAACCTGCTGTACTGATCCAAACAAATTTTCATTCACCGCTCCTCTCTTTCCCATTTCTTTTCTCTCCAGTAGGAGGAATCACTGAATATCTCAGTTTATCCAATTCAGATCCAGATGCGAGTTTTACAGAATTCAATGTTTTTTTCTCTAAATCAATAAATATGTTAGTAGCAAAGAAATCAGCCTTTTTTAGTCCTGTCTCCCAGTGAAAAGAACCCAAATATAATTTCAGCATAATGAAAACACAGAAAATCAATTTTACAAATGACACTTGAATGAAATTCTGTAAAGTTTTTATTTTATGGCCAATTCTATCAATTTATGGTTGAGTTTAATAGTGTTCACAATGCAGTGCATACACATCATAAAATTGGCTTGTTTTCAGGCATTGGAAGAAGACAGACAATTTCTGGAAGGACTTTGAGATACTAATATTTACTGTGTAGCTCTTTTTCCCAAACTGTGTCTCTGCTCAAAACCTTTGACTGTTTGAAACTGCTTACTTTGTGCAAACTGCTTACTGACTAAAATTACTAGAAGGCGAATGTATAACAATTTTGAGGACCTGACATTTTGATCCTAGCAGGACCTTTCTCTGCTTTTGAGAAAGGCTAGGATCGAAAATCAGGCCCTCCAAATGTTGATATACATAATACACATAAATGAATCTTTCTCAAAAACATTTCCCTCCATCCTGCCTTTGAGAAAGGTCCTGCTAGGATTGAAATGTAAACTTTTAAACTCAAACAAACTCAAGCCTTCAAGGGCCGAGTACACATTTGTCCTGGCATAATAAACCATTTTTTTTTAACCTTTATTTTACCATCACTATTTATAAGATACACACTGTATCTGGTGAGATGCTGTGGACCATTGATTGACCTTTGGATTTTTTTTCTCTTAAATTCTGGAGGGCTATTGTTCACATAAGCATTTTATATAGAAAAAATATATATAATTATTACAATGTAATATACTGATATGAGTTTCTTTTAATGCTTCCATAAAATTCCATGAGTAAAAAAATATAGGGGTAAACTTTCTGAGAGGAGATTGCCCAACTAACTGATTTTATCAGAACAAGAGTGAAGTTTCTCCAAGGCAAAGAAAGATTCACTTCAGCTGAAAGAAGCCAGCTGTTTCCAGATCTACTTGAGTATTTATGGAAGCTTTTACTAGGGTTCCATCATTTTTTTATCCAGTTATAATGCCACTGGAACAAACGCAATGATGGATGTGACCCCTGAGGGATTGGTCAGGATGTGGCATGCAGGCTGCTCTGACTTTCAGGCCAACAAGCCGCAGAATTTATTTCAAGTGGTCTAGGCCTGTCTCATCCTCCCATGTTAGCTGATCAAAAAAACCAGGCTGAAAAATTGAAGGAAGTGTAATGTTTTCAAGTTGTTTCAAGTCACCATCAAATGATTCAAATACCTTGCTGTCTCCCTCCCTAATTTGTTAGATCTGTTTGCGACAAATAATTCACTAAATTAGCAGACAATATTTGACTGGACCAGAAACTCATCTCAGATTTTCAGTTGAAAAAATTCCACTTTATGAGCGTCTCAATCTTAAATCAATCAAAGAGCAAAGGATTGACTGGATCAGGAAATGAACCCAAGACCTCTGGCTTAATGTAACAGCACTCTTACCACTGTTGCTATCCAGCCCTTAAATGACAGCCTATCCAAATAGTCAACTATCTTTGCCAGGGTGGGGGTGCCAGTCAGAAGCATTTAACCATTACCGCCATGTATCAAAAGGGATAAACTCACATAATTCAATGAGGTTTTGCCCTGCTCGACGTGATAAACACTGAATGCTCAGTGCTTTGCCTGATGCCTGATGAAAAAAATTCAGGCAGCTTGGGTGGGATTCGAACCCGCGACTTGCCACTTTCTGGTAAGGACGTTGAGCAGGGCAAAACCTCATTGAATTACATTCTCTTGCTACAGTATTTCTATGAACCTCACATAAAATCATCCAACTTAGTAGGTTTCAGAGATTTTCTGCAGAATCTTGAGAAAAGCACACACGATTATGAAGTTTACATTTGACTGGCTGGATTATCTAGGACTGTGATTTCCCCTGGAAATTACAGATGACCACACTCCAAGCACAGGCCCTCCTGTACATTGAGGATTGGTCATTGCAGAGCAGTCTGTGTTTATTCACCTGTTGCAGTCCCCTGACTGATCGGACCACCGCCTCAGAGACAGGAAACAATCTCCGCCGTAGCGGACTCGGTCCTCGCAAGCTCAAACAGCCTCACGAAAAAATGAAGAAGCCCATGACGACATTTCCATCCCTGGCGTGGAAATGCGCGCAACAAGCCACCAGCGGAATTGATTTTCTTTTCTTTTTTTCTTTTTTAAGGAAAGGAGCCGGAGGAAGTTGGCGAGAATCCCTCCTAGTGCCCCGTCTACTGGATGAGGGGAAGGTCTGAGCTGAAAGTAATTCTAATGAGCATGCAGCTTGCCGAATGCTCGATTGCCTCACAATGCTGATGGAAGCCAAGTGCTGCGTGTGAACAAAAGGAAAAGACATGGTGTTGTCCAGACCCTGGCTTAGCGGTAGAGCGGAGAAATGTTTGGCTGTGTATGCAGTGTATGTCGGTGGAGGCAATGAGCTGCATTGGTGTGACCTCTTCCCGAGGGCGCTCTTCTCAGATGACATCATGCGCATACATTAGATCCACTACGACGGAATCACTAATCACACAGAATGCTGCCACATACAAGAGGCCCCATAGATAACGATCCCTCAAAATGAGATTTTTTACCAAATTCTGCCTTTAAGAAAAGTCCTACTAGGAACAAGACCCCAGCCCCTCTGCATTTTTGAATTTTGCATTTCAGACATTGATTACAGTAAGCAGGTTGCATCATTTTTGCATTAGCTTTGACCCAATTAGTAAGAATTTGCGATTAATTATGGATTTTGATGAATGAGGGCGCTCTACGATAAATTATACCCGTGGCTGGACATCCATCAAGGTGACAGGCAAGAGTTCACAGTGACTGTAGTGAGCTCTGGTAAGGAGCAAGCCAGAAACCCCCTGGAGAGAGTGCCATACATTTTTAACCAGGAGAAACCTGACGTCATCTCACGGCGGCTCTGGGGGCATTTCAGGGGCTCACGGGTTGGGCAAGAGTTGCAAGACGGGGATCTGTGAGAAGATGAGGTGGGATGGCAGGGTGATTATGATATCACACCTTGACCACCCGGTTGTTCGTGGCCTATGGCTAGTGAAGTGACCAGCGGTCATTTGATCTGTTCAGTGATCTGCCTAGAGAAGTTCTCCCTGTGGGATAGAGGGCAAGCCGAGCTTTGATGGGTGTGATTAGAAGCATAATATCCACCATGAACGAAAGAGCTAAACTACAGACTTGTACGCAACACTGTGACAGCAAACATGCTATCTTTTTTCTACTTCTTAATTCTGATTCTGAAGATAGTAGTTCATTCTAGACATGTCATGGCTACACAAGGGTGAATTTGGGAGGGAGGGAGGGATGCAGGGAGGTGGGTAGAGAGGAAGGCAGGGAGGGAGGGAGGCAGGGAGGCAGGGAGGCAGGGAGGCAGGGATGCAAAGAGACAGGGAGGCAGGGTGAGGAGGAGGTAGGGAGGAAGGGAGGCAGGGAGAGAGGGAGGCAGGGACAGGGGAGGCAGGGAAGGAGGCAAGGAGGGGGAGGCAGGGAGGTACTGTAGGTAGGGAGGGTGGGAGAGAGGGAGAGAGAGAGAGGAGGGAGGGAGGAAGGATGGCAGGGAGGTAGGCAGGGAGGGAGGGAGAGAGGGAAGGAGGGAGGAAGGGAGGCAGGCAGGCTCTTTTCAAAGACACTCCATCTCATAAGACATGTTTTACATGCTCTCACCACAGCCCTTCCACTTGGCACGTAGACTGTCTACATACATTCATGTACATGTATACATGTATGTCAGCTACTCATATGAATCATAAATACAGGGGCAGGTGCAGGAATTCAATTTACCAAACAGGTCCAAAACTAAGAGGGTAGGGGCAGACTGATCTGTCAGCAGTCTCCGGGAGATCTTTCTAAGGGAAAAGAGGTTCTGCTCAGGTTGTTAAGGCCTTGGGTTTCTGATTCCTTTATGTCACATGACATAACTACATGTACATCTGGACCTGAAATTGGGTCATTCAAGAACAAGAATGTGAGGAAAAAAACAAGTGGTTTCTTTGAGAATGTCAATTCACTGTCAATCCCATTACATGTAACAATGCAGTGGTACAATAAATTATTGTCTCAACGAACTACTAATTTGTTTCTTAAAAAATTTTCTTTTCTTTTGAATTGAAAATGCGAGTTTGTATTTCATGATAAGTTGGAAGGGAAAAACGGAATGAATACAAATCTCATCACTTCTTTTTTTACTTTTTAGCTAGAATGATTAACAATTTGTATTTCCTTCTCGTCCGTAGTTTGTATAAATATTTATCATGGTACTGTCCACTCTGTTGAGGTTAGGATAGTACCAAGATCTCATATTTCATTCATGGCAGGGCAAGGCAATTTCAGATGAGTTAAGGGTACCTCTGTGAGGATTGTATCAGAGTTAGAATCGTACATGTAGATATTGACCGAGTGGAAACTGCAGAGATAGTGCAAGAAATCCTTGAGGAATAGGTGCTGTGAGTGTGGCATTCATTTCAACCAAAGATGAATTTACTTTGAAGATGAGAGGGAAAAGTGCAAGTGAATTCTGACTTTCAAAATGAACATTCAAATTCTTAATCTTATTTTGGAAAATGGAGCTGGCCCACTGTAACCTAATATGCTGCACAAATCTTGAAATTGCGAGTTTGGATCCAATTCCTTGCAGCTGCCTCAGCAACCAAACTTTAAGCATGGAGAGCCCCAGTAATATGCAAACATTTTGTAAACTACTTACCGGGTACTGACTAAAATGACCAAAATGCGAATATCAAAAAACAAAGAGGGCCAAACATTTTTATCCTAGTAGGACCTTTCTCAAAGGAAAAGGAATGGCTTGCTAGGATCGAAATGTCGGGCCCTCATAATGTTTTGTGTGTGCTGTTAATTGGCAAATCGTTGATCTTGAACTTGAAAGCCCAGTTAATCAAATCAGGTTGCCAGCCAAAGTTGCACTCATTTTGTACGTCATAGTGCCCAGTATCCACTTACAAGTCAAACCCACTAAGCATCAAAAGAAATATGCTACATAAGCAATCTTGTTTTAAGCGAGGAAAAGCATTAATGCTTCGCAGCCATACGCGCTTAAGCAGCTCTATCAAAATTGAACCCTGATGTTTCGATGAAAGCAAATTTTTTCCTGGAAGGAATTTTTTGTTTAAGCTGGGAAATATTTTGTCAACAAGTATATACAAGGCCATACTACACTTTATGCATTTAATTGTTTTCAAAATGGCACTCATGAAATCAAGTGTGTACGTGTTGGCACAATTACTTGTCTTGTGGGGAATTAATCAATTAGTGTTGTCAAAACTGAGAGTTAAGAATATCTAATTGAACTAATTAATTGACAACAATGGAAGGTTTATTGCAGACTCTAATTAATAGTTGCATGGTGTGAGCATTATTTAAAAAAAAAAAAATATATCTTTTATCTCCCGTCACCTGTCTGCCTGAAATCCACGAAACAAAACCAAATAAAGGCTGGAGTTTCTGCTCTGTATGGCATTGCGTTTGCAATTTCTGCTTCAGTTGCAAATGAGGAAGGCAGGAGTGCTTGAAGCCAGTGGATGGCATCTAGCTGCATTCCACCAATACGTGTCCCCATATGCGCCCCATTCATCAGTGAATACTTGCCGTAATGTCGTTGACATTTTCCCGACTGATGGAAAACAGAGTGACCGTACAACTAGGCATTGCTAGAGGCACAAACGAATGCATATAGATCCTGTACAGTATAACTTCAAAGAGGGCGGACCGTGCACTCCCAATATGTCACTTCAATTTGATGTGAACAACCGCCGGTCTTTAAAATTGCCCGCTTCAGTGTTCAAATCACAGAAATCTCAGTACATCTCCTATATATAAACGTAAGAAAGATGTTTGAGTACTGATTGAAGTCCTTCAGTGAAATCTAGGCAGTTTGGCTTACACCCGCATGGGACTTTGTAATAGTACAACGTGTGTAAGCTGTGATGGGTCTCATGATGATTTCTCTGTATTTCTTGACACTAGTTTGCCAAGCAGCAGTGTGGCAAGTGTGAACGTGTTACCGATCAATGGCCGAGTACCGGTGACTCACACCAAACTCTTGCAAGATCTTTCCACAGCGCTATGCCCTGCTTAAAGGAGGATGGTTTTCTGGCCTCAAGCACAGAACATTTCTATCTCAAGACATTTACAAAAAAGGTGTTGCAAACAACAAACTCATCATAAACAGAAATCTGTTTATTGTCCTCTCTTTTTGGCATTTTTATAAACAATTGGACTGTGATTTTGAAACTGTAATTCAAAGGGAGAATCCAATAATATCAGTCCTTGATAAGAATGTGTGCATAGTCCCTTTCATTCATTGCTTTGCGAAGAATTTTACCACAATCATTTCATAAGCTTTTTTAAAAGCTTTGGATAAGTACATATTTACCAAAAATGTCTTAATTGCTTAAACATCTTTCACAGATTAATTACTGAGAAAAAAAAAGTACACGGTGTTGGGAAAGTGCTGAAAGAAGGAAGTATTACCTTGAGAGGGTTGGGTACTAAATTCAGTACTTTTGTTGAATTATTTTGTTAACCTTTACTGGCGGAAATGTACATCATTGGTTAGAGAAATGCCTTTTGAAAAATAATTTAGAAACAAATTCTGATGAAAAAAATGCAACCTGAGACAAGAGTACATTCTAGAAGATCACCTAGTATTTCCAACAGGAATAATGATTATTTTTGAAGACAAGTGCAGAGGTAACAGCATGTGTTTGCAAGATGTACATATTCACCTGTGTGATGCACAACACAACGCCTCGTCCAATGGATGCCACGCTGGGCCACAGCCTTAAGCTCTTTGCCATCGCCAACCAACATCAAATACCCTAATTAGCCCGCCATCACTCAAGCGTGACACTTATGAGACCTTTATGCTAAATACTGATGTCACTAGAGTTGCTGCCCTGCTTGACAAAAGGGAGGGTCTGCACACCCAATTAACGAGCCTTTTTTCTCTCCTTCTTGTCAATTTAACGGCAGACCGAGCACACACATGGACATGCAGGTCAGCTACATGTATGATCTACAAACAAGCTTCTTGTGTATCTCAGACCATCAGGATACTGATGAGGATAGGTAGGCTATAAATTACGACCTGCTTTGCAAAAAAGAGGCCCTTAAGTCACGCCATGCCTTTTCGCATAATCGGCTGTTCAACCCAACAGGGGAATTTGTTTTCTTCTTAAATTTTTTGATTTCTTGTTTCTTGATGTTTTGATATGGTTGATGTCCATTCTTTTATCATCAGTGGCAGGAATTAAAATCCATTGATAAAGAAGAAAAATAAAGCATTTTGTGAGCTTCAAGTGGCCACTTTAATCCGCCAGTAAAATGTTCAATATCCATTTCTCCATAAGGCATGTCATTTTCAGTGACAGATATCACTACATGAATTTTTGATATATTTCAGGAATGGAAAGTGCTTACAGAGGTCAAACTTGCATCAAAATAATAAGGACCTTTTTTGCACAGCCTGTAACAATTAAACTACTGACTTAAGGTTGCCTAAGGACTGCTAAAACTGTGCTTGTTCAGGGTTCTTCCCTTACTTTTCAAACAAAAGGCAAGATAAAAAGGCGAAAAGGAGAAAAGGTGATCAAAGTCACGCGACGACATCACGTGACTTTGATTACCTTTTCTCATTGTCTGTACCACCACAATGAACCCTTTCCTTTCTATGATAAAAAGGGTTAGCCAATAATACTACATGGATACTTGGGACCATTTTAATCTAAAAATGTGGTCATTTCTAATCCAAGATCAACATTCTGGCTGAAGATGTGTCCCTGTCAGATAAAAGCTGAAAAGGATTTTTGAATTTTGAAGAATGCCCTTGAGCAAGTTCCTGCTAGGATTGCAATGTCAGGCCCTCCTATTCGAGGGATTTGCATTTTGGTCATTTCAGTCAGCAGGCAGTTTGCAGCATTTGAGTAAATTACTATTGAATTGGAAGCTGAGTTTTCAAAAACTCTCCTTCAAAAACCAGAGTACCTGCTTAAGAGAGTGGTCAAAAGACTGCTCTTCAATACCTGATGCATAATATTGCCAAGGGTCACTCTGATACTAAAACTGGTGGATTGAGGGAGATACATGTAAATAGTAATGCCTTTTTCCTGATGGAAATGTTGTACAGTAATATGCAAATCTGTTGCAAACTGCTTACTGACTAAAATGACCAAAAAAGCGAATATTAAAAATTAGGAGAGCCTGACATTTTGATCCTAGCAGGAAATTTTTGCCTTTGAAAAAAAAAGATCCTGCTAGGATCCAAACGTCAGGCCCTCCTAATTTTTGAGATTTGCATTTTGGTGGTTTAAGTCAGTAAGCAGGTTGCAGAGACCGTTGTACATTATTCTACATACGTTTTTGTTGCCAATCATCAGAATCCAAGGGTGGGTATGATATGACACATTAATGATTATCATGGGTCAATGGGTTCATGAAATATATTGCACTTTCTGAGGATAACACTGACCAAAATATGACAGAAACCATTCATTCCACACCAATAAAAGAAACATTAATATAATCAAATTAACAGCGTTAAAAAAATCAACAAAGCAAAAAGCATCTTTGGTCAGTACCAATCATACACAATACAAAGAATTATTTCAATAAAAAAATGTGAAAAAAACAACAACAAGTTTTTAAACTTTTGAAAAATGTAAAAACAAATTCTTATTTTTTGACAATTAGTGTGGTGCACGGTACCATGGATACGGCTTTAATTGGCAGTCAGAAATCAATTGATTTGTAAATCGTCTGAATTAGTCATGTCATCACCATGGGCCAAACAAGTGCTGCATGACAGGCTGAAGGTTTCCATAGCAACAGCATGCAGTGAGCATCCCAGGCAGCGAGTGGTGCGTGACCTATCACTGACAAACAAACAAAAGCAAACAAACAAACAATGGCAAAACGAAAATGAATGTATAAAAATATGGGATAATTCAAAAAGTTAGCAAAGAAAATTCTGACTGGACCGGGACTTGAACCCGGGACCTCTGGATTAACATACCAGCGATCTCCCATCTGAGCTATCCAGCCCTTAGATGGTGGCCTTCCCTAATAGTCAACTAGTCTTTGCCGGGATGGGGGCACCAGTCAGAAGCAATTCAAACAAGGGTTAATTCAACAATGAATGTAAAAATTGCTGAAAACAAAAACAGAATAACAGATGAATTTATGATAAACAAATGAATGAGTAAATACGATAGATTAATATCAACAAACGAACTAATTAGATCAAGATTAATGAAAATGGAGGCATTCATTTGATGAAATGAAACAAAAAATGAAAATAAAGATGTGAGTTTATACTATAAAACCAAAGCATACAGTGATGAGTTTTGGAATTCTGAATTGACACAAATATTCCTGGCTGACCCAAATCTTCTGCATTTCTCTTATCTATTCCATCCCACTGCAAGAGCAGAGACTGTGAGCTTTATCAACCAGTCACCTCAATACAGCCACTGCATTTTTGTGACTTAAATTTAATCTAAGATGATGCCTGAGGGAATTGTGGAGTTGTAGGATAGAAGAGGCTAGGACCTACAGCACTTAGCGTAAATGTCATGTAAGAGTTGGACTTAAAGGTAACATTCTAGTTAATGTCTCCTCCTCCTACTTCTTGTTCTTCAAGTTCTTCATTCTTCTCCATTTTCTTCTTCTCATTCTTTGTCTTCAATCTTCTTCCTTTTCTTCTTCAAATTCTGTGTCTTCTTTGTTATTTCTTTTCTTTTTCTCATTCTTTGTTTTCTTCATTCTTCTCCTTCTCTTCTTCCTCCTCCTCATCTTCCTCCCCTTTCTCCTCTTCCTGTAATTCCTCCTGCTCTTCATCCTCCCTCTTCTTTCCCCTCCCTCTCCTCTTTCTCCTCATTCTTCTTCAACCATCCACACAAGTGAAACTCAGTGTGCTTATTTACATCCTTTCAAACTAATGCATGTATGATGCTACAATGATGCAACCATCTTACTGACTACAGTGACTTAATAAATACCTACAAATCTTTTGAAAGTTAGTCAACCTAATGTCTGGCTCCTGGACAAGACCATTTCTTAGCCAGAGTGAGGCAAGTGATGTGACTTCAAGATATTATATCTAGACAATTTAGAGGGCCTGAATTTTAAATCCTAGCTGCACCTTCCTCAAAGGCAGAATATAATGTAGAGTAATTAAGAGGGAATATAGAGCCTCTATCAGCAGAAATACTATGCCTTAAACCCTTTCTATTTTTTACTGATGATACACTGATAACGATCCACAAATACCAATAGCCTGGGGTATAGAGGCTGTGGAAAGGTCAGATAACTATTCAATAGGAAGATCCTTAATGACAATAGTGAGAGAGGGGGAGAGGGGAGGGAGAGGGGGAGAGGGGATGGAGAGAGGAAGGGGGGAGGGAGGGAGGTAGGCAGGGAGGGAGGGGAAGAGAGGGAGGCAGGGAGGGAGGGGGAGGCACGGAGGCAGAGAGGGCGGGAGGGAGGCGGGGAGGGAGGGAGGCAGGGTGGCAGGGTGGCAGGGAGGCAGGGAGAGAGGCAGGGAGGGAGGCAGGGAGGGAGGCAGGGAGGGAGGCAGGGAGGGAGGCAGGGAGGGAGACAGGGAGGAAGGGAGGCAGGGAGCGAGTGAACTGTTTACTGACCTACATGAGCCAATCACAAACCTCAGCAATTCCCCACCCAAACTGTTCCTTTCTCAAAGGAATAAATATGTCATTACGATTTTACTGTAATTTTCTTTCCATTTTTTTAGAAACAAAAATATATATCATCTTTCCAATATTCATCTTGTGTCCCCATTTACATCCAATTTCATGACTTAATCTTATTCAGTTCAACTACTGCTGAGTGAATATCTCCTGGTTCATTCCATTATCACTGTCCAATCACTTTCAACTGATGAATTAAAGACAGCATTTGACCAATTCATGACTCGTAGAAGGTTTGCGGAGACATGATGTAACATGGTGTCACCGCAAACCTTGGTACTTCACTACTTTCACCAAGAAAACCTTCAAGACTAATCCAATTTATGGCTCTTCCTTGCCATCAATTCTGAACAAATATCGAGGGCCAGACATTTCAATCCTAGCAGGACCTGCCTTCTTTAAAAGACTTGCTTAATTCAGAAAAAAATAGACGGTAAACGAAACTTCCCAAATGATCTTATTTCTACTAGTTGTGTGTTCACACAAAAAAGGTATGTCTTAAGATTGTGATCAGGGGCCTAGTGGATAGATAGCGCAGATATGTATGTGGAATGTCTTAAGGGGTATACATGTAGGATACATATAGGTCTTAGGTATTACGTCTAACAATGCCACTAGATATGGATGGGGGTTCGGATTGAGGAGGGAGTCCAGGGAGATCTTGCTGGCATTCCTATGTGAACAAACCACTCCTGCCACGCACAATCCAGAAAGGTGTCAAATATTCACATAGTCTGCAGTATTTGGTCTTTAAAGCATTCTTCATGGACTTGGTACGTACTGGGCATGTAAAGGTTCAGGAATAAAGTTGTTGCATGGATACAGAAGATATTCTCTTCTGTTGCATACTGCATCTCTGTAATCAGAAATCTATGAGCTAAGATGGTGTAATGAGGCATCTACTCCAAAAATCCACTCTCGTCATCACAGTGATTTGACACAAAAGTAAGCTTCAATTTTAGGATCTTATACCTTAGATGTCATGATTGGTATTGTGTTTGGCCTATCCATCATTTAGTTAGCACTGTACGGCCAGTGCTTTGCCAGACTACCGGTACATGCTTAAAAAAAAAACCCAAGTAAACAAACAAACAAACAAAGACCACTAATAGTTCAGGCAGGATTCGAACCTGTGACTCCTGTTTAAAGTGTAGACGTCTTTACAACTTGACCAACAAGCAGGGAGAGGTCATGCGATAATTCAAATTTGTACAGTAAGGGGTGCCACGGTCAATCATACATTAAGTTTGAAGATTTTTGTTGTATATTTACACAGTGTATAAAAAAGAGACTTAACTATTGTCTCATTTTTACTCATTGAATATCAAACCGGTCATTATTGTAACCACTTTGCACTAGGCCACTCTTCAGTGCCAATGACCACCACAAGGGGAATTTTGGATTAATGTGCCACTTTCACAAGTCACTAAACAATTGGGAAGAGTAAATACTGTACATGTATGTCAAATAAATCAATATGCCTATACTATGTGCACAAGTACAAGCAAGTCAAACCTGCCACAATTGGACGTCTGTGTGGCTTTTGTCATGCTACATATTATTTTGTGGTAGGCTGAAAAGAATCTTTGTTTAAAACTGGTTCTTGCTTTCCCCCTGCTTACGATCTTGCCCTTTTTAAAAGGAATGTTAATTCCCGAGGCCCTCTCTATCTCCTTCTTTCTCTAACCCTTAACATTGAGTGGCTTTTCAGCCTTGTTTTTGGCGATTTTGCAATAAAACAAATTTAAAAATCCTATTCTGTCAAAGAAATGAAGGAAAAACTGACTGGGAACATCATCCCCAAAAATCTTACTTCTCTCATCATCCTAACAACAGAACATGTCTAGGCAGGTCACTGAGGTCCTATGTAACGATTGAGAACACACACGCACTACTAACACGACCACCGCAGAGAATGACGTCACAAATGTCGGGAGGAGGGGAACTTGGTGAATTATGGCGAGGCCAAGTCATGAATAAGGAATGACAATGTATACCTTACCTTCAATTTAAATGCATGGAGGTCTTCAGAATAGAGTCCCCAGGGAGTCGAACCAGGCAAGGAGGCTGCTGTCTGTGCTGGTCAGCTCCTGGAACTGCTCCAGTGTGAATCTAACAAAATGGAGAGATGAGAACAGAGATTGAGATAGTGGGAGAGACAGACAGATGGACAGATAGATACAGGCAGATACAGAGAGAGACAGACACACAGAGACAAAGGAAGCGACAAAGGGGAAGGAAAGAGAGAGGGGGAGACTGAAACAGAAACAGGGATAGAGGGAGGGAAAGATAGAGACAGAAATACAGAAAGACATCGGGACAGAGAGATGGGGAAACATAGAAAGACAGAGAGAGATAGAGACAGAGATACAGATAGACCAAGAGATAGAGGGACTGAGACAGACAATCAGAAACATACAGACAGAAACAGAGAGATGGAGAAATTGAGACAGAGACAGAGGCAGAGGCACAGACAGAGGCAGAGACAGAGGTAGAGAAGAGGTGGAGACAGAGGCAGAGACAAAGACAAAGACAAAGACAAAGACAGACACAGAGACAGAGACAGAGACAGAGACAGAGACAGAGACAGAGACAGAGACAGAGACAGAGACAGAAACAGAGACAGAGAAAAAGACACAGACAAAGACAAAGACAAAGACAGAGGCAGAGGCAGAGACTGAGACAGAGATAACTGCCTGTGTAGACGAGGGAATACCTCCCTCGCCCAGGGTAGTCTAACCTCCCAGGATCAGAAGTACGTCAAACAAGCCAAGCCCATACAAACACTTCAGACTGCCAAGGGAGAGAAAGACAGAGGCAGGGAAAGAGAGGACAAGAGAGGAAGACGGAGAAAGAGAGAGAGAGAGCACCTGCCTCCCCGAATCCAGGGACCCATCCAGTTATCCCAATGCCCAAGGTGTTCATGTTTCGAAGAAGATAATGTCTGCGATTCTTGAGATTTGATGGCAGGGGGGACAACATCCTTCCCCTTGGAACGGCTGACATGATAGCTACTAATATAAATGTCAAGAGTTGGGGGGAGTCCTTGGGACATTCTGTCCATTTTCTTGAAGGACTCCACTGACTGCAGTGATATGCGATGCCATGACTGAGTACTTCTCTATCATAGTGGCCCTGTCCATTCCTAAGGGCTGCTGATTCATAAACCAGGCGATGGTTAGTGCTTGTGTGGGGAGTTTTAAGAGAGGACTTCAGAACAGAAATGGACCACGAGAGCAGAACTTCAGATGCAATCTTATAGAAGGGACAATTTTTGACTTGGTGCTCCACAGCCAATACAGTGTGGAACAGAAGCAACTTACCCTATGTGTCACTCCTGTGAAGTGCTCCAAAGTAAAGGTTTTTTAGAAGATACATGTAGATGGTAGACCAGTCCTATGAATATGAGCCGCACAAACAATGCCAACTTGCCATTGCTCGTTCCTTATTTTGAATTTAGGCTGACAGCAAGATGGAATTAATGGGCTGTTATGGTAGACTTAGAATTTGATCAAACCTTTACTTACAAATTACTTACTTTCCAAAAGGCAGTTCTTATGCCTTTGAGAAAGGTCCTGCAAGGATCAAAACGTCAGGCCTTCCTAATTTTTCATAGATACATGTTTGAGTCGCAGAGAATGTAATTCAATGAGGTTTTGCCCTTGCTTGACGTGATTAACACTGAATGCTCAGTGCTTTACCCGGTGCTTGATAAAAATATTTCAGGCAGCTCGGCTGGGATTTGAACCCGCGACTCCCAAATTCTAGTACGGACAGTAAAACCTCATTGAATTATATTCTCCTCGACACAAACAGCATGACATACATATTTATGATGCAAAGAATCCCGCCTGAGCTGCCTGAAATATTTTTATCAGGCACCGGGCAAAGCACTGAGCATTCAGTGTTAATCACATTGAGCAAGGGCAAAACCTCATTGAATTCCTAATTTTTGGTATTTGATTTTTGTTCATTTGAGTTTTTTCAGTTTTTCTTAATTAAGAGAGACAGATGTTTTGATTCTCACAGCCACAGGATTTTTCTCAAAGATAAAATGAGAAAGGTCCTGCTAAGATCCAAGCCCCACACCTCTAAATTCATGAGACTAAAATAATGTGCTTTACTTTAATAATAGCTTTCCAGTTTCCAGGTCATTCTGTGAGTCTTCATTTGCTGGGCCGCCCTAAAACTCTGTGCTCTGACCTCAAGACATTAACATAAGATGAAGCCGTTGGGATGAAGTGAATCAACAACGAGCAATCGAATATAAATCAAGTTTCTGCTAATCCAAGCGTATCAAATCCGTTGGGATCTCTTCCCAGTCTGGCTGTGACCCTACACCAGTCTAAGATTACAGTCTCACACCCAAGCCATTAACAGCTGAGACATTCTAGCCAACTCACAGAGGGGATACTGGGGTGGGGGGAGTAGACTCAAGACTAGAAACATGATCTGACTGAGTTCAAGATAGACTGTCATGGATGACTGAGGGATGCTTGTCGCTCGAGCAAGAAAACCGGGTCAGGGAATAAGGGATGTGTAGACAGGTCATGTAAATGTACATGTAAGGCAATAGGTAATGCATTTGCATGTTCAGTACAGGCATTCCCCGGCATATTAAACTGTGAGGTGACCCATCGCAATGCTTGGAAGGGCCACCTTGGCTATGCATTTAAAGCTTGCCAGCTCAGGGTCATAGCCATGCTTGATGCAAAAGCCTGTTCAAAATGATGGGTTAAGTGGTTATTCTGGTTCCATATGCACATATTTACAGTGCTTTAGACTCATTCGCTATCTAATCTGTGACCATAGACCATCAAACAAGCCCATCTAGTGTACCAGACTCCTTGATTGAGTAGATCATCAGCTCCCGCCTCAGACTCTAAAGGGGTTTTGACACTAGACAAAAACCCCGGGGATTTCTCAAACATTCCCCGGGGAATTTGGTTGGTCTGTTCACACTATCAAAGAAATTCCCGCGGGGAAAAGCTTTTTCCCGGGGGAATATTTACCCCTGCTAGGGAATAGGGTAGAAGGAGAAAAAGGTTTTCCCAAGGGAAAAGCAATAAGTGTGAATGTCAGCGGATTTTACTTATCCTACCTTTTTCCGTTCAATGCCAGTGCAAAGGTACGTTTACACATTCCCGGGGATTGATTCCCAGTGTGAAACGACCGTGCAAATAGTGTCCCCGGGAGTTACCAAATGGGTCCAGTGTGAACAGTGAAAGGGGTGTTGGTAGGGTAAGAAATTCCCGGGATTTCCCCAGGGATTTATTCCCTGGGGCTTGGCTTTGTAGTGTGAAAAGGGCATTAAAAGTCCAGGGAAACCCCTACTACAATAATCCAGTGATCGAGTCTTTCCTTTGAGAAACAATCTTGATATACATGTATGGACTCGTTAATGAAGTGACTAATTGTCTCCATACTCACCCTTGAACCATGTCGGCATTAGCCATCTTGAAGACATTCTCCACCATTTCTTCAATAGCGTCTTGAGACATGGCCTCCATGACTGGCCACATGTCCTCACTGGAGACACACAAGGAGATGGAAACAGAGGGTTATCAGCATCAGACAGGCAGTGCCAAAATGAGTGCCTAGGGGCCCATATCGTCTCACCACATCTTCACAAAGAAGACATTACATGTAGAGATATGAGTGCCATATCTCCCAGTAGTAGTAGAAAAAAGGCATCTAACAGTTTAATAATAAATCCTAACAAACGATGAGGTTGATTTAAAGTTCTAAAGGTCTCCGCACTATACAACCTTATGGCCTTAATATTCAGAAAGGGAATGACTAATCCTCACCTCATTAATACCTCTTTTCTAACAGCTTTTCTGTCCCTTTCCCCTTTGATCTTCCATTTCCCTCCCGTCCCTTTGATTCTCCCCACCCTTTTGTTTGTTTTCCCTAATCTCTCTCCTCTTGATGGTGTACATCTGTACCCCACTACCTTCCCTTTTGTCCTTCCTCTGTCATGTATGTCAGGGCTTTCCTTCCCCTGACTGTCTGTGTATGTCCTTGTCACTTTGCCTTTGAAAAAGGTCCTGTTAGGATTGAAATGTCAGGCCTTGTAACTTTTGAGATTCCAAAGGTCTGAGTAGTGTAACTTAAAACTGGTTCCTATATACCAGTCAAAGTGATGTTGAGTTATCATTCAGGTTCTTTTCAGAACCATACCTCTTCTTTAAGCAATCTTATACATGGTGTCACCAGAAACCCTCCTGTATTGTTTCACCCACCATGCAATGCCTTAAGTCTTATTTACAATGTCTTGAATTGTACCTAACACACCTATTTCAATGCATCTGATGAAATTGTTGTCCTAAGGAATTTAAGAAATCTTTAGTAAGTCTTCATAACCTCTGAGATCTAATTGCGCAGGTACATGTATGTATTGGACATACTGAACCACCAACCCAGCATTTTAGCATCCTTGACGAAAAAGACATCTGCCCTTTGCTTATACCGGTACATGTACCACAATGCCCTTTATAACTCCAAGCAGAACATCAAATTGTCCTGATTGAGATGTACTTTACATGAGGAAATTGCCAATATCCCTTCACAGATGACATGCAGACGTTCTCCCAAGTACATTCAGAGAAGACACGGACAGACACAAACACAAACAACCCTCTGGGCATGGGAGTCCCAGAAAACTGTGATTACAGGATTAGACATGGCAGCATCGCAGGTCAGCTGCACGTTAATACTCTAGGAATTCCACCCACACAAAGGATTATGGAATGCTAAGCTAATAAAAGTATAGGCAATGCAGGACTTATATTACTGACTGAGAGGGGGAATTTACTAGATTTATAAATGTAAAGAAGTATGGAACCTTTTGATGGTTATAAATTCAAATATTAATGAGTCATGAATAAAGACATTGTAAATGTACAGTATGAAGTCTGTAGAAAGGTATAAACCTCCATCCCTATCGGTGATAGACTGCCAGCCAAGGCTGACAAATAGAACTAGTAAGGGGTGACTAGTCTGAAGCAAGGCACAAATAGGGATGAAGGATCCTACTTGTGGTAGAAACCAGCGGATCATCAGTTAGACTTAAAGGCAAATCCACATGTTCAAATTAGGATGGATTAGAACCCAGACCACAGAAGTGGAAAGCAAGGGGTATCACCAATTAGACTTTAAGAGAGATGTTGTGACTTACGTGCTGCCAGGATTACAAGGGAATGGAGTCTTGCCAGTCTGGCTGGGGTTAGCTCCGGTATCTGAAGGGATAGGCGCGCTGAACAGAGACGACACAGGCCTTCCTTGGGTATCGTCAAAATTTTCCATCTTAAAAAGACAAGACAAGAACTAAATAGTACCAACCCTAATGAGCCTTCTGAAAGACAGTAACAAAATAGTACTAACCTTGATGAGCCATCTGAAAAAGACTGTGACTAATGAGCCATCCAACAGAGAAATGGAAAAAACGGCCAACAGAAATCAATGTTGTGTTTCCAACTTGACATACCAGATTGTTCAGTTTGCCAAAATTTTAAAGAAGTGTCCCCTGGTATAAGGCAGTTAATGCTTCTGACTGGCGCCCCCACCCCGGCAAAGACTAGTTGACAATTACTATTACATTTCCCTCTGAGCTTAAACCACTTCAAGCAGCACCTCTTTTCCCTGCTCATGACTGCCACACGTTTTGCTTTGAACGAAGTGCCATTTCAAGACGGAACAATAAATACCTGGCACACCAGATTCAGAGGGCCTGGCGCAAAATCGGATAAGTTGTCTACTGTCCCAGACTCACCATTTCCTCTTCGCACGCTTTGACCACATCCCTAACCAGCTCAATGGTGATGTAGAAGTAAGCTTTGAACATCTTCCTTAAATTCTCTCGGCTGACAACTCCTGTTTTATCCAGGTCATACCCCTCAAATGCATCTTAAATGAAAAAAACAAAAACAAACATTAACGATGGATAATTATGGGGAAAAAAAATTATAATATAAACTTGAATTCCCTCTTAACTCCCACCTACCGGTATGAAGAAGGTCCTGCTAGGATCAAAACGTCTCACTATACAGGTCAGTTTCCGTACATGTTTCAGCAATTTCAAAACAGATCCTATTTGTTTGAACCAAACTAATGACTTCATTTACCATAGTATAAATGTAGTAATAGGCACAAATGGTGAAAACTGCATACTGACTAAAATGAGCAAAAGCAAATATCAAAAATTATGAGGGCCTGACGTTATGATCCAAGCAGGAACTAAATTTACCAATGACTTGCTCAAAAGGTAACCTTTCTAGTGCATAGGTCACCGAGTGATGTGAATCTCTAGCAATTAGATGAAATGGATATAAAACACATACAGTAAACTCTTCTCGTGAAGTAGTTAAACGATTTACAACCATTTGTTGTTTGCATCTGAATAAAAGCGGGTGATCCCTGGAGATATACGGCAGTTAATGATTGAATTGCTTCTGACTTTAATAGTTGACTATTTGGGAATGCCATCATCTGCATGTACATGTACAAAGTAAGGGCTAGATAGCTCAGATGGGAAAAGCGCTGGTACGCAAAACCAGAGGTCTTGGGTTCAAATCCCACTCCAGTCAAAGTCTTCTTCGCCATTTTTTTCAATTTCTAAATGATTTTTTTAATACAAATATACAAATATGCAAACGTCAAAAATGTGGAGGGCCTGATTTGTCTGATCCTAGCAGGACCTTTCCTCCTTTCAGAAACCTGCTATGATCGGCACGTCTGACCCTCTACAATTTTTGAGAAATGAATTTTGGACACATTAAACACTAGCAATAATCACAACTTACGCTTGACTTTCTCTTCTTGTGAACCTTTGATGAGAACTGAAAGACCACGCACAAATTCCTTGAAGTCAATGTAGCCATCGCCGTTGGCATCATAAAACTGCAAATTGAAACCGAATAGATAGGTTTCATTTAAGGTTACGATGCAGTGGACTGTAAAACCATTTTAGTGAAATATCTACAAGGTATAGGAGATAATTGCCAATGAATCCAGATGTGGCTGTAAATAACACACAGCTCTATGGGAAATGGATGCAGCCGCTAGCTTGTGGCTCCCATACACTCATGTGATTTGAAGCCAAAGTCAATCAATTCAGATGTGGCTGTAAATATCACACAGCTCTATGGGAATTGGCTGAAGCCTCATCTCTGATAGTTTCCACAGACCCGTGAGCCTTTGTCAGCCGCAGCCACAAGCCCTTACCTTGAAGAGTCTATCCATGACAAGGTTCTTCTCAAGACCCAGTGGTCCCAGGCACTGGTCATACACGTCTCGGGTTATTCCTCTGTCTTTGGTGCAGAGTGTCCGATACTGGTCATGTAGAGCCTCTACCTCATGAATGTCAACTGGAAGGACACAGAGAAGTCATGGCAGAATGGTAACAATTTTTTTTTGGGGGGGGAAATGGCAAAGAAAACTTTGACTGGACAGGGACTTAAACTTGAGACCTCTGGTACTGTAATGAGGTTTTGGAGTGACCTCCTTGAAGTCTTTGGTAAATAATAATAATAATACTGAACATTTCTAGAGCACCAGAGTCCATCTGCAAAGACGCTCAAGGCGTTTAACAACATTATACAGTTATACAGAAATCAAAGACAAAAACTATCATTAATTAGGAGAACTACGATTGAACAGATATGTTTTCAGAGAGGATTTGAAGTCAGATATGGAGGACATACTATGAACTTTTTGAGAAAGAGCATTCCAGACGGTAGGACCAGCATGGGAGAAAGCCCACTCACCCCATGAATTATGAATGTGTGGGACAGCAAGCAGATAGTTGTTGGGTTTGATATACGTTAGTAAACTGCTGATATATTGTGGCGCAGTAACCAGCAACAATATCTTGTACTTAATACGTTCAGTGATAGGCAGCCAATGTAATGAATGTAAGATAGGAGTAATATGAGATCTACCAGGAGACAAAGTAACAATACGAGCTGCAGCATTTTGGAGCTTATGAAAACGGACAAGTTGTGTGTGTTGAGTAATTTATACAGTAGTGAGTTGCAAAAATCAAGTAGAGTTAAGATGAAACTTAAAATCCCTTAGGAGAATAGCTCATGATTGTTTTTACAAAACCCTTCCCTGAGATGAGTCATAAATCTTCTACTTACAGTATGTTACCCTTGTGAGACTTTGAAGTTCAGCCAACGGTGGCCTTCGTCTTATTACATCTTTACCTGATGAATAAATAAAAGAAGAAGCTAAAAGACAGGATTGCTTTAGTGTTTACTACACACGAGTAAATGAAGTTTGGTGATTGCATTATAAACCCGCTGAAGCATGCCAAGTTAGTCTGGCAATCTTGTGCATCTGCAAGCTGTTGAAAGTCTTGAGTGTAGCCTTAACCCATGTACACATATTAGTCATCTGTGCAGGGATCAATTTTATCAAACTCACAATAGCTTACGATCAATAGCAAGACAATGAGCGATGCACAGAAACCATATGGCCTATCAAAACTCACGATGGGTTATTTCTCATAAGTTGAGTTATGATGCATCGTAAGGCTTTGTGAAGTCCACCCCTGCTTGTGCAACAACCAGCAAGTTACCCTCCCAGGACTCACAATTGACACGCAGCTAAAACTACACGTAGACAAGATTTGGATGTGTGCATGGTGTAAAGTTCAAAGTGGAACAAAAAGAATATCAATCAACTTTTTGAACTTTGAAAGGCTGAAGTTTTTAACCTTGCTGTAGCAGGACTTTCCTCAAAGGTCCTGATAAGATGAAAATGTCAGGCCTTCCTAATCGTCTCAACGTCACAGGCTTCATGATAAATACGTGTAGATATGCAGATACAGATCTCATGAGGTCTGCAATTTGTGGAGGGATTGCAGTGACACCAAGTACATCATCTCTTGTGAAGAGACTGATGACAGGCAGAGTACACACTGCCAAGAACGTTGAGTTGCCGGCTCTTTTCTAAGCCACAATTTGTCTCGCAAGAGATGATGCACATGGTGTCACTACAAACCTCCCTTTAAATCTATTGGCATTTGTCAATAATACTACAGAATTACATAAATTTTGGCAGGTCCTTGCTGGTTCGAATGGCATGAAAAATACAAACTCATCCTGACTTATGACCAATGAACGATGCACTGAAACCATACAGCACATCACAATTTACAATGGGTTATCAATTGTAAGCAGAGTTACAACGGAGTAAGTCTTTGTGATATCTACCCAAGGACCTCTACATTCTAAAAATCTGAACTGAAAGACATTGGAATTTCTTAGTAAGTTTTTTTTCTTTCTGAGACATCATGGTTTGAAACAAGGCTCTTGAATAATAAATAATTGAAAACAAGAGTCCAGGGAAGATGTTAAATAGGCCCTCGTTGACTCATTTTTGATAGAATTTTGATGAAAAGAGAAATGCTTTGGTTGGATACAACCCATCTTAGCACCTACCTGGATAAAATGGCTTCAGGAGGATATTTCTTGGGTTGGCAAGAGGAGGGATGGGAATCTTGATCTTGATGAAGACGTGGGTTCTATTGTGTCTATCATGGGGCTCACACCTCTCGCAAATATCATAGTCAATGCAGCAGGCACACTGTGGATGCAATTAATACAAAAATCAGTCACTGCTCAGGGGTCTGTCTTGTAACTTGTTCAAAACCAATGCAACTGTTTTCAGTCAAGCTCTGATCCAGGCAACGGAGGATTGAGAGAGATTTTGAACATTAAGAGGGCTTCAAAGGCAGAAAAAGGTCGTGCTAGGATCAAAACATCAGGCCCTAATTTGTGGTTAAGCAGTTTGAAGTAAATACAAAAAACTGTTGCAAACTACTAATCATCACTTCATTAATCTCTCTTTTCTTTCATACTCAATGTCTCTTTCCATTTTTATCCCTTTGATCTCCCTCCCTTTAAGTAAGCAATTTGCAACATTTTGGCATATTACTTGAGACAGATTTTGTTGAGACAATGATAGCCACTTCACATAAGGCAACTGTTCAGTGCCCCCTGCCCATAACAGCCATCTGATTTTCCCTTTTTAATAAAAAATAATGTGCCATTCTCAAAACTCACTAAACAATCAGGAACAAACGAGTCAAACCTGGCACAATCGGACATCTGTGAGGCTTTTGCCATGCTGCATATTGTTTTGTGGTAGGCTGAAAAGAGTGTTCCTTGAACTATCAATGACATACTGGATAGCTCAGATGGTTAGAGTGCTGGTACGCAAAACCAGAAGTCTCAGTTTTTTTTAAAACTTTGACAATAGTGGTGTCTGGATTCAGAGGGCCCTGCGCATAGCAACACTACCGGAAAAGTGGTTAACAGAGACAGGATTGAGGAGAAGATTTTGATGGGTCTGAAAAGTCATGGCCTTAAACATTGCATGTAATCTCTACTGACCTTGTAGCGATTGCCACACAGCGGACTGGCATTGCACGCGTTGCAGGAGATACCGCGATGAACGTAACTCTCTGAGATGTAAGGAAAAATAACAAACACATCAACCCCCAAAAAATATTGAATCAAAGGAAAATTTATTTTTGGGGGGTTGCATTCCCATTTATGCCAATTTTGGCACTTAAGCAGCTTTATGAAATTGGCCCCAGTTGGTGAGACACAGCTCTTACCAACTGCCTGTCTGGTGGAGACTTCTTAGTTGCCTGTGTCGCAAGATGGGGGCCATAGGCATATATAAGAGAGGACCCTAGTCACGTGTCACTGCATACCTTTCTTGGCCTGGTCCTCTGCCATGTTGTAGAGGAGGTGAAGCAAGTCACGGTTATCGCCCACCGCCATTTCCTGCTCCAGGCTCCTGTCTGGTTCCCTGACTGCTGGGGAGGCTGTGCCATGCCTGGGAGTGCCGAGCAAGGACGAGTGGGGGGCGGACCAGGCTGAGTCCTCGCCCCCGCGACGATTTGTTGCCGGGGTCGATGGTTGCGACGTGGGCACGCTGAATGTGGACAGATGCTGACTTGAGACATGGACCTGTGAATCTGAAAGTCAAAGGCAATAATTATAGTCTGGTAGTTGCAATTGAATATATGCATTTCTAGTGCAGTTTATAAACACAGAAGACACAGACATATTCCTATGCCAAACGAAGTGTGTCTATTCCCCTCTAAGTGATATCTATCTAGGTTTTGTTTTAATATCTCTAACTAATAAATAAATATTACATTAGCTTGATATCTCAGATGGTGAGAGTGCTGGTATGCAAAACCAGAGATCTCGGTTTCAAGTCCCAGTCCAGTCAAAGTTTTCTTTGCCATTTTTTTCAAAATTGTTTAAAAGTTACCAGTCAATGTTTCCTTTATTTGTTTGAATTTGATTTAAATTGAAAAAGATGTATATGTAGTCACTTTGTGTGATGCTCGAGCTGCTGTAGCCAGGTTTACAACCACTGGTTGTTTGCATCTGCATGAAAGCGGGGGTGTGATCCCTGGAGATATACGGCAGTTGATGGCTAAATGCTACTGACTGCCACCCTACCTTGGCAAAGATTAGTTGACTTTTTGGGAAGGCCACCATCTAAGGGCTGGATAGCTCAGATGGTAAGAGTGCTGGTACGCAAAACCAGAGGTCTCTGGCTCAAGTGCCGGTCCAGTCAAAGTTTTCTTTGAGATTGTTTCAAAATGTTTCAACTTTCGTTCAATAGGTCGATTCTGTTTTGTAAAATTTACCTTTATGCAGTTTGTAGCCAATCCAGAGGTAAGTGCCTGCAGCAGCACTCAATGCACCCGCAGTGAACCCCATGCAGAAACAAACCCAGGATTTCTCTGAAGACAGCGACTGCAACGTTAATTCACTCATGATGTCTTACACTGCAAATCAAAATCAATCAAAATCAATCAAGGTGCACTATTGCATTTGTTACATTAGAGCTACCGGTAGTTGTCTATCTGTCTTTGACAGCAATCCCGCTAGAATCTGTGATTCAATGAGGGTTTGCCCTGCTCGACGTGATATGCACCGAGTGCTCAGCGCTTTGCCCGGTGCCTGATGAAAAAATATCAGGCAGCTCGGGCGGGATTGGAACCGATGACTCCTGCTTTCTAAAATCTAGTGCAGATGTCTTAACCACTTGACCGCCGACCAGTTCTCCGACCCTTGGGAGGATGAGGGTTATGGTTACCACAACTACTAGTAAAGTAACCTTCTCCTGAGGACCACAGGAGGACAAGGGAAGAGTAGAAATTAGGTTATATTTACCGTAACTAAATTTAATGATTGTAAAATTACTCGTTACCATGGTTACATAGGTGATATTACAAAAAATGTTGCAAACTGCTTACTGACTAAAATTACCAAAATGTAAATCTTAAAATTTAGTGGGCCTGACGTTTCGATCCTAGCAGGACCTTTCTCAAAGGCAGAGTGACAAGGACAAAACAGATACATGTACACGAAGGAAGGGGGGGGAGAGTGAATAGGACACGGATGAGAAACAAAGGACAAAGAGTGAAGCTGGTAGGGAGAGATCAAAGGGAAGGGCAAGGAGTAGGGTAGGGATTAGTGAGAAGAGGGGGAAAGATCAAAGAGAAGGGTAACCATGGTTACATATTATAATTTACAATTATAAATTACTTTTGTCTGACTCACACTCACTCTTATTTGGTAATCATCAATGTTCCTACAATTTTGTAAACAACCTTGTATTATTGCTACTCCTCACGCAGTCTAGACACACTCTTACGCAGTGTACTTTTAACTTTAAGCTAGCTACAGTAACTTTAGCCCCTTTGGCTTTACTCCTTTTCTAACATTATTGGATTTCGATCATCGTAATCCAAAAATGTTAAAAAAGGAAAGGGCTAAAGTTACTGTAGCCTAACTTTAGTTTAAAGGCATCAAAGACATCAATGTCCACAGATTTCCTTCTAATTTCCACAGTTTGTAGATGGTCATGATACTGTTGGTAGGGTGGCCAGCGAAACGTTCCGATTTTCATTTATATCTGTCACCGTGTAAAAGTGCCTTCCGAAATGTTTTTTTTTTTATCTTTTTAGATTTTCCAAATGTTCCGTTTCCGACATCGTTTTGTAGAGGAAATACTTATCTTTCAAACAGTATTTTTTGGGGGGTTGATCGAATTTGTTAAAATCAGGAAATATTCCGTTGAAAACTTTGCACATTCACGGCAAATTGTGACCGCTCTGAATTATGCGCGCGGCCATCTTTGATTGATGAAACATCGTCACCTCGTGTTTTGGGGTGAGAAATCGCGAGGTTTTGTCTGATAAAAATAGAAATGACATCATCTGAAAGAGGAGAATTTACTCTATCGTCTGATGCCAGAGTGCACCAATTTTGCCGAAGGTTTCACCATATTAAGTCGAGGTCTTTTGGAGACGATAAAAAGGTTACTTTTTCAAGATTTACGGTATAGTACGGTATAGCGCCTTGCAGGGGACCAGACTGCCAGTTGCGGCGCTGCCGTTTGGATCTTGCGACCGAACCATTTGCTAGAAATCTTGGGCCAAATAAAGCAGTATTTTATGAGTTATGCTGAACCTGCTGATCCCTATGCCACAGCACTTGTGAACGTTACACAGAAGCCTATGGGAAAAAAGCCTAGTTATCTGTGGGGTTCCGGTTGGGAGAGCAGCGGACGACGTAGAACCCCACAGTTCTGGGGGTAAATAATGAGGGGGTTGTAAATTCAGTGTTAACCCCATGCACTACAGCGGCAGACAAAAATGACCCATGCATGCCCCTTTAACAGACAATAACTCCACTATATGGTTTTACCTATATTTTAATATACGCAGTGGCTGTTGTTACGGCAGTCGTCCGTGTGGTTCCCTGACTTGATTGTATTTCGTCAGCATTGCAGGCTGGTTGAACCAGTCTATTAGCTGATAAGTGATAGTCTGGTTCCAAGAGCTAAACATCCTGACAAATACTGTGAAGTCAGGGAACCACACGGATGACTGCCGTAACAACAGCCACTGCGTTTATTATATTCCGACTAAAAAAACCCAAAAGTGCCGACCACCCTACTGTTGGATAGATTCATCATGTTGAAATCCTATGGTCTGAAATGCTGTACTTTTCGAGAAATCTTCACACAAATATCGACAAATAGTTTATTACTTGTGAGCAACAAGCTATTTTTGGTACTAGTACTAGTACTACTAGTACTACTACTAGTACTAGTAGTAGTACTACTACAACCGTACTAGTAACCCTGCACAAACCAATGACATTTCAAAGACAGATCTGGTGACACTGATTCGTGACAGCGACCACCATGTCAACAGTCACTACAAATACATGACAATAAAAACCAAACTCAAACAACTATGAAGCAAAAACTTCGAGGACTGCGTTTGTCAAAATCAAATCAAAGATAGACCACCAACAATGTTGTAATATTATTATTAATGTTACAAAGTTTAGCTCAAAATTTGTTTTCACTCTTAGTCTTACCATGGACTCAGATGATGGAGGCTCTTCGTACCATGCTCATTCTAGTTTCTACAGACTGAAGCTAGCTTTGGATTCAGACGTTGAAGTTGATAATAATTATACGGTCTCTGGAATGAGACACAAGTCAGTTAAATATTAATTTATCTCGTTTATATGGAAATAAAAAAATCCCATTGATACCAATTTTGTAACAATACCATAGAGCCTCATGGAACGAATTTTACTTCAGTATTGTTCATTTTGTTGTGAAAATAAACACCGATTGGACAAAAAGAAATCGCTGAAAGCGCCCTCTATCTGACAAGTTTCAAGGCCCCCTTGCTAGTTGTATCTCAACATCCGGTTCTCTTTATCGCCATACTTACAGTAGATGATCGTGGGCCTAAATCTGAGTTGGTCTTCGACAAATTTAGCGATTTGTTTAACGATGGCGGGTGCTATTAAAAAGGTAAAGTGACACCAAGAGAAATATGAAGTACTATTCAGTAATCCTTTGCGTTAGTAAATACTTGGCGTGCTTACGATCTCATGAATTATTGACTTAGATTTGGAGATTCGTTGGTCCAGTTTTCGGACACATGCTAAATCAAACGCCGGCCGGGTTCATCCTGCTGAAAAGAAATTTGTGAACTTGTGTCAGTTGTGAAGGCTGAAGCGTAACATACATGTACTTACTATTTACTGGTATTTAGTATTTACTATTTACTAATGACATGACATTTCTTTTCATTTCACTCAGAGCACAGGTTTGGTGGGTTTAGCTGTCGAAACCAATCCTCACGAGGTAAGCTGCCCTCATTTATCATTTTTATGGAACTCTTGAAGTTGAACAATTGAAGTCTTACTTTGGTTTTTTTTGGAAAGCAACATTTTAAATTGGCAGTGTATATTTTGCCGGCACTGGCATTTTGCTGCAAACACTATTTTGCCGTTCCCTAATTCTGATTGGCAAATGTACATTACGTCATGCCAGGCTGCTCAGTGCTGGAGGAGCAAGAAAAAAAGGGCTGGCATGACGTAATGAAAATTGGCCAATCAGAACAGGGAAAGACTAAGGGAGTACTAGTACTAAGTACTAGTAGTAGTACTAGTACATAGTACATTAGTAGTACTAGTACTACTACTAGTACTACTGGTATAGTTAACCATGGAGGTAGAGGCCTCCCTCTACCTCCATGAGTTAACTAACTCGTGCTGGTGCGACGATTTCTAGATTTGCATTTTGGTCATTTTAAAAGTCACTCTCACTCTCAGTTTGCAAAATTGTTTTGTATGGGACTTTATTTCTAAATTCCAAAAATTTGTATTCAATTATGAAAAATGGCCAAACCAAATTGTTTGCCAATTTTCAAAATTGTATAAAAAGAGCCCAGGCATTGTTTTCCTTAATTTTTTCCTCCTTTTCCTATTTTGATTCAAGGTTGTTTATGCATGACATAAGTTAACCAGTGACAGTGTCTTCATTTGTGTGTGAAATTCTAGAAACTGAGGATTATTTACACAAAGATTCTGGGCATTCTACAAGTAGCCCCCAAGGATGCCACCTACCGAGTGTCCACGGAACAGATAGTCAGCGACAAGCTAGAAATGGTTCGATCTGTGAGTATTGCTGGTGTGAAAAGTCATCTGAGTTGATCTCTGTTCCAAAGTAGCATCAAAATGTTTGTGAAAGATGAGAATTGACACTTGGAATAGAAAAAAATGGTTTTAGTGAAAACAAACATTTGTATTGTCTACGATGGTACATTATTTGATGTTTAAGAATACCAAATCGTATTTTCCAAAAGGATTGACATTTTGGTCTTAACTAGACCTTTCTCAAACTAGGTCGTGGTTCTGTTAGGATCGAAATTTCAGATCCTTTAACTGTTTTAGATTTGTGCGATTTTTGTACTATAAGTCAGTTAGCAGTTAGCAGCATATTTATATCACTAAGTCATATTTACCTAATGTATGTAATACAGGTCTTTGGAATGTTACCTCAGCAGCCTAGATGTTAATTTTATCTAAGCAGTGTAGCACATTACTTTCCTTTTCCCAGGAGCAAGATATCGAGAAACTTGAGACAAAGATGAACAGCGGACAGATTGAAGAGGTTATTAGTCAGGTAAGATAAATGTCTTCATAAAACAGCAGTTTTATTCATCTTATCGTAACTTACGATCAAATGTAAAAATGGTTTCTTGAGAAAAGCGCCCAGTCAGTTTTTCCTTTGTTTGTTTGACTTAAATTGAAAATGCACACCCACTTTGTGTGATCTCCGAGCAGCTGTAGCCAGGTTTATAACAATTAGTTGTTTGCATCTGAATGAAAGTGGGGGTGTGATCCCTGGAGAAATATGGCAGTTAATGGTTGAATGCTTCTGACTGGCACCCCCACCCTGGCAAAGACTTGATGACTATTTGGGAGGTCACCATCTAAGGACTGGATAGCTCAAATTGCACGAGCACTGGCACGTTGATCCAGAGGCTTCGGGTTCAAGTCCTGGTTCAGTCGTAGTTTTTTTCGTAAATTTTTCAATATGTTCAAAAGTTCCCAGTTAGTCTTTGTTTGTTTGACTCTTCAAAACAGGTTTGAAATACCGATTTATTGATTTTGTCTCTTTATTCCTTTGAATTGCAATCTGATTTTTTTCTCTCGTCCCCTCATCATATAGGCTGAGGCAGAGTTGTCATTGGCTCGGAAGATGATGGAATGGAAACCATGGGAACCGTTAAAAGAGGAAGCGCCCTCAGGACAATGGAAATGGCCTTAAGGACACTTGCTCACTTAGATTGTATAAAGAAGTTGATTGGAATTTAGAGCATTATTTGGAGTGATACAAACATGTTGAAAAAATTGCTTAGCTGCTGAAAGGCCCCAAATTACACATTTTAAAGAGTGAGATGGCCCAATGTCTCCATCCCAGGACCTCCCTGCTAGAAATGTCTGGCCCTCTTAGATCTTGAGAATGAGAGGAATATTATTGGTGTGCATTTCCAAGAGAAAAGTTAGGTCTCTCTTAGTTACAGTGTTGAACTCCCTAGCCCACGGACATCACTTTTCTGTTCACGGCTATGGGAAACTGAATTTTAATTCAACAGCTGAAAAAACCTGTAAATGATCTTTCAATTCAGAACGATGCTGTTATTCAGGAAAAGACAAAGCACAAAACTTGTAACCCTTATCAAAATGAATTTAAAAGAGTCTGTATCAGCTCTGATTGAAACAAGAATGGGGTAGTTGTTACAAAAGCTGAAGCGTATTTTAAATCCTTGTTCAGTTTCATAACTAGTCACAAGATTTTTCTATATAAACAATACAGTTATTGCCTTATGAAAAGAAAACTTTTACTGAACCAGGACTTGAACCCGAAACCTCTAGTTTTGCCAACAGAGCTCTTACTATCTGAGCTATCCAATCTTTAGATGGTGGCTTTCAACAGTCAACTAGTCTTTGCCTGGGTGGGTGCACCAGTCAGAAGCATGTAACTCCATCTCCATCTTCATTTAGCATAGGGTTACTCACTGTATTGAAAGTGATTGGAATCTGTGCTTAAATGAGCAGGGAAGGGAACGAAATGTTGCATGGTATAATTTGTTCATTTGGAATCTGTTTGACTACCCGGTACATACAATTATTGTATTGAAGAGTCTTCTAATAAGTGTAAAAGAGTGAATAAAAGTGATTGAAATTCTAAATGTTTACAAGTGCTTCGATTGAGTTGTCTTTCCAGTCTTCAATTTCCATTGCAACCTCAAGCTTTCCAATAACCTTTAAAAAGTGGTTGTGGTACATGTAGTTAAAAAGTTAAAATCTAGAAAAAGGTTAGAAAGTTGACCCCCGCCCCGAAACTTTTAAGATGCTCAATCTATGAATAGTTATTAATTGCCACATATGAATATGTTTAAGAGGACATTTACTTGTCTGAAGTATACAAATGTAGTATAGAAAAGGAACAAATAATGAAAAGCAATACCGATACTTTATAATTACATATATTTCCACAAATGGCAAAACAATAATACTAATACAGTAATAGCAATGCACAATTTGTCTGGAATTTCCGAGTTTTGTAATTACAAAAGAAAAAAAATGGGAACAAGTGAGAATAAAATGTGAATATCAGGGTAGGCAAGGAAAAATTTGATATAAAATACGAGAAAAAAAATCAATCCTCCCCGGCGGGGAATCGAACCCCGGTCTCCTGAGTGACAGTCAGAGATACTCACCACTATACTACCGAGGATTGCTGAAAATGAGAAAGAATATACAATATATATATATTTTATTAACCCCAAAGTCTTTATTTTCGATTTTCAATTGACTTTTAATTACTGAAATTAAAATAATTATGTCTGAATCATTACCCTTTTTTAATCAATTTAGAACTTATCAAAGGTATCCAAAACCCAGTGCAAGGTAAAAGACCCGCCCCTATTCTAAAGTGCTATGTTCTGAACCTGGACTGGCCTCTATGTGAACGTGCAGGTTCACTGGAACGTTGTACTGTGATTGAAGGTATAATTAATTAAAAGAGGAAACGTATGCTTAAATTACTTTCAATTCCTTTCTTTTTCCTTACTCATGTAGAAAATCCAAAAACTGTCAAAACTTCAATACTCTATTCGCTGGATGATGCGTAATGTTCGACCAGCATGGTTCGACACGCATTACCTAGTCTTGGTTCAAGTCATTATTTCCACGGATAGAGCTAGCTGTGTGTCATCGATCGCCATAGGAGGGCGCTATGCTACTTTTACGGCCGGTTGCAGAATTAGAACACTAAACCGAGCTCCCATTGAAGAATGTACAAAAACACTTACTTTCAAAGCAGGCCACTAAAATTAGTATAGCTACAAGAACTGAGAGACTTTTGGGTGTGGGATAATTTTGATAATTATTATCCCACACCCAAAAGTCTCTCAGTTCTTGTAGCTATACTAATTTTAGTGGCCTTAGCCTATTATATCTTTCGCTAATTACCCCAGAAAAAACACCCCCAAAAATAATGTCGAATTTCTGCAAGAATTTTTGGATGGACCCCTACCTTTTGGGAGGGACCTTTCTTACAGACTGGCTGCTGTCAATCAAGTTCGTGAGATACACACAATATTTTGGCAGTGCAAAGAATTATATAATTATTCACACTCTTTATGGCAAACAAATAAAGGAAAACAAATAAAGGATAGAAAAACTGATTGTAAACCTTTGAAAAAATAATTATGAGTAGTTTTTGGCAAGGTTAATACAGTGTAACGTCGCTATAACGAACGCAGATATACCGAACATTTGGCTATGCTCTATAAATAATGACAACATCAGTAATAATTTGCCATCTTTGGCCATTGGCAACCTAAGCCATAATTTTCAAAACCGAAAAAAAATTACTAGGGAAAAATATCAATGGGCCCAAAGCGTCACTGAAACTCGTACCGTGGTTGATGTATACGCCAGTCCCTTAGAGGCCGACAATTAAGGATTTGTCATTAAAATGCCGGAGAAAAGGGTAAATTAATATTTCCACACTGCAATACAAGTTGACCTTTAGAATGCTTTTGCGAAAGATCTTGCACTTGGGTAAACATCAGACATTCAATAATGTAGGCCTAGTAGGCCTATTATTATTTCTCAAACTTGTGCAGGGAGAGCAAGTAAACACTCCCTCTTATTGTTACTCCACTTAAGTAAATAATAAACCATAACTCTCATTAGGGATAGCCAAGCAGTGGGAGACTACACCCTAAAAACAGATTGGTTGAATTGACCAATATATTGGTCATATTCAACCAATGCTGTTGTAGATATGTGTCCAACCAACTTATTGGTTAAGAACGTATTTCGTGTGCACAAACAGGTCCCCACGCGGCAATTTTTTTCAAAAAGTGGATCGCAATTAAAAAATAGTTTTTTTGAGGGCCGAACTGCGCATGCCTGTATATGCCTCTATATAATCTTATTCCTCCATGATATAATCTACCGGCCAAGAGCTGAGCTTGGCAGGCAAACTATAGGTAATTGCTAAAAATGCGTTTGATTAGATTTGAACTCGGGTTACCTGGTAATTAAATTATGTTTTCGTACAAGGCGTCGATTTTCCAAGAATCTTGTAACAGCCTAGCCCCTATTATGAGCGTCACCGAAAATTTTAACTGATCAGCGCAGATGTGAGGCCGTAACAATATCGCACACAGAAAAAAAAACCAGGTGGGTTTTTAATCGAAAGGTCTCTGATTGGCCGCGCATTACGTCATTATAATACTTACACTTGGTAGGACCGGGAGCGCGAAGGATGCCTAGCCTTTATTCCAGTCGTCTTTTTCCAAGTGAGCGGAGAAGCACCATTATGTGCTCGAGATTACAACAAGGCTGCTCGGAAGTCTTGGCTGCGGCTCGAAAACTCATACACACACCCACACATTAATTGGAATTCACTTTTGCAGTGAGACTCATGTACACATTAATTTTGAACAGTATAGACCTGCCGTAGCCATTGTTGTTTGTAATAAAATGTCTTTATAATAAATTTTATGCACATCAGCTGGATTTATCCCATACATGAAAATACTGTAAAATTTCACCATCGTCTGAGGGCGAGGGCTAATGCTGCCCATTATTCACCCTTTCACACATTCCCTAGATTATGAAAGGTGCGCCCTCATCTGTTAAGGATACTGTTGTTTTTGTCTTATCGCACTTTAATAATGAACTAAGGGACCATTTTATTAACTCCGGGTCTTCAAGTCGCATAATTATGTTTTTTACATAATTATAAGTTTTTTTTATGTCCTTAATTTTGGATGCTTGTTTACAATGTTTATTTTCTTTACTGGTCTGCCGTTATAGCACTGAAGGAGAGCAACTACACAGTGATTGATTTTTTATTTTGTAATCCTGCAGGGGTATGGCCATTAATTGTTTGTTTTTTCTGTTAATTTGTTTCAAATCTCATTTTAAATGTGTAGTACATGTATATATTTTATTTTGTCTTCTGTAGTTGGATTTATGGTTTAAATTTATTGTTTTTATGTAATCTGTTATTCATGTTTGTATGTTTTCTTAGTGTTCCTTCAAAAATAATTAATGAAATGAAATGAATTCGGACACTGCCAAACTGGAGTGACCGTTGACAGGGCCAACAGCGCCTTGAGTGAAGACTATGGCCAACATTCCAACATTTTGCATAACATTAACCAGCCATGCATGGTCTATCACAGGTGCAAACTTTGAAAAGATTCGCGCAATGTCGATGGTGGATCGGACTTGTCAGTGGGCAAGTGTCTGTCACACGTATACTACTACTAGTACTAGTTCAGTAGGAAACGGAGGAACCCTGATTAATAACCCGCCGTTGAGGTTTTTGAGACTTGGATAATCGAGGACAGACAAGCTGATAAGTGGTGAGTATAGAGATTTGTGCTTGTTCCCCCCCCCCCCCAAGTTGAGTGAAAAAATAAGTAAAGTATAATTTTTTCCGGCGTCATAAACATGCGTTGGCCAGGACCGGCCGTCGATTGCACGACACCCACGATCCATGTTCCGGCGGCTATAATGCACAAACTGATCGTTCTCTTGATAGAAATTCAAACACAGCCACTGCGTTTTCATAAATTTGAGTGAATACAACCCAAAACCTGAAAGTTTGTGAACAATGTTATGGTTTCATTACAATTATTGTTACATTTGAATTGGGTATAGTTTTTGGTATTCAATTTGTCTCACCTTATGTTTTTTTTAGGTCTAACAAAGTGACAGCCCACATGGAACATGCAAGAGCAAGAGCAAGCTGTATAATTGATAAGTGATTTCCTTTTTATTGATTTATTATTGAGGGACTGTGACAATATTGGAGAGGGTGATATGTTGGCATTTTCGGTGGTGCATGTTGTGGTCAAAATGTTTCTTTAAAAAACCCCATTATTTTACAAGAACACATCCTTGACAGGCCACTTTTTGATGGTGTATAATTGGGGGTTGAAAATCAATTGAGTGGTCAAAAATATTCGGAGAGTAGGAGAATGTTGGCAGGCAAGGTTGCTTAATCTTTTACATTATTTTAATTTACTTCATCTCCTGTATCCAAATCATCCCGTCACAAGCAAGCTTTCTCATAGATTTGAGTACATGCACCTTAAAACCTGAAAGATGAGGGAAATGTAATGCTTCTTCAATCTATGTTTACTATATCTGAATTGAGTTTATTTTGTAGTATTCAATTCGTCTTGTCTTAATGTTTTTTTGGTTTTTTTTCAGATTTCATAAAGCCCACAAGAGCAAGAAAGAGCAAGCAGTAAAATGGATAAGTGACCTTCTTTTCTTTTTTTTTTTCTTTTTTTTAGTGGTCGAAAATATCCAAATATTGCTTTCTTGGTTGTTGCGAGAAGATGCAGGATATGGGCTTGGAGGGGGGTTGTGGTAGTCCTGTAGGGGGATTCTGGTGAAGGTGGCTCTCTCAGCTTGGGAAGGGCCATGATGCACCGATGCATGTAGGATGGGAACTGTGGCACTGTTGGAGAGGTTGGTATATTGGGATGCTCACTCAAGTGTGTCACTGGTACGTGCGCTATGCGAAGGCCAGGAGCCAGGATGGTGCCATTGGTACAGAGTGTACCCATGGGTGGGCTAACCGGGGAGACTGAGGATGGTATGCAGGGTGTACAGTCCTTGGCTATAGGTGACCAGAGGACTGGCTTTGGAAGACCTACCTCTGCCAGGCTATCACCTGTGGAGGAACCTAGTGCCTTGGTAGGACTGTAGTGTGTTTGGTAGATCTCACCGGGCTTGCAGGCACATCCCTCCCCCCCTGATTTCATGAAGCCCTGGGGTGCATCATAATGGGGTGACGTTACAATTATGTTCCCCCTGTCAGCCAGTTTGAATGTGACACTTCACTCTTGAAGTCAGTGGGATGACTGAAAGAGGCACGTATCACTCTTGATGGTGATGCAAATTGCCATGGGCATCAATCCATTTCGAAATGTTGGGGAGGGGAACATTACTGAAGTAATCACTTGCCTGTGCACTGCATGCATTGCATGCCTTTCCATATTGCTAAACAACTGATTAGAATGGGATTTATCGGCCGAATAGGAAAAGTGAATCTACATCCATGGGTCTACCATCAAAATTAGTAAACTGGACACTTATTGGCAGTCTCTTCAATGTCCCCAATCATTCCATATCATATATGAGTGTTCTGAGCATAGAATCACTCGGTCATTATATTGATGCTGTCCGTTTAAGACAGGAGAAAATGTGGATGAAGCATCTTCTGGCAATTATTCAATCACATGACCTCAACACTTAGGAGGGGAATGATTAACACATTGCATGCTTACCTATTATAATCCCTATTTTGTGTTCACTCCCACACTTCTCTCTTTCACGCCTTCCCTTTGATGTTTCCCCCTTCCACTATCTACCTAATCCTTTCCCAAATCCTTGCCCTTCCCTTTGATTATTTTCTACCAGCTATCCCCTTTATTTTGTCATCCATGTCCCTGTTACTCTCCCCTTCCTATTTGTTATGGCCCTGCCATTCAGTCTTTGAGAAAGGTCCTGCTAGGATCGAAACATCAGGCCCTCCTAATTTTTAAAATCCTCCTAAAATAAAGAATCCACTTCCACCTTGACTGGCCACCTTTTGGTTTGGTGGTGTGGAGGAGAAAAAAATCATAAAAAATAAAAATAAAAAAATATAAAGAGACCAAAAAAAAGGAAAATTCCACCTCCACCTTGACTGGCCACCTTTTGGTTTGGTGGTGTGGAGGAGAAAATACTCATAAAAAAATTAAATAATATATAAAAAGACCAAAAAAAGGAAAATTCCACCTCCACCTTGACTGGCCACCTTTTGGTTTGGTGGTGTGGAGGAGAAAATACTCATAAAAAAAATATATATATAAAAAGACCAAAAAAAAGAGGAAAATTCCACCTCCACCTTGACTGGCCACCTTTTGGTTTGGTGTGGAGGAGAAAATACTCATAAAAATAATCAAAAAAATATAAAAAGACCCCCAAAAAAGAGGAAAATTCCACCTCCACCTTGACTGGCCACCTTTTGGTTTGGTGGTGTGGAGGAGAAAATACTCATAAAAAAATAAAAAAAAATATAAAAAGACCCCAAAAAAGGAAAATTCCACCTCCACCTTGACTGGCCACCTTTTGGTTTGGTGGTGTGGAGGAGAAAATACTCATAAAAAATAAAAAAATATAAAAAGACCCAAAAAAAAGGAAAATTCCACCTCCACCTTGACTGGCCACCTTTTGGTTTGGTGGTGTGGAGGAGAAAATACTCATAAAAAAATAAAAAAATATACACAGACCAAAAAAAGGGAAATTCCACCTCCACCTTGACTGGCCACCTTTTGGTTTGGTGGTGTGGAGGAGAAAATACTCATAAAAGTAAAAAAATATAAAAAGACCACAAAAAAAAACCCCTCCTCCACCTTGACTGGCCACCTTTTGGTTTGGTGGTGTGGGGAAGAAAATACTCATAAAAAGTAAAAAAAATATAAAATGAAAAAAAAAAAAAAAAAAACCCACCTCCACCTTGACTGGCCACCTTTTGGTTTGGTGGTGTGGGGAAGAAAATACTCATAAAAAATAAAAAAATATAAAAAGACAAAAAAAAAGGAAAATTCCACCTCCACCTTGACTGGCCACCTTTTGGTTTGGTGGTGTGGAGGAGAAAATACTAATAAAAAGTAAAAAAAATATAAAATGACAAAAAAAAAGGGAAATTCCACCTCCACCTTGACTGGCCACCTTTTGGTTTGGTGGTGTGAAGGAGAAAATACTCATAAAAGTAAAAAAATATTTAAAAAGAACAAAAAAAAAGAAAATTCCACCTCCACCTTGACTGGCCACCTTTTGGTTTGGTGATGTGGAGGAGAAAATACTCATAAAAATTAAAAAAATATAAATACGATATTTTTGTCCGAAAATTGTGACCCCCACTTTTGAGATGAACATACTATGTCACATACAGAATTTGTGGTCAGCCTTGAGGTCATGCACTTTGCACTGGCCCTGCATTGTCTCTATTGTCTATCAACCCTAAATACCACACTGTCACATGCACAGTAGTGCACTTTATCATCTGAGCATTTTGATCGCCGCGCTCGGCTGCTTTTGGTCTGTCTGTGATGTCACATGCTCACAGGGGGAATTTTTTGGGGCGGGGCGAACATGGACTTTTCTCAACGGTTTGGGGCTAAATTAGGCGCTAACAATCATTTTAAAAATCAGTCCTGTATTGAATATATTGTGAAAAAGTTTTCAGCTCTTTTTCAAATCCTATTTCTGTAAACCTTTAAAAAGTAGGAGTTTGAAAAAAAGGGTAAAACACTCCACCTCAACAAACAATGTCCTTACAGAGAAACTACAAAAAATCACTTTCCCAGGTTTAAGCTTCATTCAATAGTTGATGTGACCATGGATCTTCCAAAATCAACATTGAAACCTTATACAGGTTCAGTTTGCCATTTAAAATGTCCCAAACATGGTTTTCCGTGAAATGCTTTTTTGGTGAGTTGGAAATGCTCATTATGTACTCATTATGTGCAGCCCAAAAAATATAGATTTCCATTGTTTGTGCACCAATTTTAATGATCAAAAAGGAAAAGACAGTTTCATAATCAGACAAAAACAAATATATCATTAGATAATATATTTTTTAGTGTCTTAACGTCAACAAGATAAGGAATCAGCGGGCTCGCTTGTCAGTCAGTCAAGGGATACTACTCGTTCCCAGCTTGTGGTGGGCCAGTTTTGTAAATAAACCCCTCCCAGAAGATTACTCGATCCTTGTCATAAGAGGAGACCCAAAATCGTGGTACAGTTTTGGCAGAATACATGATCAAAATAAAGCTTATACTCTGGTTTTAGCTTTAAAACAATAATCCCGACATGCCCAAATTTGTGAAAGTTGACGTTTTTGACCTGAGAGCATTAAAGCACAACGTGATTATCGGAGTGACCCATCGGGCACATTTGAGCAGGGGGACTGGCTAACATGACCGTCTTGTGCAGTTGCATCTTGCTTTCTTGCTGGGCCACGGCCATGGGTTCGAAACGAAATGGCTCGATGCCATGAACCACAACAGCAGGCCCCGGCCTGTATAGTCCACGGGGATCAATTAGACAGAAGCGGTCGGCAAGTGTTGCTGATGTGGACTCCAATGTCTTGCGGTACTTTGTTGTGTTTGAAGATCTCGATAGCCTCTCTCACTTGACAAGGGTGCCGTCTCTTGATGCTAGTGACGAGTTCGGTACTGCCCCACCGGATGACATGGTCCTTCTGGTGTGAGTGCTTGATGATTCCAGCTGTCATATTCTTCCTCACGGCTATGGGCTTTGTGATCGTTTAGTCTGGTGGGGATCCTGACCAGTCTACCCAGCATACACTTTCACAAGTGATCTTGTACACCAGGTCTGGAAGCTAGATCATTTCTGTCCTTGGTTGTCTGTGTGTGGTTCCGGATCTTGTTGAGAGATGTGGACCCACACACAAGGACAGATGATCTTGTCTCCAGACCTGGTGTTGACAAGATCACTTGTGAATGTGGTCAAGTGTATGATGGGGAGACTGGTCAGGACCTCCCTACGAGACTCAACGAGCACAAAGGCCATGGCCCCAAGGCAGAATACAACAGGTTATAGGAATCATTAAGCACTCAAATGAGAAGGACTATGTCATCCTGTGGGGCAATGAAGAACTCATCACCAGCACCAAGAGATGGCACCCTCGTTGAGTGAGAGAGGCTTTCGATATATTCAAACACAACAAAGTACCACAAGACATCAGAGTCAACATCAGCGGCATCTGGCGTCCGCTTCTGTCTGACGGGTTCTCTATACCCTCAGACAACCTGACTTCATCCAGCAACAACTTGCCTCCTGGGTCTCCTCTAATTTTGGCACCCATTCTCACACTGACACACTCCAGTGAATTTTCTTATCTCGCCCTGGTGGTCAGGTTGTCTCACTGGCGGGAAGACCCTGCACATTCCAGTGGACGCCTAGCTAGGCGGGAACGATTCTCCACACTCCTTGAAAGAGAAGTGCTACATGGTTCACCGCAAAGTCGCAAACCTTCCAATTAGTATTTCAACCATGAACACTTTCAAGTCTTACCTCACCACCTCCTTGTTTTCATGGGGGGTCAAAACATTCTTCAAAAACTGGAGAGGGATGAAGTGACTGAACCTGAGCTCACGAGGTAGGATGGTGGTCTCCCCCCTCCCATGCTAGGAAGCATTTACATGCTTAGATTATGGTGTAGGCACATTGAATTATAAGCTTCTCAAATGCACTCATTCTATCCCCTTTGTCATCCATGTCCCTGTTACTCTCCCCTTCCTATTTGTTTTGTCCCTGTCAATCAGTCTTTGAGAAAGGTCCTGCTAGGATCGAAACATCAGGCCCTCCTAATTTTTGATATTCTCTTTTTGGTCCTTTTAGTCGGTATAAGCAGTCTGCAATATTTAGTTTAAAAACTAGAAGTGTGATGAATATGAAAGAACACTCTTTCACCTTGACTGGCCACCCTTTGGTTAGGTGGTGTGGGGGGAGAAAATACTCCTAAAAATAAAAAAATATAAAAATACCAAAAAAAAATGGAAAAATCCACCTCCACCTTGACTGGCCACCTTTTGGTTTGGTGGTGTGGAGGAGAAAATACTCATAAAAAAAAAAAAAAAAAAAAAAGACCCCCCAAAAAGAGGAAAAATCCACCTCCATCTTGACTGGCCACCTTTTGGTTTGGTGGTGTGGAGGAGAAAATACTCATAAAAAATATAAAAAATATAACAAGACCCCCAAAAAAGAGGAAAATTCCACCTCCACAATTTGACTGGCCACCTTTTGGTTTGGTGGTGTGGAGGAGAAAATACTCATAAAAAATATAAAAAGACAAAAAAAAGGAAAATTCCACCTCCACCTTGACTGGCCACCTTTTGGTTTGGTGGTGTGGAGGAGAAAATACTCATAAAAAAAATATATATATAAAAAGACCAAAAAAAAGGAAAATTCCACCTCCACCTTGACTGGCCACCTTTTGGTTTGGTGGTGTGGAGGAGAAAATACTCATAAAAAATATAAAAAATATAACAAGACCCCCCAAAAAGAGGAAAATTCCACCTCCACAATTTGACTGGCCACCTTTTGGTTTGGTGGTGTGGAGGAGAAAATACTCATAAAAAATATAAAAAGACAAAAAAAAAGGAAAATTCCACCTCCACCTTGACTGGCCACCTTTTGGTTTGGTGGTGTGGAGGAGAAAATACTCATAAAAAATATATATATAAAAAGACCAAAAAAAAGGAAAATTCCACCTCCACTTTGACTGGCCACCCTTTGGTTTGGTGGTGTGGAGGAGAAAATACTCATAAAAAATATAAAAATATAAAAAGACCAAAAAAAAGGAAAATTCCACCTCCACCTTGACTTGCCACCTTTTGGTTTGGTGGTGTGGAGGAGAAAATACTCATAAAAAATAAAAAATATATAAAATGACAAAAAAAAAGGAAAATTCCACCTCCACCTTGACTGGCCACCTTTTGGTTTGGTGGTGTGGAGAAGAAAATACTTATAAAAAAATAAAAAAATATAAAAAGACAAAAAAAAAAGGAAAATTCCACCTCCACCTTGACTGGCCACCTTTTGGTTTGGTGGTGTGGGGGAGAAAATACTCATAAAAAATATAAAAATATAAAAAGACCAAAAAAAAGAAAATTCCACCTCCACCTTGACTGGCCACCTTTTGGTTTGGTGGTGTGGAGGAGAAAATACTCATAAAAAATAAAAAAATATAAAAATACAAAAAAAAGAGGAAAATTCCACCTCCACCTTGACTGGCCACCTTTTGGTTTGGTGGTGTGGAGGAGAAAATACTCATAAAAAATAAAAAAATATAAAAATACAAAAAAAAGAGGAAAATTCCACCTCCACCTTGACTGGCCACCTTTTGGTTTGGTGGTGTGGAGGAGAAAATACTCATAAGAAATATAAAAAGACCAAAAAAAAGGAAAATTCCACCTCCACCTTGACTGGCCACCTTTTGGTTTGGTGGTGTGGAGGAGAAAATACTCATAAAAAATATAAAAATATAAAAAGACCCCCAAAAAAGAGGAAAATTCCACCTCCACTTTGACTGGCCACTTTTTAGTTTGGTGGTGTGGAGGAGAAAATACTTATAAAAATTAAAAAAATATAAATACTATATTTTTGTCCGAAAATTGTGACTCCCTCTTTTGAGATGAACATACTATGTCACATACAGAATTTGTGGTCAGCCTTGAGGTCATGCACTTTGCACTGGCCCTGCATTGTCTCTATTGTCTATCAACCCTAAATACCGCACTGTCACATGCACAGTAGTGCACTTTATCATCTGAGCATTTCGATCGCCGCGCTCGGCTGCTTTTGGTCTGTCTGTGATGTCACATGCTCACAGGGGGAATTTTTTGGGGCGGGGCGAACATGGACTTTTCTCAACGGTTTGGGGCTAAATTAGGCGCTAACAATCATTTTAAAAATCAGTCCTGTATTGATTATATTGTGAAAATTACCAAAGAAGAGTTTTCAGCTCTTTTTCAAATCCTATTTCTGTAAACCTTTAAAAACTAGGAGTTTGAAAAAAAGGGTAAAACACTCCACATCAACAAATAATGTCCTTACAGAGCAACTACAAAAAAAATCACTTTCCCAGGTTTAAGCTTCATTCAATAGTTGATATGACCGTTGATCTTCCAAAATCAACATGGGAACCTCATACAGGTTCAGTTTGCCATTTAAAATGTCCCAAACATGGTTTTCCGTGAAATGCTTTTTTGGTGAGTTGGAAATGCTCATTACGTACTCATTATGTGCAGCCCAAAAAATATAGATTTCCATTGTTTGTGCACCATTTTTAATGATCCAAAAGGAAAAGATAGTTTCATAATCAGACAAAAACAAATATATCATTAGATAATATATTTTTTAGTGTCTTAACATCAACAAGATAAGGAATCAGCGGGCTCGCTTGTCAGTCAGTCAAGGGATACTACTCGTTCCCAGCTTGTGGTGGGCCAGTTTTGTAAATAAACCCCTCCCAGAAGATTACTCGATCCTTGTCATTAGAGGAGACCCCAAATCCTGGTACAGTTTTGGCAGAATACACGATCAAAATAAAGCTCATACTCTGGTTTTAGCTTTAAAACAATAATCCCGACATGCCCAAATTTGTGAGAGTTGACTTTTTTGACCTGAGAGCATTAAAGCACAACGTGATTATCGGAGTGACCCATCGGGCACATTTGAGCAGGGGGACTGGCTAACATGACCGTCTTGTGCAGTTGCATCTTGCTTTCTTGCTGGGCCACGGCCATGGGTTCGAAACGAAATGGCTCGATGCCATGAACCACAACAGCAGGCCCCGGCCTGTATAGTCCACGGGGATCAATTAGACAGAAGCGGTCGGCAAGTGTTGCTGATGTGGACTCCAATGTCTTGCGGTACTTTGTTGTGTTTGAAGATCTCGATAGCCTCTCTCACTTGACAAGGGTGCCGTCTCTTGATGCTAGTGACGAGTTCGGTACTGCCCCACCGGATGACATGGTCCTTCTGGTGTGAGTGCTTGATGATTCCAGCTGTCATATTCTTCCTCACGGCTATGGGCTTTGTGATCGTTTAGTCTGGTGGGGATCCTGACCAGTCTACCCAGCATACACTTTCACAAGTGATCTTGTACACCAGGTCTGGAAGCTAGATCATTTCTGTCCTTGGTTGTCTGTGTGTGGTTCCGGATCTTGTTGAGAGATGTGGACCCACACACAAGGACAGATGATCTTGTCTCCAGACCTGGTGTTGACAAGATCACTTGTGAATGTGGTCAAGTGTATGATGGGGAGACTGGTCAGGACCTCCCTACGAGACTCAACGAGCACAAAGGCCATGGCCCCAAGGCAGAATACAACAGGTTATAGGAATCATTAAGCACTCAAATGAGAAGGACTATGTCATCCTGTGGGGCAATGAAGAACTCATCACCAGCACCAAGAGATGGCACCCTCGTTGAGTGAGAGAGGCTTTCGATATATTCAAACACAACAAAGTACCACAAGACATCAGAGTCAACATCAGCGGCATCTGGCGTCCGCTTCTGTCTGACGGGTTCTCTATACCCTCAGACAACCTGACTTCATCCAGCAACAACTTGCCTCCTGGGTCTCCTCTAATTTTGGCACCCATTCTCACACTGACACACTCCAGTGAATTTTCTTATCTCGCCCTGGTGGTCAGGTTGTCTCACTGGCGGGAAGACCCTGCACATTCCAGTGGACGCCTAGCTAGGCGGGAACGATTCTCCACACTCCTTGAAAGAGAAGTGCTACATGGTTCACCGCAAAGTCGCAAACCTTCCAATTAGTATTTCAACCATGAAAACTTTCAAGTCTTACCTCACCACCTCCTTGTTTTCATGGGGGGTCAAAACATTCTTCAAAAACTGGAGAGGGATGAAGTGACTGAACCTGAGCTCACGAGGTAGGATGGTGGTCTCCCCCCTCCCATGCTAGGAAGCATTTACATGCTTAGATTATGGTGTAGGCACATTGAATTATAAGCTTCTCAAATGCACTCATTCTATCCCCTTTGTCATCCATGTCCCTGTTACTCTCCCCTTCCTATTTGTTTTGTCCCTGTCAATCAGTCTTTGAGAAAGGTCCTGCTAGGATCGAAACATCAGGCCCTCCTAATTTTTGATATTCTCTTTTTGGTCCTTTTAGTCGGTATAAGCAGTCTGCAATATTTAGTTTAAAAACTAGAAGTGTGATGAATATGAAAGAACACTCTTTCACCTTGACTGGCCACCCTTTGGTTAGGTGGTGTGGGGGGAGAAAATACTCCTAAAAATAAAAAAATATAAAAATACCAAAAAAAAATGGAAAAATCCACCTCCACCTTGACTGGCCACCTTTTGGTTTGGTGGTGTGGAGGAGAAAATACTCATAAAAAAAAAAAAAAAAAAAAAGACCCCCCAAAAAGAGGAAAAATCCACCTCCATCTTGACTGGCCACCTTTTGGTTTGGTGGTGTGGAGGAGAAAATACTCATAAAAAATATAAAAAATATAACAAGACCCCCAAAAAAGAGGAAAATTCCACCTCCACAATTTGACTGGCCACCTTTTGGTTTGGTGGTGTGGAGGAGAAAATACTCATAAAAAATATAAAAAGACAAAAAAAAGGAAAATTCCACCTCCACCTTGACTGGCCACCTTTTGGTTTGGTGGTGTGGAGGAGAAAATACTCATAAAAAAAATATATATATAAAAAGACAAAAAAAAAGGAAAATTCCACCTCCACCTTGACTGGCCACCTTTTGGTTTGGTGGTGTGGAGGAGAAAATACTCATAAAAAATATAAAAAATATAACAAGACCCCCCAAAAAGAGGAAAATTCCACCTCCACAATTTGACTGGCCACCTTTTGGTTTGGTGGTGTGGAGGAGAAAATACTCATAAAAAATATAAAAAGACAAAAAAAAAGGAAAATTCCACCTCCACCTTGACTGGCCACCTTTTGGTTTGGTGGTGTGGAGGAGAAAATACTCATAAAAAATATATATATAAAAAGACCAAAAAAAAGGAAAATTCCACCTCCACTTTGACTGGCCACCCTTTGGTTTGGTGGTGTGGAGGAGAAAATACTCATAAAAAATATAAAAATATAAAAAGACCAAAAAAAAGGAAAATTCCACCTCCACCTTGACTTGCCACCTTTTGGTTTGGTGGTGTGGAGGAGAAAATACTCATAAAAAATAAAAAATATATAAAATGACAAAAAAAAAGGAAAATTCCACCTCCACCTTGACTGGCCACCTTTTGGTTTGGTGGTGTGGAGAAGAAAATACTTATAAAAAAATAAAAAAATATAAAAAGACAAAAAAAAAAGGAAAATTCCACCTCCACCTTGACTGGCCACCTTTTGGTTTGGTGGTGTGGGGGAGAAAATACTCATAAAAAATATAAAAATATAAAAAGACCAAAAAAAAGAAAATTCCACCTCCACCTTGACTGGCCACCTTTTGGTTTGGTGGTGTGGAGGAGAAAATACTCATAAAAAATAAAAAAATATAAAAATACAAAAAAAAGAGGAAAATTCCACCTCCACCTTGACTGGCCACCTTTTGGTTTGGTGGTGTGGAGGAGAAAATACTCATAAGAAATATAAAAAGACCAAAAAAAAGGAAAATTCCACCTCCACCTTGACTGGCCACCTTTTGGTTTGGTGGTGTGGAGGAGAAAATACTCATAAAAAATATAAAAATATAAAAAGACCCCCAAAAAAGAGGAAAATTCCACCTCCACTTTGACTGGCCACTTTTTAGTTTGGTGGTGTGGAGGAGAAAATACTTATAAAAATTAAAAAAATATAAATACTATATTTTTGTCCGAAAATTGTGACTCCCTCTTTTGAGATGAACATACTATGTCACATACAGAATTTGTGGTCAGCCTTGAGGTCATGCACTTTGCACTGGCCCTGCATTGTCTCTATTGTCTATCAACCCTAAATACCGCACTGTCACATGCACAGTAGTGCACTTTATCATCTGAGCATTTCGATCGCCGCGCTCGGCTGCTTTTGGTCTGTCTGTGATGTCACATGCTCACAGGGGGAATTTTTTGGGGCGGGGCGAACATGGACTTTTCTCAACGGTTTGGGGCTAAATTAGGCGCTAACAATCATTTTAAAAATCAGTCCTGTATTGATTATATTGTGAAAATTACCAAAGAAGAGTTTTCAGCTCTTTTTCAAATCCTATTTCTGTAAACCTTTAAAAACTAGGAGTTTGAAAAAAAGGGTAAAACACTCCACATCAACAAACAATGTCCTTACAGAGCAACTACAAAAAAAATCACTTTCCCAGGTTTAAGCTTCATTCAATAGTTGATATGACCGTTGATCTTCCAAAATCAACATGGGAACCTCATACAGGTTCAGTTTGCCATTTAAAATGTCCCAAACATGGTTTTCCGTGAAATGCTTTTTTGGTGAGTTGGAAATGCTCATTACGTACTCATTATGTGCAGCCCAAAAAATATAGATTTCCATTGTTTGTGCACCATTTTTAATGATCCAAAAGGAAAAGATAGTTTCATAATCAGACAAAAACAAATATATCATTAGATAATATATTTTTTAGTGTCTTAACATCAACAAGATAAGGAATCAGCGGGCTCGCTTGTCAGTCAGTCAAGGGATACTACTCGTTCCCAGCTTGTGGTGGGCCAGTTTTGTAAATAAACCCCTCCCAGAAGATTACTCGATCCTTGTCATTAGAGGAGACCCCAAATCCTGGTACAGTTTTGGCAGAATACACGATCAAAATAAAGCTCATACTCTGGTTTTAGCTTTAAAACAATAATCCCGACATGCCCAAATTTGTGAGAGTTGACTTTTTTGACCTGAGAGCATTAAAGCACAACGTGATTATCGGAGTGACCCATCGGGCACATTTGAGCAGGGGGACTGGCTAACATGACCGTCTTGTGCAGTTGCATCTTGCTTTCTTGCTGGGCCACGGCCATGGGTTCAAAACGCATGCGATTCGGGTGTGATTTCGGCATATTGAAGTCGAAATCTCGCTCGACAGGGTCAATTGAAAAACGTGGAAAAACGTAGCCGCCTGTGGTACTGCAGAGCAGCTCAGAGGAAAAAGGTAGCCGCCTGTGGAACAGCAGAGCAGCTGTATAACTCACTGTGGCACGTCACTGAATTGCAGAAAGAAAAAAATCAAAACTACAGCTGTCTGGTCTGTATGCTGCTGAAGACTGCAACTGACTGGCCTTGTCCAGCTGGCGCAAACCTTTATATACCCGGACCTTGGGTGATGCATACCATCAGTTTCAAGTTGCCCAAGGGGTTTAAACCAGCTTCCTCGCGCTGAGTATAAAGTATTTTATCCTTACAGATAAAATGGCTTATCGGAGTGACCCATCGGGCACATTTGAGCAGGGGGACTGGCTAACATGACCGTCTTGTGCAGTTGCATCTTGCTTTCTTGCTGGGCCACGGCCATGGGTTCAAAACGAAATGGCTCGATGCCATGAACCACAACAGCAGGCCCCGGCCTGTATAGTCATCGAGGACCAATTAGACAGAAGTGGTCCCCAGGTGTTGCTGATGTGGACTCCAATGTCTTGTGGTACTTTGTTGTGTTTGAAGATCTCGATAGCCTCTCTCACTTGACAAGGGTGCTGTCTCTTGATGCTAGTGATGAGTTCGGTACTGCCCCACCAGATGACATGGTCCTTCTGGTGTGAGTGCTTGATGATTCCAGCTGTCATGTTCTTCCTCACGGCTATGGGCTTTGTGATCCTTGAGTCTGGTGGGGATCCCGACCAGTCTCCCCAGCGTACACTTTCACAAGTGATCTTGTACACCAGGTCTGGAAGCTAGATCATTTCTGTCCTTGGTTGTCTGTGTGTGGTTCCGGATCTTGTTGAGAGATGTGGACCCACACACAAGGACAGATGATCTTGTCTCCAGACCTGGTGTTGACAAGATCACTTGTGAATGTGGTCAAGTGTATGATGGGGAGACTGGTCAGGACCTCCCTACGAGACTCAACGAGCACAAAGGCCATGGCCCCAAGGCAGAATACAACAGGTTATAGGAATCATTAAGCACTCAAATGAGAAGGACTATGTCATCCTGTGGGGCAATGAAGAACTCATCACCAGCACCAAGAGATGGCACCCTCGTTGAGTGAGAGAGGCTTTCGATATATTCAAACACAACAAAGTACCACAAGACATCAGAGTCAACATCAGCGGCATCTGGCGTCCGCTTCTGTCTGACGGGTTCTCTATACCCTCAGACAACCTGACTTCATCCAGCAACAACTTGCCTCCTGGGTCTCCTCTAATTTTGGCACCCATTCTCACACTGACACACTCCAGTGAATTTTCTTATCTCGCCCTGGTGGTCAGGTTGTCTCATTGGCGGGAAGACCCTGCACATTCCAGTGGACGCCTAGCTAGGCGGGAACGATTCTCCACACTCCTTGAAAGAGAAGTGCTACATGGTTCACCGCAAAGTCGCAAACCTTCCAATTAGTATTTCAACCATGAAAACTTTCAAGTCTTACCTCACCACCTCCTTGTTTTCATGGGGGGTCAAAACATTCTTCAAAAACTGGAGAGGGATGAAGTGACTGAACCTGAGCTCACGAGGTAGGATGGTGGTCTCCCCCCTCCCATGCTAGGAAGCATTTACATGCTTAGATTATGGTGTAGGCACATTGAATTATAAGCTTCTCAAATGCACTCATTCTATCCCCTTTGTCATCCATGTCCCTGTTACTCTCCCCTTCCTATTTGTTTTGTCCCTGTCAATCAGTCTTTGAGAAAGGTCCTGCTAGGATCGAAACATCAGGCCCTCCTAATTTTTGATATTCTCTTTTTGGTCCTTTTAGTCGGTATAAGCAGTCTGCAATATTTAGTTTAAAAACTAGAAGTGTGATGAATATGAAAGAACACTCTTTCACCTTGACTGGCCACCCTTTGGTTAGGTGGTGTGGGGGGGGAGAAAATACTCCTAAAAATAAAAAAATATAAAAATACCAAAAAAAAATGGAAAAATCCACCTCCACCTTGACTGGCCACCTTTTGGTTTGGTGGTGTGGAGGAGAAAATACTCATAAAAAAAAAAAAAAAAAAAAAAGACCCCCCAAAAAGAGGAAAAATCCACCTCCATCTTGACTGGCCACCTTTTGGTTTGGTGGTGTGGAGGAGAAAATACTCATAAAAAATACAAAAAAATGTAAAAAGAAAAAAAAAAGAGGAAAATTCCACCTCCACCTTGACTGGCCACCTTTTGGTTTGGTGGTGTGGAGATGAAAATACTCATAAAAAATAAAAAAAATAAAAAGACAAAAAAAGGCAAATTCCACCTCCACCTTGACTGGCCACCTTTTGGTTTGGTGGTGTGGAGGAGAAAATACTCATAAAAAGTAAAAAAAAAAAAAAAAAAAAAAAAAAAGGAAAATTCCACCTCCACCTTGACTGGCCACCTTTTGGTTTGGTGGTGTGGAGGAGAAAATGCTCGTAAAAAAATAAAAAAATAAAAAGACAAAAAAAGAGGAAAAATCCACCTCCACCTTGACTGGCCACCTTTTGGTTTGTGGTGTGGAGGAGAAAATACCCATAAAAAGTAAAAAAAAAAAAAAAAAATAACAAAAAGGAAAAATCTACCTCCACCTTGACTGGCCACCTTTTGGTTTGGTGGTGTGGAGAAGAAAATACTCATAAAAAAAAAATATAAAAAGAAAAAAAAAAAAAAAAACCACCTCCACCTTGACTGGCCACTTTTTGGTTTGGTGGCGTGGAGGAGAAAATACTCAAAAAATATAAAAATATAAAGAGACAAAAAAAGAGGAAAAATCCACCTCCACCTTGACTGGCCACCTTTTGGTTTGTGGTGTGGAGGAGAAAATACCCATAAAAAGTAAAAAAATAAAAAAAAAAATAACAAAAAGGAAAAATCTACCTCCACCTTGACTGGCCACCTTTTGGTTTGGTGGTGTGGAGGAGAAAATACTCATAAAAAAAAAAAATATATAAAAAGACAAAAAAAAAGGAAAATTCAACGTCTACCTTGACTGGCCACTTTTTGGTTTGGTGGCGTGGAGGAGAAAATACTCATAAAAAATATAAAAATATAAAGAGACAAAAAAAAGGAAAATTCCACCTCCACCTTGACTGGCCACCTTTTGGTTTGGTGGTGTGGAGGAGAAAATACTCATAAAAAATACAAAAAAATGTAAAAAGACAAAAAAAAGAGGAAAATTCCACCTCCACCTTGACTAGCCACCTTTTTGTTTGGTGGTGTGGAGATGAAAATACTCATAAAAAATAAAAAACAATAAAAAGACAAAAAAAGGCAAATTCCATCTCCACCTTGACTGGCCAACTTTTGGTTTGGTGGTGTGGAGAAGAAAATACTCATAAAAAAGAAAAAAATATAAAAAGACAATAAAAAAGGAAAAACCCACCTCCACCTTGATTGGCCACCTTTTGGTTTGGTGGTGTGGAGGAGAAAATACTCATAAAAAGTAAAAAAAAAAAAAAAAAAAAAAAAAAAAAGGAAAATTCCACCTCCACCTTGACTGGCCACCTTTTGGTTTGGTGGTGTGGAGGAGAAAATGCTCGTAAAAAAATAAAAAAATAAAAAGACAAAAAAAGAGGAAAAATCCACCTCCACCTTGACTGGCCACCTTTTGGTTTGTGGTGTGGAGGAGAAAATACCCATAAAAAGTAAAAAAATAAAAAAAAAAATAACAAAAAGGAAAAATCTACCTCCACCTTGACTGGCCACCTTTTGGTTTGGTGGTGTGGAGGAGAAAATACTCATAAAAAAAAAAAATATATAAAAAGACAAAAAAAAAGGAAAATTCAACGTCTACCTTGACTGGCCACTTTTTGGTTTGGTGGCGTGGAGGAGAAAATACTCATAAAAAATATAAAAATATAAAGAGACAAAAAAAAGGAAAATTCCACCTCCACCTTGACTGGCCACCTTTTGGTTTGGTGGTGTGGAGGAGAAAATACTCATAAAAAATACAAAAAAATGTAAAAAGACAAAAAAAAGAGGAAAATTCCACCTCCACCTTGACTAGCCACCTTTTTGTTTGGTGGTGTGGAGATGAAAATACTCATAAAAAATAAAAAACAATAAAAAGACAAAAAAAGGCAAATTCCATCTCCACCTTGACTGGCCAACTTTTGGTTTGGTGGTGTGGAGAAGAAAATACTCATAAAAAAGAAAAAAATATAAAAAGACAATAAAAAAGGAAAAACCCACCTCCACCTTGATTGGCCACCTTTTGGTTTGGTGGTGTGGAGGAGAAAATACTCATAAAAAGTAAAAAAATATAAATGCTATATTTTTGTCCGAAAATTGTGATCCCCACTTTTGAGATGAACATACTATGTCACATACAGAATTTGTGGTCAGCCTTGAGGTCATGCACTTTGCACTGACCCTGCATTGTCTCTATTGTCTATCAACCCAAAATGCCGCACTGTCACATGCACAGTAGTGCACTTTATCATCTGAGCATTTTGATCGCCGCGCTCGGCTGCTTTTGGTCTGTCTGTGATGTCACATGCTCACAGGGGGAATTTTTGGGGGCGGGGCGAACATGGACTTTTCTCAACGGTTTGGGGCAAAATTAGGCGCTAACAATCATTTTAAAAATCATTTCTGTATTGATTATATTGTGAACATTACCTAAGAAGAGTTTTCAGCTCTTTCTCAAATCCTATTTCTGAAAAACTTTAAAATCTAGAAGTTTGAAAAAAGGGGTAAAACACTCCACCTCAACAAACAATGTCCTTACAGAGCAACTACAAAAAAAAATCACTTTTCCAGGTTTAAGCTTCATTCAATAGTTGATATGACCATGGATCTTTCAAAATCAACATGGAAACCTAAATACAGTTTCAGTTTGCCATTTAAAAATGTCCCAAACATGGTTTTCCGTGCCAAATGCTTTTTTGGTGAGTTGGAAATGCACATTATGTACTCATTATGTGCAGCCCCCCCAAAAAAGATTTCCATTGTTTGTGCACCAATTTTAATGATCAAAAAGAAAAAGATAGTTTCGTAACCAGACAAAAACAAATATATCATTAGATAATATATTTTTTTAGTGTCTTAACATCAACAAGATAAGGAATCAGTGGGCTCACTTGTCAGTCAGTCAAGGGATACTAATAGTTCCCGGCTTGTGGTGGGCCAGTTTTGTAAATAAACCCCTCCCAGAGATTTACTCGATCCTTGTCATAAGAGGAGACCCCAAATCCTGGTACAGTTTTGGCAGAATACACGATCAAAATAAAGCTTATACTCTGGTTTTAGCTTTAAAACAATAATCCCAACATGCCCAAATTCGTGAGAGTTGACGTTTTTGACCTGAGAGCATTAAAGCACAACGTGATTATCGGAGTGACCCATCGGACACATTTGAGCAGGGGGACTGGCTAACATGACCGTCTTGTGCAGTTGCATCTTGCTTTCTTGCTGGGCCACGGCCATGGGTTCAAAACGCATGCGATTCGGGTGCGATTTCGGCATAGTGAAGTCGAAATCTCGCTCAACAGGGTCAATTGAAAAACGTGGAAAAACGTAGGCGCCTGTGGTACTGCAGAGCAGCTCAGAGGAAAAAGGTAGTCGCCTGTGGAACAGCAGAGCAGCTGTATAACTCACTGTGGCACGTCAGTGAATTGCAGAAAGAAAAAAATCAAAACTACATCTGTCTGGTCTGTATGCTGCTGAAGACTGAACTGACTGGCCTTGTCCAGCTGGCGCAAACCTTTATATACCCGGACCTTGGGTGGTGCATACCACCAGTTTCAAGTTGCCCAAGGGATTTAAACCAGCTTCCTCGCGCTGAGTATAAAGTATTTTATCTTTACAGATAAAATGGCTTATCGGAGTGACCCATCGGGCACATTTGAGCAGGGGGACTGGCTAACATGACCGTCTTGTGCAGTTGCATCTTGCCTTCTTGCTGGGCCACGGCCATGGGTTCAAAACGAAATGGCTCGATGCCATGAACCACAACAGCAGGCCCTGGCCTGTATAGTCATCGAGGACCAATTAGACAGAAGTGGTCCCCAGGTGTTGCTGATGTGGACTCCAATGTCTTGTGGTACTTTGTTGTGTTTGAAGATCTCGATAGCCTCTCTCACTTGACAAGGGTGCCGTCTCTTGATGCTAGTGATGAGTTCGGTACTGCCCCACCGGATGACATGGTCCTTCTGGTGTGAGTGCTTGATGATTCCAGCTGTCATGTTCTTCCTCACGGCTATGGGCTTTGTGATCCTTGAGTCTGGTGGGGATCCAGACCAGTCTCCCCAGCGTACACTTTCACAAGTGATCTTGTACAACAGGTCTGGAAGCTAGATCATTTCTGTCCTTGGTTGTCTGTGTGTGGTTCCGGATCTTGTTGAGAGATGTGGACCCACACACAAGGACAGATGATCTTGTTTCCAAACCTGGTGTTGACAAGATCACTTGTGAATGTGGTCAAGTGTATGGTGGGGAGACTGGTCAGGACCTCCCCACGAGACTCAACGAGCACAAAGGCCATCGCCCCAAGGCAGAATACAACAGGTAATAGGAATCATTAAGCACTCAAATGAGAAGGACTATGTCATCCTTTGGGGCAATGAAGAACTCATCACCAGCACCAAGAGATGGCACCCTCGTTGAGTGAGAGAGGCTTTCGATATCTTCAAACACAACAAAGTACCACAAGACATCAGAGTCAACATCAGCGACATCTGGCGTCCGCTTCTGTCTGACGGGTTCTCTATACCCTCAGACAACCTGACTTCATCCAGCAACAACTTTCCTCCTGGGTCTCCTCTAATTTTGGCACCCATTCTCACACTGACACACTCCAGTGAATTTTCTTATCTCGTCCTGGTGGTCAGGTTGTCTCACTGGCGGGAAGACCCTGCACACTCCAGTGGCCGCCTAGCTAGGCGGGAACGATTCTCCACACCCCTTCTTGAAAGAGAAGTGCTACAGTACATGGTTCACCGCAAAGTCGCAAACCTTCCAATTAGTATTTCCACCATGAAAACTTTCAAGTCTTACCTCACCTCCGCCTTGTTTTCATGGGGGGTCAAACATTCTTCAAAAACTGGTAAGATATGAAGTGACTGAACCTGAGCTCACGTGGTGGGATGGTGGTCTCTCCCCTCCCATGCTAGGGAGCATTTACATGCTTAGATTATGGTGTAGGCACATTGAATTATAAGCTTCTCAAATGCACTCATTCTATCCCCTTTGTCATCCATGTCCCTGTTACTCTCCCCTTCCTATTTGTTTTGTCCCTGTCATTCAGTCTTTGAGAAAGGTCCTGCTAGGATCGAAACGTCAGGCCCTCCTAATTTTTGATATTCTCTTTTTGGTCCATTTATTAGTCAGTATAAGCAGTCTGCAATATTACATTTAGTTCAAAAACTAGAAGTTTGATGAATATGAAAGAACACTCTTTCACCTTGACTGGCCACCCTTTGGTTAGGTGGTGTGGGGGGAGAAAATACTCCTAAAAATAAAAAAATATAAAAAGACCAAAAAAATGAAAAATCCATCTCTACCTTGACTGGCCACCTTTTTGTTTGGTGGTGTGGAGGAGAAAATACCCATAAAAAGTAAAAAAATATATAAAAAGACACAAAAAAAGGAAAAATCCATCTCTACCTTGACTGGCCACCTTTTGGTTTGGTGGTGTGGAGGAGAAAATACCCATAAAAAGTAAAAAAAAAAAAAAAAGACAAAAAAAGAGGAAAAATTCACCTCCACCTTGACTGGCCACCTTTTGGTTTGGTGGTGTGGAGGAGAAAATACCCATAAAAAGTAAAAAAAATATTAAAAAAATAAAAAAAATGGAAAAATCCACCTCCACCTTGACTGGCCACCTTTTGGTTTGGTGGTGTGGAGGAGAAAATACTCATAAAAATAAAAAAAATATAAAAAGACCAAAAAAAGAGGAAAAATCCACCTCCACCTTGACTGGCCACCTTTTGGTTTGGTGGTGTGGAGGAGAAAATACTCGTAAAAAATGAAAAAATAAAAAGACCAAAAAAAGTAATAAAACCACCTCTACCTTGACTAGCCACCTTTTTGTTTGGTGGTGTGGAGGAGAAAATACCCATAAAAATTTTAAAAATATACAAAGACAACAAAAACACCATAAAACACCTTCACCTTGACTGGCCACTTTTTGATTTAACTGGTATGCAGGTAAAAAACACTCCATCTCTTTTATTGATGCTGTCCATTTAACCACTTCGCGCCGGGGGGTTTTTCAGCGCCGATGACCGCCATACGGGGGTTTTTGAACAATGCATCATTTTAAAATCTTGCTAAAACAATCGTAACAATATATTTCTGTGAAATAAATCGATAAGGGTATACTATGGGTACAAGAGAGTAAAACCTGGCACAATTCGGACGTCGTTGTGGCCTTTGTCAAGAGATTATCCGTTCGAAAAAGGGCCCTTTGTGCGTCGTCAATGGACCGTAACGGACGTGTGTGTGTGGGTACGTGTACGCTGCTGACAATCCCTGACCGCAGACTCCAGCCTCCACTCCAGGCAGTCTAATCTTCGAGTTGGTCGGCCACAAACGAGCGTACAGATTACGGTAAAGAATGTGGGGGGAATTCCAATGCCAGACCGACGACCGTTGGGCTGTTTGGCATGCAAAGACAATGTCCCCCGCGTGCTTTCAGCTGCAGCGCGGTATCCCTCGATCCTCCACAGTAAAAGTCCCACAATTGCACAATTACTGCTGCTAATCTTGCAATTCATGTGGCAACTTGCGTCAAAAAGGGTCTTTGTACTGATTCATATTGCTTTGTTCTAAGCTGAAAAGAGTCTTTGTTTAGAATGTGGACAATAGTGGTGCCCGGATTCGGAGGGCCCCGTTGCAAAGGCAATCCAATTGACCTCCGGATTCGGAGGTCCCGGCGCGAAGTGGTTAAGACAGTAGAAAATGTGGATGAAGCATCTTCTGGCAATTATTCAAACACATGACCTCAACACTTAGGAGGGGAATGATTAACACATTGTATGTTTACCTATTATAATCCCTATGTTGTGTTCACTCCCACACTTCTCTCTTTCACGCCTTCCCTTTGATATTTCCCCCTTCCACTATCTACCTAATCCTTCCCCAAATCCTTGGCATTCCCTTTTATCTCATTCTACCAGCTATCCCCTTTGTCATCCATGTCCCATTTCCCCTCTCCCCTTCCTATTTATTTTGTCCCTGTCATTCTGCCTTTGAGAAATTTGGTTCTGCTAGGATCAAAACGTCAGGCCCTCCTAATTTTTGGTATTCTCTTTTTGGTCATTTTAGTCAGTAGGCAGTTTGCAACATTTGTGCCTATTACACGTACTTTAAAAACTAGAAGTTTGAAAAAGGGTAAAACACTCCACCTTAACCAACAGTGTCCTTACAGAGCAACTCCAAAACAAAACTAGAGATTTATGTCTGTTGGCAAACAAAACATAACGCTTTTCCGCATTTGGTTCTCTAAAAAAAATTAATAATTGACATCAACGGGATTCGAACCCGTACCCTCCATTCCTACCCCAAAATGCATGTGCATATTTTGTGCACAAACTCTATGGGACTTCATTATATTATTCAAAAAATCATAATAATTCTGAACAATGGTCAATTGGTTCTAAACTCAGGATTTTAAATGTCTAGCCCAATAGCTAAATCCCCACCAAATTTCAAGAAGATTGACCTTTGGCTAATATGTGCTTTAAAATCACGCATTTTGATGACGTCACAGTTGCGTCATTGCATTTTGGCCCCGAAGGGTGTTTCTATACTACATCCCCAATAGATATAAACAAAAAATCAAATTAATCTCGCTCCGTTAGCCAAATATGGTCAATTGAATGTTGAAATCTGAAAAGTTCATGACCTCATTAATATTCATGAGATGACGTCACGATCAAATTAGAGTAATTTTTGGATACACCTTTTCCCAACTTAGATATACCGCAAAATTGAAACCAAACTAACTTGTACTTTTGCTTTTATTGGAGTTTGAAATTTGCCCCTTTAAAGCACTGTCACGTGACACGTGGTGACGTCATGATGTTTTCAAGACAACTGTGCACAACTTCAGCATGGGCTCTTTGCATTTGCCAAGTTTTAAAAAAATCCAAGTGTGTTCAATGGCAAACGTGCCCGACAGAAAAACCCTGTGCTTTGTCTATGGGATTTTTCCGATAAGAAGAAAAAAACATAATCCGAACAAAAGCAATAGCTTTTCCGCTTCGCGGCGGAAAAGCTAAAAAAACACTTTCCCAGGTTTAAGCTTTATTCAATATGACCATCTTCCAAAATCAACATGGAAACCTTAAACAGGTTCATACAGTTTGCAATTCATAGTAGAAAAAAATTGTCCCAAAAATAGGTTTTTGCAAAATGCTTTCTTAGTGCGTTACAAGACGCTCATTGTGTATTCATGAGATGGTAATGACCACATGAAAACATTCCTTACCCCAAACCCACACATGAAAGACAAGAGGAAATAGAAAAGCTGCTGGTGTCAACCTTGCATGCAAAATCACAGTCTGCACTTTGCCGATGGCTGAGGCTGAGGTTATTTAGAGTGCACATGGGTACTTGACTACACTCTGACTTTGTATCCCTCCTCAGAGCATGGGGGACCCATGCATACTGGTATCTACTCACCCCTCCCCCTCATCAGTGATTGATGCCCATGCGCACCATTTGGGCACCATTTGCAAGGGATGAAGTGACTGAACCCGAGCTCACGAGGGGGGGATGGTGGTCTCCCCCCTCCGGCCCTCCCATGCATACTGAGATCTACTCACCCCCCCTCATCAGTGATTGATGCCCATTGGATGCGCACTGCATCACTTTGACTTGTTGTGAAAGGAAGCACTTCTAACGGCTCTGAAAAGTGGATGGGGCACCATTTGCAAGTGATGAAGTGACTGAACCTGAGCTCACGAGGGGGGATGGTGGTCTCCCCCTCCCATGCTAGGGAGCATTTTCATGCTTGTAATAGTGCAATTTGGTGCATATTATGGTGTAGGTACATTGTATCTGCTTCTTAAATGCACTTTGTGATTAAGAAAAAGTATGCGACCTATGAAAAAGAGCCCTTTCCTTTGATACTTTTTTTTGGGGGAGGGGTGATGAACAACCGCACCCCCCCCCCCCCCCGCCAACTCACACACACTTTTGAAAGTTGTGGAGACGGGACATATCCTTCCGTCCCCTGCCCTACAATACCCCAGCGTTTCATGAAATCAGGGTGGTTGTGGTTTCCACTGGTCCATGTTGGTGGTGATATCTACCTGGTTGTCAGTGATGATGGTGTGGCTCTTCATGATGGAGGTAGCTACATGTATGAAGGAATTTGATGGCTATCTATCTGCTTCCCTTCACCTCACATAGAACCCTGGCATTATCTATTCTCTTTCCTTTCAATCTTACTTCTTTAGAAAAACTGCTTTTGTTTCACATTGGGCCTAAAGGAACACAATTTGGCAATGTTTGGTCACTTTTGCAACATAGCTTCTTCAGAGCTACCATGTCAACCCTTCCAGTTCTTTTTGCACTGCCCATGGATTGATACATCAGTTCTTTCCAACTGTCAATTAGTTGGCACCATCTTTGCTTTAAGGTCTGACTCTATCTAAATTCTTTCTCTTTGCCATTGCTCTATGGCTTCTTTGGGGCAAGAAACTGCCGGCTTTGGGCTTCTTTTTGGCCTAGTATAACCCAGCAAGCCCTGGTGTAGTCCTGTGAAAAGGTTTTGCCTTGTTTTCAGGATGGTCTGTGCAGACAAGCAATACCTTCGTCATTTGATTTCAGTACATCGGGAGTGGCTTCTTATGAACAGCTCCTGAGCAGCCAATGTGTTATACTGTCAAATTTACTGTCAAATTTACTAAAAGAGTTGAAACACCTAGCAAATGTGGTTAATCACACACTTCTTCATTTTGGTATTCCTTTCATCCAATTAAGCGTCATCATTCATGTTGCTTGTTTTTGAAGTATTGTCATTTTTTTTAATTCAAACTGTCCTGTTTAAAAACCTGATAACTTTATATTCTGTAAGAGGGGAACGGGCATATAACCAGTAAAAAACCATTGTGTCATGCACTGTCACATAGAGACCATGATGTAATTGGTGAATGTTTAAATTGAGTATCCTGTGCATATCTTAATATGACAAGTAAAGACAATGAATACTTCATCTGAATGGGAAGTGCGGACCAGCTCCACATGGTGGTAGGTTGGCCTTAATGCGCCTATTTGTATGAGTATTCAGGTGCTGTGCTCAGAATATTTATTTGGGGAAAAACATTCATCAACATGATCAAGATTAGAAAGCATGCATCTGCATAATTTCAGAATGCAAAGACGTTTAACTGTATTTCACTCGCTTCTCAGAGTAACTGGTAAACAGCAGCCATCTGGTGCCAAGAGTTGTCTCCCAAACTTTCCGAGAATTGTGATGTCATAGGACAGAGTTCTTTATCTGTCGACTGTTTATAGTTCCGCAATGATGCATTGACATACATGTACACGTACCTGTATACCCGGTACATTATATACAACAGGATGTGCTATCATGTCAGATTTCCAAAAAATTATAAGATTTTTGCTGATCATGACAGTGAGAAATAATTTTTTATGTCGTCATGTTTGACAGAATTTAGAGTAATATAAACGCAAATTTTCACTGGTTTAATGGCATAAAATAGGGTTTTACCCAACTTATTGTATAATAAGGTGGCTGAAAACAATCATATAGCGTCAATTTAACCCTGCATGGCACATCCTCTTTAACCCTCTCACATTGTTACTATTACTAGAAACACTCATTCCATTTAAGACCTTGGTGAAAACACACCCTTTTAATCTATAAATTAAACCCCGCAAAAACTCAGTTGTGAGTTAGTCGAGGGAGGTGCACACAATCTTGTTCCGTGTATGCTAGTTGTCCGGAATGCATGCTAGTTGTCCTAAAAATCCCAATTTCACCGAAACATTTAATGGTGTCACTAGTGGCTACAAAGGTTTGTGGTATGATGCTTTTCCAGAATGCCTGCAAGACTAATTAGCAGCTTGGTGGTCAAGTGGCTAAGACGGCTGCTGTAGAAAGCAGGAGGCGCAGGTTCGAATCCTGCCCAAGCTGCCCATGTCATTTTTGCAGACAATGTGGAAAAGCACCGAGTACTGATACCAGCGCAACCTATTCTGGCTGGATGTTTACACATGGCATGATCTAAATGAACAAACCAAACCAAATGGAAAGTAGCCCCTATGTTGGATCATAGAGAAAGGAACATGAGAAAAATAAACAGACCAGTTTCCTCTAAAGAATATTTTTGAAAATCTCAGGCCCTATCCACCAACACAATAACAAGCAAAACAAAATCTATCTATGTTATAGCACAGGGACATTATTACTGCTGTAACCTGTTGCTGACCTTCTGGTGTGAGTGCTTGATGATTCCAGCTGTCATATTCTCCCTCGTGGCCATGGGCTTTGTGATCACGTACACTCTGTAAAATTTACAGCATTCACAAATGATCTTGTAAACATCAGTTCTGGAAGCTAGATAATTTCTGTCCTTGGTTGTCTGTGTGTGGTTCCGGATCTTGTTGAGAGATGTGGACCCACACACAAGGACAGATGATCTTGTTTCCAGACCTGGTGTTGACAAGATCACTTGTGAATGTGGTCAGGTGTATGGTGGGGAGACTGGTCAGCACCTCCCTACGAGACTCAACGAGCACAAAGGCCATGGCCCCAATGCAGAATACAACAGGTTATAGGAATCATTAAGCACTCAAATGAGAAGGACTATGTCATCCTGTGGGGCAATGAAGAACTCATCACCAGCACCAAGAGATGGCACCCTAGTTGAGTGAGAGAGGCCATCGAGATCTTCAACCACAACAAAGAACCACAAGACATTGGAGTCCACATCAGTGACATCTGGCGTCCGCTTCTGTCTAACGCGTCCTCTATATACCTACAGATAGACAACTCTACTTTATCCAGCAACTACTTGCCTCCTGGGTGTTCTCTACCTACGGTTCCCACTCTCACACTGACACACTCCAGTGAACTTTCTTATCTCACCCCGGTGGTCAGGTTGTCTCACTGGCGGGAAGATCCTGCATGCTTCAGTGGCCGCCTAGGCAGGAAAGATTCTCCATGCCCCAGCGCCTTCATCAGACATATGTACACCGATAGTATTCAGCAGTCTCCTGACCATGGGCAGAGTGCACACTACCTGCCCTGACCATGGGCAGAGTGTACACTACCTGAAACATTGAGTTACCGGCTCGTTTCAGAGCCACACCGTCTTGAAAGAGAAGTGCTACATGGTTCACCGCAAACCTTCCAATTAGTATTTGCACCATGAAAACTTTCAAGTTTTATCTCACCACCTCCTTGTTTTTATGGGGGTCTAAACATTCTTCAAAAACCTTAGAAAATTTAAAACAAAACACCACACCAACTTGCCACTGACTCTTTTGGTGGCAAGTCACAAAAAATTTAACTAAACAACACCATGACTGGCCATCATTTGGTTTGGTAGTGTGGGGAGAAAATAATAAAAAAAAAGTAAAAAATAGAATAAGACCAAAAACAAAAACGCCTCCACCTTGACTGGCCACTATTTTTGGTGGTGTGGGGGAGAAAACACTACTCGAAAAAATAAAAATAAAAATATTTCTGAGAATGCTGCCACCTTGACTAGCCACTTTTTGATGGTGTAGAGGTTGAAAACATTCCTTACCCCAAACCCCCAAATGAAAAAGACGAGGAAATAGAAAAGCTGCTGGTGTCAACCTTGCACGCAAAATCACAGTCTCCACTTTGCCGATGGCTGATATGTTCATGATCTGGTGTGCGAACTTTGTTACCTCATAAATAATCATGAGATGATGTCACAACATCATGGTGACATTTTTTGGGATACACCTTTTCCCAACTTGGATCCATGCCAAGTTATGGTACTGTAGAATATAAGATTGCATCATAGTTGCACTTGGAAGTAAACCGGGGCACAACCAGTCTGATTCATTTGATGTCAAAGGTTATTTAGAGTGCACATGGGTACTTGACTACACTCTGACTTTGTATCCCTCCTCAGAGCATGGGGGACCCATGCATACTGGTATCTACTCACCCCTCCCCCTCATCAGTGATTGGTGCACATGTGCATCGCATTACTTGGAGTTATTGTGGAAGGAAGCCCTTCTAACAGCTCTGAAAAGTGGATGGAGCACCATTTGCAAGTGATGAAGTGACTGAACCTGAGCTCACGAGGGGGGATGGTGGTCTCCCCCCTCCCATGCAAGGGAGCATTTTCATGCTTGTAATCATGCCATTTGGTGCATATTATGGTGTAGGCACATTGTATCTGCTTCTCAAATGCACTTTGTGATTAAGAAAAAGTATGCGACCTATGAAAAAGAGCCATTTCCTGTGATCCTGGGGGTGAGGGCTGATATGATACCCACTCACACACTTTTGAAAGTTGGGGATGGGATAAGAATGGCTCTGTATGAACAGCCCCTGAGCAGCCAATGTGTTGTACTGTGAAATTTACTGCCATTGAAAAGAGTTGAAACACCTAGCAAATGTGGTTAATCAAACACTTATTCATTTTTGTTGGTATTCCTTTGAACTAAAAAGCGTCATCATTCGTGTTGCTTGTTTTTGAAGTATTGTCATTTAAAAAAAAATTCAAACTGCCCTGTTTAAAAACCTGATATCTTTATATTCTGTAAGAGGATGTGTGCATATTGTAGCTTTTTGGCAACAGGCATATACCCAGTGAAAAAATTGTGTCATGCACTGTCACATGGAGACTATGATGTAACTGGTTAATGTATAAAATTGAGTATCCTGTACATATCTTACTATGACAAGTAAAGACAATGAGTACTTGATCTGAATAGGAAGTGCGGACCAGCCCCACTTGGTGGTAGGTTGGCCTTAATGCGCCTATTTGTATGAGTATTCAGGTGTCAATGATTCACTATAGTCAGCAAGAAATCAATTTTCATGTCATCATGTTTGACAGACTGTACAGACCCTCTAATTTTTTTGATTCATGTATTGCAGGTCATTTTAGTCAGTGAGCAGTTTGCAACAGTTTTTGTATTAACTTCCTATTATTATTACTCTCAAAATTAAGTGTGCCTGACGTTTCGATCTTAGCAGGTCCTTTCTCAAAGGCTTTTTCAGGAGCTTTGAGAACGGTCCTGCTAGGATCGAAATGTCAGGCCCACTAACTAAGGTTTGTGGTATGATGCTTTTCCAGAATGCCTGCAAGACCTAATTAGCAGCTTGGTGGTCAAGTGGCTAAGACGGCTGCTCTAAAAAGCAGGAGGCGCAGGTTCGAATCCTGCCCAAGTTGCCCATGTCATTTTTGCAGACAATGTGGAAAAGCACCGAGTACTAATACCAGCACAACATTTCTGGCTGGACGTTTACACATGGCATGACCAAAACAAACCAAACCAAATGGAAAGTAGACATTTTTGGAAAATTTCAGGCCTTAACCGCCAACACAATAACAAAAAAAAAAAAAACTATCTATGTTAAATCACAGGGACATTATTACTGCTGTAACCTAAACCAGCAACAGAGAAAGCTTACAAGTGGATGAAGTGTGTTTCATGATACAAAATTCACTAGCTTGCTGATAGAGTAATTGATACTGGACCAGGGGAGTATGTATTTCTCCTCTACCATGCAGGGCCCTTCTTGAAATTGGAAAACATAATTATGGATTGTGCCAGTCTGGACAGCATTCATAGGCAACTTCATGATTGTCTGAAGATGTAAACGCTGGTCTGGCTGTGCAAAAATGATGTCCCAAAATCTGTTGCCCTCAAAACAAATCAGCATTGTTCTGCCTGTATTGCAGGAGGAATGATGCTGGTTAGCTGAGGTCATGCAGTTGAGGGACTTAGGGTTGGCCTTCCCTTGATTAGTATGTGCCTCAAATCAAAATCAGCACTGGTCTACCTGTAGTGCAGGAAGATTGGTGCTGGTTTGCTGAGGCCATGCAGTCAAAGGACTAGGGCTGTCTTTTGCATAGTTTTGCTTATTTATCTGGGGTCCTGTCTGGTTAGAGGAAACTGCATCACCATTCAAAGCAAATCAAATAGATGCATAGGTCCTATTTCATCAGTGATTAACGTGTGGCTATCAAGAACAATCAAATTTGAAACAATTTTTTAAAAGACCCCACCTTGACTAGCCACAAAAAAATCCTCAAAAAAAAAAAGACTGCTCCACAAAATTTTCCAAAATGTGTTGATTCTGTGTTGCCACATACCATTGACTAGTGCACATAGAGTAACCTGTTGGTTTGTTGCCATTTACAACTACATGTAATGTACTCTTGCATAAGGGCCTGGCTGCCATGATTGTGATGAAGCAAGTGTACATTTGCACAAGACATTTTTCAGTGTTTACAGATCGCTAATTCGGCTGACCCTTCTACACAAGTGATAGGTCCCTTGCCAATGTTTTTTCACCATGTTTTGAAGTACAAATAATCATGCTGTTAATTTCATTGCATTCATCTCTAAAATTCCCGAAACCATCAGCTTTTGGATTTGATCTTTTCACCAACTGCATGAAATATTCCATGGGGTTACCGTAGTTGGATTTTTTTTTTTTTTTTGAGGGGGGAGTCTTAGGGAAGAAATTCACTTGGTGTTTTTTTTAATATTGATAATTCTTTCTCTTTATAATGCAAACCAGACACACCAATTGAGTACATGTTGATGCTCCTATGTTTGGAGGAATACCACAATGAAGAGGTATAGACTGATGTCAAGACTTGTTGCAACTTTTCCACAGATGAAACAAAGGTTATAGACAGTCTGCCTGTAATTTCTGAAAGTATGGGCAAACCCCTTTCACAAATGACTCAGAAACCCTTTTTACACTACAGAGCGAATCCCCGGGAAAGTCACGGGGATTTTGTACCCCACCAACATCCTCGCAACCGTTCACATTGGACCTTGACCCATTTGGTAACTCCCGGGGACACTAGTTCCCGAAAATATGCATGGTCATTTCACACTGGCAATCAATCCCGGGGGAATGTGTAAATGGAAGGGTGCCACTTGGAAGTTCCTTTCATCTAATGGCCATGGGAAGCCCCTTAATTCTTAAGGGGCTGAGAAGTGCCTTTTCTAGCCCTGGTGTTGTAATCTTCTGTCAAGAAATTGTCTGCTAGGTGTCTACTAGTATTTTACCCCTGTTCTTTTAGGCAATTTCTTTGTTTCCACCATCTGGTTTTGCTTACATCTGTACTTGAGACATCTGCTGTCAGTCACAAATTTAAAGTACATACAGTATTGACTTTTCCACAATTCTGTCATCCCAGACATGGCCAACAACAAAACTGATGAAGTCTCTCAACAAGCGGGATGGGAAATAATCAGGGCGGTTTGCTTGAGCTTCCTCCTCTTGATCTCTTGCTGTCCTCAATTCACCAAACCTCCTGTGTTGGTTCCTATCTAGTTTACTGTCTCAAGGCAGACATTTGTTTAGCTTTGCCAGGCATCTTAGGGGAATGATTTTTTTCCTGCCTGTCTTTGTGACCCCCACCTTTGCTAGTGGTCCCGAGAAGAAATTTTAATCCTTGTTTCAGGATCAAGAATGGGCCAGTGTCTTTTGGTCTGTATTTTTTTCATTGCTTTTCTTCAGTTCGATATCTACATGTACCTTTGCATCTGTCTGCCTGTACATATCATCTCTTTGATTCATTTTCTTTTATTCATTGCCCCCACTTTTGTCAGTGGCCCTGTGAAGAGGTTCTTTGCTTCAGGGTCAAGCAAAGGATATCCTCATCCTCATCCCTATCCCTATCCTCATCCCTTTTTGGGAGGATGACCTGTTGTTGTGGACCTCAGGATTCGCACTGTCAATTTGCAGGGAGCAGGTGTCATCATCCAGCATGGACCATGGCCAGTGGTTTACATTGCTGTGAGCTCAAAGAGATCTACCAACACAGTGCAGTTCCCCAAGGCTCAAACTGCCTTCATGGGTGATAACCTGGCAGACACTCAGTCTTCCAGATCCAGTCCCAGGCCGTCATCCATACCATGGACTGCTCACCCTCTCCGGCCCATCCTCAAGTACCCTCATGCAGCTCGCCTATGGGGTCTGTACCTTTCGCACCAGCCTGGCTTCTGGCTCTCACATGGTGCACTCACCAGTGGCACGCCTGGGTGAACATCCCAATGTACTACCCTCCCTGGCAGTGCTGCAATTCCCAACCTAGATGCATCTTGCATCATGTTCCCTCCTAAGCTGAGATAGTCCCTTCATCAGAATTGCTCCTGCAAGGCTACTCCAACTTCACTCCAAGTTTGTATCCTCATTTTCTCTCAACCACTGAGGAAGTACAATATTTGGATATTTCTATTTGGCCACCTTCATATTGTGTTTTAAGATGAACACTGATTATTTTTTCTTCTTGTATCATTTCAGATGCTGTCTGGAGGAGGAGGCAGACGGGGAGCGGTCGGAAGGAGGAGGAGGAGGAGGAGGAGGAGGAGGAGGAGGAGGAGGAGGAGGAGGAGGAGGAGGAGGAGGAGGAGGAGGAGGAGGAGGAGGAGGAGGAGGAGTAGTTAGATTCAGGGGTTAGGCTTGGTTTAGAAGGTCAAAGCATGCTTTGATGGGTAGGCTAAGGAGGCTTATGGGGTAAGAAGAATGGGCTAAGGAGGCTTATGGGGTATGGGGTAAGAAGTATAGGCTAAGGAGGCTTATGGGGTATGGGGTTAGAAGTATAGGCTAAGGAGGCTTATGGGGTATGGGGTAAGAAGTATAGGCTAAGGAGGCTTATGGGGTATGGGGTAAGAAGTATAGGCTAAGGAGGCTTATGGGGTATGGGGTAAGAAGTATAGGCTAAGGAGGCTTACGGGGTATGGGGTAAGAAGTATAGGATGATGAGAAGGTACCTTTTGGGGGAAGGAAAAGTCTTTTTTTTCCGCCTGGCCTCGTGACCCCCGCTTTTGCCATTGGTCCTGTGAAGAGGGTTCATACCCTTGTTTCAGGATCAAGCAAAGGTTCTCGCCAGTTTTCCTCTACTCTTTTCTTCTGCACTTCTGTCTGCTGCGGTGGTGATGGCGGTGGTAATGGGCGGTGGTAATGGCGGTGGTAATGGTGGCAATGGCGATGGTAATGGTGGTAATGGTGGTGGTGGCGGTGGTTGTGGTCGTTGCGGTGGTAATCATTACCACTGCAATCACCACCTTCACCCCCATGCACCACCACCAATGGTGGTAATGGCGGTGGTAATGGCGGTGGTAATGGCGGTGGTAATAGTGGTAATGGTGATGGTAATGGTGATGGTGGTGGTGGTTGCGGTTGTGGTGGTGGTAATGGTGGTAATGGTGGTAATGGCGGTGGTAATGGTGCTAATGGCGGTGGTTATGGTTGTAATGGCGGTGGTTGCGGTGGTGGTAATGGCGGTGGTAATGGTGGTGGTAGTGGTGGTAATGGGATGGCCGGACATGGCTGATGCGTTGCGAAGGACAAGAGTCCCTTTCTCTTTTCCTCTTTATTCTTTCTATGTGTTGCTAACAATGTTTCGTCCAGTGCATTATAGGTCTCAAGGTCAAATGGCTGACCACGATGTACGTACTGGAACTGCCCGGCCACCAAGTTGTGTAAGTATTATCTTTCTTGATTCTTGATTCTATCAATTCTTGATTTTGATTTGAAGTAGTCGTTAATGATTTTTTGCAGTGAATACAAAAAACCGATGCCGACTAAGACTGGAATAGCCTACAGTAAAGCTCTCTGCCGTAAGCGGTGATGTTCTAATGACTTTGATTTCTCCCTCCATTCGCAGGACCTTAAGAGGAGTTTAATTGCAAGGGGGCATGGCTGGTTGTTGTCAAGTTGAAAGCTCTATTGATAGGGCCCAATTAATCTGTCTCCTGCAATGTACGTGGCCCTTAAAGGAAGGTCTCCTCGCCCTACGAAAAGGCCTAGGATTCCCTTGGTCACCAGCTTTCATCCTTGTCTCCTTCCCCTCCAGAAAATAATGAATAATAATCACCCCATTTTCCACACCTCAGACCGCCTCGCCAGTGTCGTTCCAGGCACCCCATTTCTGGCATACGGACATCCTTGCAATCTACGAGATCTGTGCTGAGGTCCCCCCTTTGGATCCTTCACCCCTGACTCAAGTCTAACTCTAAATGTGTAGTCTGGAAGCAGTCTCCTTTTCTGAATACTTCTCTGACCAATGGAATGATCACTTGTAAAACAACTCATGTTATATATCTCATTTCTTGCAGGGTCTGAAACATTAAATATGTCTTTGAAACCAAAAACAGCCTCAAGAAACAACTCTATGGTTATAGATCTACCATTAACACCAAGCGAGTAGATACCCCTTTGGGCCTGCAATCTCCCTAATCATTCCTTTGTTGACATGGCTGTACAGGGCATAGTCTCTTGGCCATAGGAAAGATGCTGTCCGCCTCAGCAGGGAGAAACTGTGGATTAATTAGTGCCTTTGCACTTTTCAACCTCATGGCCTGAACATCCAGGAAGGGAATTACTAATCCTCACTAAACGTTCACTAATCCCTCTTTTCTTTCATCTTCACTGTCCTCTTTCCCTTTGATCTCGCACCCCTCCTCCCCCTTTGATCCCCCATCCCTTTGTTTGTTTCCCCTTTGATCTCCCCTCTGTTCATGTACATCTGCAACCCACTCCCTTCCTCTATCATACGTGTCAGGGTTTTCCTTCCCCCTGACTGTGTATGTCCTAAGCTTGTCACTTTGCCTTTGAGAAAGGTCCTGCTTGGATCAAAACATCAGGCCCTCTAACTTTTGAGATTTTTTTTTGCAGTGTGAGATCCAAGAAAAGGGACCCAGTTGTAATGTTTTCATTCATTTGGATGAAATTGTTTTTTTTTTTTATAAATCAGTGTTTTACTGAGTATACTTGAAGTAACGGGTGAGCTGTCATACCATACACCTGAGACAAGTATTAGGCCTATACTTGATGGAATAGACTAATTCATGTGTAATCTGATTATGAAATCTAAAATTAAGGACATTTCATCAAAGAAAAGTCATTTACATTTGCCACAAAATTGATCAGCTGATCCAAGATTCCAACTTGTTAAACTCTGTGGAATTATAATAATTATGATTATGAACGATAATTCTACAGCTTGTTAAAACTGTGAGTCAAACAAATGAGGATTTGAGTACATTGTTTCCTGATTTTTTTCTCCTGTTTTTCTTTTGTACTTCAGGTGTCAGGGTGACTGTGATGACTGGAGGTAACCAAAATATCAATCTGTGAATTTCTCATCTAAATAGATCTGTTTGATTTTAACCATCTTAAAATAGTTCAATTGTAGTCTACTTTGACTACCATAAAACTTAAACGTAAGAACATCTGTTTTAATACTTCTGATATAATTTAATCTAGTTGGAAATCACAGTTCTGTAAAAAGACAACTGTATTCAATGACGCCAAGAATCAAATTTTGAGTTGATACAAATTTGGTTCCTCTTTTAAAGTATTGAATCAGGATGCCACTGCATCTTACAATTTCATAAACAAAGCAAAGATACATTGTTTGAAAAAAAAATCGGATACACAAACTCCATAAAATGGAACCGGGTATCCGATGCCTTCGGTCGGGTTTCGGATACCCGGGTTTTCTGTCCAGCCTTAGTTCTGATCAACTGGTAATTGGAATTACCGATCCAAGCATCTCATACAGATGGGTTTTTCTAGTGATTTTAATTTAAATTCAAAATAGAATGTCATTAGTTTAAAAAGTAGGGATTTCATTAAAAGTGCTTTTAAATCTGATTTTTCTTCTTCGTTTTTGATCGTCATCTAGGGTACCAGATTCTGTTGCAGTGACTGGATGTGAGCAGTCCGTTTGTCATCTTGAAAGGGGAACTGAGGTTATAATCCAGTTGATCATTCAACAATCCACAAGGCGGTTGCAAATTTATTATTTAGACATAATTTGAACCTCACTCTGAAGACCCTGTCAAACTTGTTTGGACTATGGAATCAAGCAAAACCAGCCTGAATGTAGACTTTTCAAAATACCATATGGTTACTATTATGATGTGGTTTTGAAGTGATTCTTGCTCATTCCAGATGGTGCCTTAGCTCTCGAATGCAGCTGGAATGTAGTTTGGACACAGTCATGAGTGGGAGTAGCATGCTTTTGCATGCAGCCATGCACTTTGAATATCCAAGAATCTGCAATGAATTTTCATTCGGACGCCATTCAGGCTCACCCCACCTCTGGTGTGACTATTATACACGTAGGCCCTGATATCTGGATGCTAGCAGAACCTTTCTCAAAGGCAGAAAGAAATTTGTATTACCGAATACATTGTTGAGGATTTGAATTTGCATTAATCTTTGACTTGATTTGTATTCCTATCCTTCTACAGGTGATCCTTTGTCTGTGGGTGGTTGGTGGGCGACAAGGGTGGACAGTACATAGCATCTTGGAAAGGGCACTCCGGTAATAATCAAATGGATCCTGTAGGGCCTGTAGAGTCCAAAATGCCATTATAAATTATTATGATTCAGACAAAATTGTAGCTTTGGCTCTAATAAAATACTATTTATGAGAAATATTGTTTTTGGATGATTTCAAGGAACAAATTTGAATATACCGTGACAAAAATGTTTGCAAACTGCTTACTGACTGAAATGACCTAAAAGCAAAAGTCGTGAACTAAGAGGGCTTGATATTTTGATTGCATTACTTTTGTGAGCTTGCATTAATGTTCAACATGATTTCCTTTTATACAATTCTTCAGGTGAACCTTTCTATATGTTACGTGCATCCTGACGAGGAAGGAGATGGTAAGAAAGAGAGAGAAATATGCTTTTATTTTTAGATACATGGGTGTCAACAGGTTCTAAAAGGGAAACAGGTATCATTGACCAGAAATAATGTCATACTCTAGAGAGCGCTTATGGCATTTCACACATTGCCTGCACACAGGCCTTGCTAAAACTAAATTGCAAAATGCTCAGTTCTGGACTGAGCTTTCTGTTCAAAAAGTCAAATTCAGATTTTTTTTTTACAGTCACTCATGTCTCATTTGCCATTCCTGTTGATACCCATGTTTGAAATGTATGTTGGTGAGCTTGATGCTTGCATATGTAGTGCTAGCTAGCTACGTGTACGTCCAGCACAGAGAGACTACTGGGGCCAATTCATGCAGAAGCTTATAAGAGGGAAACTTTCTGTGGAATGATAAAAAAAAATTGGGAGACAACACAGCAACACATCAAATTCTCATGTGACTCTATTGCCATTGGTTTCTACCTGGGTTCTTTATAATTTTTACAATGGGTTTAGGCTTTGAAAATAAGCAGAAATTGGTTCCCAAAATAAGCAACTGTAAGAAATTGGCCAAAATGTCAAATGATTCTCTGTGTCAAGTGGGAGCCTCAAATTCTGACTTGCGACCTATGGTGACAAGCCCGAGAAAAGGAAATGGCGTTGGTCTTGCAGTGGCTGTGTGCTAATGCTGATGCTGATGGACTGTGCTGAGCTGCTGAGTATTCTGTTTGGTCTTGGAAGATGGAGAATGAAGCCCAATGGTTTTGTGAGCACGTCTTGCCTTCAGTGGAGTACCTACTAGAAGTGCCAGATTTTGCACTCCGGATTTGAAGGATGGCGCTCTGGACAACTTGCAGACGTTTGTTTCCCGAAGGCCGTTGTTTCCCCCAGTGCTCTCTGCTAACTGCCTGGATGTTCCATGCGTTCTATGCATTCATCGGCACTCAGTTACGAAGAGATATCCTGCAGGCTGTCCCTGCTGTCTAGCTATTATCTGGTGTGGTTTCCCAAATTGTCTTCAAGCTCTCATCAAACCGATGCAATTATACAGGATGTGACTGACGTATGTCAACCAGCATGACCCATCCGTATGGTATTGAATACAGAGAATGCAGGCTGGGCAATTTCTTTATAGTAATAATAATGTTGTTGCCCATTATCATTGTTATATCACTTGCATCTGGAAATGACCTGAGACAGCAAATTTGGGAGAAACTTCAAGAACAAAAACAAAACCCTGTTATGGAAGATGTTTGATAATCGACCCTTAAACAATTTGTAGAAATGGTTAGGAAAATTTGACTGGATCAGGTCTTGATACCAAGATGTCTAGGTTAATGGGACCTGCACTCTAAATAAGTTAACCCTCAAAGAGCCGGGCTATTTTGACCATCTCACAGTGGATTCTGCCCCCTCAGATCTCGGTCATTCAATGATGGATTCAGATATTTGGCAGGATAATAGAGAATTACACAATGAACATTTTGTGTAAAATTTCATTAGAAAAAAAGAAGTTGAATTTCTTATGTTCGTTGAATTTCCCCAATTTTTATAAATATTAAAATGATAACGAAATACGAAGAACCAATAATTGCATACAGCAATATAAATGAGCTAATAATGCAAAAGAATTCCCTATGCACTTTGGATGCTTTGCTATGTATTGTATTAAGTCAATGGCTCTTTGAGTGTTAATCCAGAGTTTATAGTCAGTTGGATGGATGAATATAATCGGATGTCTTGTAGAAGTCCTGGTCCAGTAAATTTTTGTTTGCTTGTTTATAATTATATATTCTTAATTGTTTTTAAAGATAACAATAACTTGTATTTTTGATCTAAAAAGATGAGATATACAGTAATTTTCTTAAGCTTCTAAAGTTACAAAGAAATAGTTTGTCAGTAAAGATGTTTTATCCAATCAAACTTGAAATAGATTCTTCTTCTTTTCAATAATGTAAGAGTTAGCTGGCTAAAATCAGATTTTCAAGCCGCCTTTTGCTCAAGATACATCAGTAAACTTGAGAATCCAAGGATGTCCTGACCAGCGTGTGATGCAGATGAGTTAAAATCTGATGACGCCTTTGGGATGATGAATCAATGACAGCTGTCTCTGATGAGTTGGATGTTTTCATCTGTTGCCGTGTGTATAGAGGGAGATCTAGCTGTTGAAGATGGCGAGGTTGCGATGGAGCACGAATCAGCAATTGTACTGACAAGAAGATGGACGATTTCTGTGTTGGGAGCAGCTCACGTGTTGTCTTCTAAGAAGCCACCTACCAGTGTTTGCTTATGTGTGATGTTTATCAGAGTGCTGCAGAAAAGGCTCACTGTTTACGGATGTGATGGGGACTACAGCTTCGTAGCTTTGTTGGCTCCATCATCAGGACACCATCCCGTGTTTTAGTTTTGGGATACTCTACTTTACAAATTCGGGATGCTACAAGATAAAAGTGAAACATGCAATTATGAAATTAAAGTTATGGTTATAATCATGTGCTCTTCATAAGTGATTACACAGGGACCCTATTTTTGTATTGTTTTCAGGGGCCGGCGGGATCCGAGCCCTTTAATTTAAAAGGTGAGGGTCGTTCAATGTTATATATTTTTTATGTGATTATATGATTATATGATTATATGATTATTAGGAACATCCCATACCCCCATGCACTCACGTTCATATAACACACCTACAGATACTACACCATTGAACTTTCAAGGTGCTGGGTCTCACTTGCCTCTTTGGCACTAAATTTAACAAACTCTTCTCTCTTCACTTCTCTCTTCTCTTCTCTTTTTTTTTCTGCAAACAGTAACACTAGAACCTAACAATAGGCACTGCACTTAACTAAAACTTCCAAGGGTTAGGTCTATATGGTGGTGGGGGGCGTATACGATATATAGGACGGGGTAAACTTTGCTTTCACGGTGTTCGTGAGCCTTTGGTTGGTGGATGAGTAGGGCGCCACCGCGCGACGAAGGTTGATCCTGAATCTACTGTCGCCGTGTGGTGGCGCTCTTCAAATTCAAAGTGCGCGCTATCCTATATATCGGTGCGTCCCTATCTTGGCTAACATAACATTAAAATAACTCACTCGTAATTTGTCTCCCCTCCCTAGAGCGGTCACTCTTAAAAAGACCTGTAAGAGCGGTCACTCTATAACTGACCAGTAATTAACCCTGACACACATTCATACCCCCATCCAGACACAATATATTCCCCCATCAGAACGCCAACAATATGACAATAATGATTATTTAGATTAATATTAATTATGTGCGTATAAGTTGTGTTTATTACATTTCTAATTCATTCTTGTTTTTTTTTTTCCAGATGTTGAATGTTGTCCTAGTCTTTTATTGTCTCTTTGTCCTTGTTTGGTCCATTTTCGTTTGTCTGTCATGGTCTGTCCTAGATCTCCTGACTCTGTCCTTCAATTCGCATCAGCAGTCGCGATAGTCCGAGTGATACCTGTGGGAGTGAATGGTCTGTGCCCAATGGGGGTGCATAAAAAATAAATGGGTCTATTGGTCTATTTCTTGCATGTTTTGTTGCGTGTTTTTAGTCTTCTCTCTTGCATTAGTAGTTGTGTATGGGTGCCAGCAACCATGGTACCACAATGGAGAGATGATCGAGATCTACCAGTTCTTGGTCACAGCCTGGATGAGAGATCAATATCACCCTGCCATCTTCTGCTTCTGGTGATCCATGGAGGAGGAAGGTCACAGGTTCAAAGCAGACAAGAAGATAACCACACTGGTGGGTTTGCTTTTCTTGTAACAAATCATGACCCAATTTGTATTGGATTAGAATAACATTGCATCTCAACCAATCACAGCTCTGTTATTCACAAAACTTGTTTATACAATTTTAGTTATTTATTTTGTTTAATTTATTTGATTTTTGAAATGAACTCACAGATGAGATCTACCAGTTCTTGGACACAGCCTGGATGAGAGATCAAAATCGCCCTGCCATCTTCTGCTTCTGGTGTTCCATGGAGGAGTGAGGAAGGTCGGAGGTTCAAAGCAGACAAGAAGATAACCACACAGGTGGGTTTGCTTTTCTTGTAACAAATCATGACCCACTTTGTATTGGATTAGAATAACATTGCATCTCAACCTGATCAATTACAGCTCTGATATTCACAAAACTTGTTTATACAATTTTAGTTATTTATTTTGTTTAATTTATTTGATTTTTGAAATGAACTCACAGATGAGATCTACCAGTTCTTGGACACAGCCTGGATGAGAGATCAAAATCACCCTGCCATCTTCTGCTTCTGGTGGTCCATGGAGGAGTGAGGAAGGTCGGAGGTTCAAAGCAGACAAGAAGATAACCACATAGGTGGGTTTGCTTTTCTTGTAACAAACCATGACCCACTTTGTATTGGATTAGAATAACTTTGCATCTCAACCTGATCAATTACAGCTCTGATATTCACAAAACTTGGTTATACAATTTTGGTTGATTTATTTTGTTCAATTTATTTGATTTTTGAAATGAACTCGGATATCATTCTTAATTTGTCTCTTTCATTCGAGATTTGAAGGTTTGCATGGTGAGAATAGCAGGATAATTAGGTTTGTGGAGACACCATGTAAATTCTCTTTTGTGAGTAAGTGTGGTTCTGAAAAGAACCCGAGGAACTCGACGTTTCGAACAGTGTACTCTGCTTCAGTTTGTGGATGATACCTTCGTCATTTTTCAACACGGGTGGGAGAAGCTCCGCCTCTTCCTGGAACACCTCAACGGGCTTCACAGCAACATCCAATTCAAAATGGAACAAGAAAGTAATGGCAGCATTTCTTTTCTTGACGTTGAGGTGTTCAGACAGGAGGAAGGAACCTTTTCCCGCAGTGTATACCGCAAACCCACGCACACGGACAGGTACCTGTTAAGCACTTTTTCCACCACCCCAAGATCAAGTCCTCAGTCAACCGAACCCTCGTCAGGAGGGCCTACAACGGTGACGGTGAGCACCTGCCCCGAAGAACTCCACCACATCACCACAGCGATGCAGTGCAATGGCTGCAAACCAACCAAAACACTCCTACACCAAAGACCACACCATCCACTGGGACCAAGCCAAGCTCATCACCAGCATCGAGCATTGGTATCCCCGTCGCATCAGGGAAGCCATCGAGATATACAGACACAACACTGTTAACATCAGCGACATCTGGCACCCTATCCTCACCCCCCCCCCCCCCGTCTGATGGGTCTCCTATACCCTAGGACAACTAGGCCCCCTTCCACTATAGTCTCCCCTTGGCAACAGTTGTTCACCCCCCTAGCAGTCCACCACTTGAGCACACACACATGTACACCCACAACTAGGATCCTGTGCAGCATCCGATCCCTTATTCCTGCCAATTTACAGTTCCCGCCTTCACCCTTCACTGAGCTAATCCACCTCACCAGGATCCCTCTCTACACTACATCAGCCCCACTCCCAGTTGGAATCCAGCAGTCTCCCGAAGACGAGCAAAGTACACTGTTCGAAACGTCGAGTTCCTCCGGTTCTTTTTAGAACCACACAAGAGAATTTACATGGTGTCTCCGCAAACCTAATTATCCTTCTCTTTTATTTGTTAGCTCTTATTTTATTCTTGGTTGCCGAAAAGTTGAAAAATGTATTTCCTAACAATGAAAATCGCAATCTGGTCCCTTTCTCACTGCAGCTCAATGGGTGGTTGCCCTTGGAGGAATGGACTGACCCACTTGAAGGAGTGTACCAACTACTTGGAGCAATGGACCAGCTACTTGGAAGAATGGACCAGCCACTTGGAGGAACGGACGCCCTACACTTGGAGCAATGGACCAGCACACATGGAGGAATGGACCAGCCACTTGGAGGAACGGATGCCCTACACTTGGAGCAATGGACCAGCACACTTAAAGGAATGGACCAGCCACTTGGAGGAATGGATGCCCTACACTTGGAGCAATGGACCAGCACACTTGGAGGAATGGACCAGCCACTTGGAGGAACGGATGCCCTACACTTGGAGCAATGGACCAGCACACTTGGAGCAATGGACTGACACGACATACTTCAGTTGGAGCAACGGACTGGCCAACTTGGTGCAATGGACTGCCACACTCGGAGCACTGCACCGGCAAACTTGGAGCAGTGGACTGGCCCCATGCACTTGGAGCAACAAACTGACACAATTTGAGCAATGGATTCACCCACCGTTTTGGTGAATGGACTAACAGACTTGGAGGAATGGACTGACATGCACAGAGGTTTCTATATCTACTGTACATGTATTTGTGAAATGTGCATTGGAAGGAGTGGCTCTATTGACCAAATACTGCAAATTTATATTTCATTGACACCATTGCATAATGTATATTAAATTATATTTTTGAAGGCAGTTTCATGAAATGTCCATGCATTTCCCTCGTTTGCACTATAGTGGGAAATTATAATTGTCTTGGGATTTTGATAACCAGATGATTGGGAAGCTCGAGGATCAAGAATCAATTCACGAATCAGTTCTAGCGTGTACCTCACAACAGAACAGTATTCTGTTGATTTCTTATGTTAGAATTAATTCATTGGCTGTTCTTACGATGAAGCCCAACATCGTCACGGAGGAGGCTGCTGACTGTTTTTGGGTACAGGTTTTCAGAGATGTTTTATTCATCTCTGTTTTTTCCTGGACGTCGTATGTCTCCGATGAAGTGATCAGTCATACAGAACAGCTTAAACAGCTAATAACTTGAATAGATGGCAGCAAATCTTATTCTCAGTTCATCTTTATTTATTTATTTAGCTAGATAGAAACCTTGTTTCTTCAGATGAATGTGGAGCCTTAACATATTATTATAATGTAGAATGTATCATACACCTTACGCTGAAGTTATGAATAAAACAACTTAATTATTATATCATGAACAGAAAAGATGAAACTATACCCGATCTCATTATTTTCTAGTACTGTTTTACACAGTGCGCGCGCGATGTTTACAGCCGTCATTGGTCGACAGCATGCATTACGCGGCACTTTACGATCTTTGTCATCGGTTCATGCATGCTGAATGCAGCGCACCAACCAATCCAAAATGGCGGCGCCCTGTCGTAATAATATGCGTGATGTTGCACGAGAAATGCTGCATTATAATTACAATAATTGGTGATTAAACAAGGGCATGCTACGTAAGTGTTAACTAGTATTGAAATGGTATTTGTTGAGTCATATGTTGTGAGCAGTTACGCCAGGAATGTATAATGGGCCTTTAAATTAGAATCATGTGCCTTCCATGCACGCCTGGACACATCTCGTAGTTGTATGATTGTTATAATGGCTTTGCCAAAATTGATGGCGTTTGTGAGTGGTGATCGCTGGAACTTGATCCTGGGTGATGCCACCGCTTGTCCATCTTTTCTGCACGTCCACTGAGGGATTCTTGCTGCTGTACTCCCGTTGCTGTCTGGCTGCAATTCTTGCCCTGATCCTAGGTTTGGTCTCTCGACTACACCATCATTACCGGTAAGATTGTTTTCAGATTAGTTTTCTTCATTTTTTTGTACAGCCGCCAATTGGCTTGTCTGCTCTCTGATAATTATGCGGCACTAATCTGACTCCTCCGTATGTCAAGACGGACGGATGTGGGGAAATGTGAATCCATATTTACTTACTTCGCTGATGACCATTCACCTACTATTAACCTACTATCGGTTATTAAAATGATCAAAATGATCAAAATGGCGGCTCCTATTGTCCCGCAAAACCTTCAATACAACTTTTCTTTCCAATTTTGAATGCTGAATTATTCCTTAATGAATTGCGGCAGCTTTGTTACATCAATCAAAGATGATATACAAAAATGTTGCAAACTGCTTACTGACTAAAATTACCAAAAAGTAAATCTAAAATTTAGTGGGCCTGACGTTTCGATCCTAGCAGGACCTTTCTCAAAGGCAGAGTGAGAAAGGTCCTGCCTTTGAGAAAGGTCCTGCTAGGATCGAAACGTCAGGCCCACTAAATTTTAGATCAATCAAAGATATTAACATATTATCAGTTACTGAAATGATCAGCGAGCCTTTCACAGCCAAAATGGCGTCTCCTAATGTCCCGCAATACCTTCAATACAATTTTCTTCCCGAGTTTGATTGCTGAAATATTAATCAATGATTTGCGGCACCTTTGTTACGTCAATCAAAGGTATGAACCTACTATCAGTTACTGAAATGGTCAGCGAAGTAAGTAAATTAATGAACTGCGGCAGCTTTGTTACGTCAATCAAAGATATTATTCTAGTATCGGTTACTGAAATGATCAGGTAGCCTTTCAAAGCCAAAATGACGTCTCCTAATGTCCTGTTTCTTTTCTTCATATTTGTCATATTTCTTTGTTTTAATGACTTAAAGAATGGTTCTGTAATACCTTTATGCTGCATAATTAACCTGAAATATTAATAAATGGTCTGCGAGCCTTTCAGAGCCAAAATTGCGTCTCTTATTGTCCCGCAATAACTTCAATACAATTTTTCTATCATATTTTGATTGCTGAAATATTAATAAATGAATTGCGGCACCTTTGTTACGTCAATCAAAGGTATCAACTTACTATAGGTTACTGTAATGGTCTGCGACCCTTTCAGAGCCAAAATTGCGTCTCTTATTGTCCCGCAATACCTTCAATACAATTTTTCTATCATATTTTGATTGCTGAAATATTAATAAATGAATTGCGGCACCTTTGTTAAGTCAATCAAAGGTATCAACTTACTATAGGTTACTGTAATGGTCTGCGACCCTTTCACAGCCAAAATGGCGTCTCCTAGGTGATTATGAATTAAATAAGGTTAATTATGCAGCATAAAAGTATCACAGAAGCATCCTTTGAGTGATAAAAACAATGAAATATGACAAATATGAAGAAAATAAAAATTAATAAATTGAGAAAAAAAATGCAACATCCGTGACTCGAACCCGTGCATTCTACTTACTGGTTCTACACCAGTCCATCAGAGCACACTGACATGTTGAAAACTAGTAGGAAAATAGTTCATTTATATTTTGAAATTGGAATAAATTTCAATTTTTTAAATGAATTGATTGAAATGATTTGAAGCATCAAAATGAACCCGATCAAAATGATCAGAAACAAAGAACTTCTTTCAATTCAATAAGAAATAGAAATAGTATCCCGATTACAACATATCAATCGCTTATTTTTGCTTAGTTCAAGACAGCTCTGCGCAGTCTAGGGGACCGGCGTAGAACCAGTAGAAAGAAAGCACTGGTTCGAATCCGGAATGTGCAATTTTTTTCCCCATTTTTTTTTCTCCATTGTTTTACATATTTTTCATTTTTTATTGTGCTAATTACTCCGGTAATTGCACAACCGTGAAGACCGTTGATTGTTTAGTAAAAATGACTAAAGACAACTTAAAATCTCATTAAAAAGTATCCTAATTACCATAAGTGATTAAATATGGATTCCTATTGTCCCGCAACACCTTAAATACATATTCTTGTCCCCATATTTAAAACTGAAATATTAATAAATGAATTGCGGCACCTTTGTTAAGTCAATCAAAGGTATCAACTTACTATAGGTTACTGAAATTGTCTGCGAGCCTTTCAGAGCCAAAATTGCGTCTCTTATTGTCCCGCAATACCTTCAATACAATTTTTCTATCATATTTTGATTGCTGAAATATTAATAAATGAATTGCGGCAGCTTTGTTACGTCAATCAAAGATATTAACTTACTATAGGTTACTGAAAAGGACAGAGAGTCTTTCACAGCCAAAATGGCGTCTCCTAGGTGATTATGAATTAAATAAGGTTAATTATGCAGCATAAAAGTATCACAGAAGCATCCTTTGAGTGATAAAAACAATGAAATATGACAAATATGAAGAAAATAAAAATTAATCAATTGAGAAAAAAAATGCAACATCCGTGACTCGAACCCGTGCATTCTACTTACTGGTTCTACACCAGTCCATCAGAGCACACTGACATGTTGAAAACTAGTAGGAAAATAGTTCATTTATATTTTGAAATTGGAATAAATTTCAATTTTTTAAATGAATTGATTGAAATGATTTGAAGCATCAAAATGAACCCGATCAAAATGATCAGAAACAAAGAACTTCTTTCAATTCAATAAGAAATAGAAATAGTATCCCGATTACAACATATCAATCGCTTATTTTTGCTTAGTTCAAGACAACTCTGCGCAGTCTAGGGGACCGGCGTAGAACCAGTAGAAAGAAAGCACTGGTTCGAATCCGGAATGTGCAATTTTTTTCCCCATTTTTTTTCCTCCATTGTTTTACATATTTTTCATTTTTTATTGTGCTAATTACTCCGGTAATTGCACAACCGTGAAGACCGTTGATTGTTTAGTAAAAATGACTAAAGACAACTTAAAATCTCATTAAAAAGTATCCTAATTACCATAAGTGATTAAATATGGATTCCTATTGTCCCGCAACACCTTAAATACATATTCTTGTCCCCATATTTAAAACTGAAATATTAATAAATGAATTGCGGCACCTTTGTTAAGTCAATCAAAGGTATCAACTTACTATAGGTTACTGTAATGGTCTGCGAGCCTTTTAGAGCCAAAATTGCGTCTCTTATTGTCCCGCAATACCTTCAATACAATTTTTCTATCATATTTTGATTGTTGAAATATTAATAAATGAATTGCGGCACCTTTGTTAAGTCAATCAAAGGTATCAACTTACTATAGGTTACTGAAATGGTCTGCGAGCCTTTCAGAGCCAAAATTGCGTCTCTTATTGTCCCGCAATAACTTCAATACAATTTTTCTATCATATTTAGATTGCTGAAATATTAATAAATGAATTGCAGCAGCTTTGTTACGTCAATCAAAGATATTAACTAACTATAGGTTACTGAAAAGGACAGAAAGTCTTTCACAGCCAAAAAGGCGTCTCCTAGGTGATTATGAATTGAATAAGGTTAATTATGCAGCATAAAAGTATCACAGAAGCATCCTTTGAGTGATAAAAACAATGAAATATGACAAATATGAAGTAAATAAAAATTAATAAATTGAGAAAAAAAATTGCAACTTCCGTGACTCGAACCCGTGCATTCTACTTACTGGTTCTACACCAGTCCATCAGAGCATACTGACATGTTGAAAACTAGTAGGAAAATAGTTCATTTACATTTTGAAATTGGAATAAATTTCAATTTTTTAAATGAATTGATTGAAATGATTTGAAGCATCAAAATGAATCCGATCAAAATGATCAGAAACAAAGAACTTCTTTCAATTCAATAAGAAATAGAAATAGTATCCCGATTACAACATATCAATCGCTTATTTTTGCTTAGTTCAAGACAACTCTGAGCAGTCTAGGGGACCGGCGTAGAACCAGTAGAAAGAAAGCACTGGTTCGAATCCGGAATGTGCAGTTTTTTTCCCCATTTTTTTTTCTCCATTGTTTTACATATTTTTCATTTTTTATTGTGCTAATTACTCCGGTAATTGCACAACCGTGAAGACCGTTGATTGTTTAGTAAAAATGACTAAAGACAACTTAAAATCTCATTAAAAAGTATCCTAATTACCATAAGTGATTAAATATGGATTCCTATTGTCCCGCAACACCTTAAATACATATTCTTGTCCCCATATTTAAAACTGAAATATTAATAAATGAATTGCGGCACCTTTGTTAAGTCAATCAAAGGTATCAACTTACTATAGGTTACTGTAATGGTCTGCGAGCCTTTTAGAGCCAAAATTGCGTCTCTTATTGTCCCGCAATACCTTCAATACAATTTTTCTATCATATTTTGATTGTTGAAATATTAATAAATGAATTGCGGCACCTTTGTTAAGTCAATCAAAGGTATCAACTTACTATAGGTTACTGAAATGGTCTGCGAGCCTTTCAGAGCCAAAATTGCGTCTCTTATTGTCCCGCAATAACTTCAATACAATTTTTCTATCATATTTAGATTGCTGAAATATTAATAAATGAATTGCAGCAGCTTTGTTACGTCAATCAAAGATATTAACTAACTATAGGTTACTGAAAAGGACAGAAAGTCTTTCACAGCCAAAAAGGCGTCTCCTAGGTGATTATGAATTGAATAAGGTTAATTATGCAGCATAAAAGTATCACAGAAGCATCCTTTGAGTGATAAAAACAATGAAATATGACAAATATGAAGTAAATAAAAATTAATAAATTGAGAAAAAAAATTGCAACTTCCTTGACTCGAACCCGTGCATTCTACTTACTGGTTCTACACCAGTCCATCAGAGCATACTGACATGTTGAAAACTAGTAGGAAAATAGTTCATTTACATTTTGAAATTGGAATAAATTTCAATTTTTTAAATGAATTGATTGAAATGATTTGAAGCATCAAAATGAATCCGATCAAAATGATCAGAAACAAAGAACTTCTTTCAATTCAATAAGAAATAGAAATAGTATCCCGATTACAACATATCAATCGCTTATTTTTGCTTAGTTCAAGACAACTCTGCGCAGTCTAGGGGACCGGCGTAGAACCAGTAGAAAGAAAGCACTGGTTCGAATCCGGAATGTGCAATTTTTTTCCCCATTTTTTTTTCTCCATTGTTTTACATATTTTTCATTTTGTATTGTGCTAATTACTCCGGTAATTGCACAACCGTGAAGACCGTTGATTGTTTAGTAAAAATGACTAAAGACAACTTAAAATCTCATTAAAAAGTATCCTAATTACCATAAGTGATTAAATATGGATTCCTATTGTCCCGCAACACCTTAAATACATATTCTTGTCCCCATATTTAAAACTGAAATATTAATAAATGAATTGCGGCACCTTTGTTAAGTCAATCAAAGGTATCAACTTACTATAGGTTACTGTAATGGTCTGCGAGCCTTTTAGAGCCAAAATTGCGTCTCTTATTGTCCCGCAATACCTTCAATACAATTTTTCTATCATATTTTGATTGTTGAAATATTAATAAATGAATTGCGGCACCTTTGTTAAGTCAATCAAAGGTATCAACTTACTATAGGTTACTGAAATGGTCTGCGAGCCTTTCAGAGCCAAAATTGCGTCTCTTATTGTCCCGCAATAACTTCAATACAATTTTTCTATCATATTTAGATTGCTGAAATATTAATAAATGAATTGCGGCAGCTTTGTTACGTCAATCAAAGATATTAACTAACTATAGGTTACTGAAAAGGACAGAAAGTCTTTCACAGCCAAAAAGGCGTCTCCTAGGTGATTATGAATTGAATAAGGTTAATTATGCAGCATAAAAGTATCACAGAAGCATCCTTTGAGTGATAAAAACAATGAAATATGACAAATATGAAGAAAATAAAAATTAATAAATTGAGAAAAAAAATGCAACATCCGTGACTCGAACCCGTGCATTCTACTTACTGGTTCTACACCAGTCCATCAGAGCACACTGACATGTTGAAAACTAGTAGGAAAATAGTTCATTTATATTTTGAAATTGGAATAAATTTCAATTTTTTAAATGAATTGATTGAAATGATTTGAAGCATCAAAATGAACCCGATCAAAATGATCAGAAACAAAGAACTTCTTTCAATTCAATAAGAAATAGAAATAGTATCCCGATTACAACATATCAATCGCTTATTTTTGCTTAGTTCAAGACAGCTCTGCGCAGTCTAGGGGACCGGCGTAGAACCAGTAGAAAGAAAGCACTGGTTCGAATCCGGAATGTGCAATTTTTTTCCCCATTTTTTTTTCTCCATTGTTTTACATATTTTTCATTTTTTATTGTGCTAATTACTCCGGTAATTGCACAACCGTGAAGACCGTTGATTGTTTAGTAAAAATGACTAAAGACAACTTAAAATCTCATTAAAAAGTATCCTAATTACCATAAGTGATTAAATATGGATTCCTATTGTCCCGCAACACCTTAAATACATATTCTTGTCCCCATATTTAAAACTGAAATATTAATAAATGAATTGCGGCACCTTTGTTAAGTCAATCAAAGGTATCAACTTACTATAGGTTACTGAAATTGTCTGCGAGCCTTTCAGAGCCAAAATTGCGTCTCTTATTGTCCCGCAATACCTTCAATACAATTTTTCTATCATATTTTGATTGCTGAAATATTAATAAATGAATTGCGGCAGCTTTGTTACGTCAATCAAAGATATTAACTTACTATAGGTTACTGAAAAGGACAGAGAGTCTTTCACAGCCAAAATGGCGTCTCCTAGGTGATTATGAATTAAATAAGGTTAATTATGCAGCATAAAAGTATCACAGAAGCATCCTTTGAGTGATAAAAACAATGAAATATGACAAATATGAAGAAAATAAAAATTAATAAATTGAGAAAAAAAATGCAACATCCGTGACTCGAACCCGTGCATTCTACTTACTGGTTCTACACCAGTCCATCAGAGCACACTGACATGTTGAAAACTAGTAGGAAAATAGTTCATTTATATTTTGAAATTGGAATAAATTTCAATTTTTTAAATGAATTGATTGAAATGATTTGAAGCATCAAAATCAACCCGATCAAAATGATCAGAAACAAAGAACTTCTTTCAATTCAATAAGAAATAGAAATAGTATCCCGATTACAACATATCAATCGCTTATTTTTGCTTAGTTCAAGACAACTCTGCGCAGTCTAGGGGACCGGCGTAGAACCAGTAGAAAGAAAGCACTGGTTCGAATCCGGAATGTGCAATTTTTTTCCCCATTTTTTTTCCTCCATTGTTTTACATATTTTTCATTTTTTATTGTGCTAATTACTCCGGTAATTGCACAACCGTGAAGACCGTTGATTGTTTAGTAAAAATGACTAAAGACAACTTAAAATCTCATTAAAAAGTATCCTAATTACCATAAGTGATTAAATATGGATTCCTATTGTCCCGCAACACCTTAAATACATATTCTTGTCCCCATATTTAAAACTGAAATATTAATAAATGAATTGCGGCACCTTTGTTAAGTCAATCAAAGGTATCAACTTACTATAGGTTACTGTAATGGTCTGCGAGCCTTTTAGAGCCAAAATTGCGTCTCTTATTGTCCCGCAATACCTTCAATACAATTTTTCTATCATATTTTGATTGTTGAAATATTAATAAATGAATTGCGGCACCTTTGTTAAGTCAATCAAAGGTATCAACTTACTATAGGTTACTGAAATGGTCTGCGAGCCTTTCAGAGCCAAAATTGCGTCTCTTATTGTCCCGCAATAACTTCAATACAATTTTTCTATCATATTTAGATTGCTGAAATATTAATAAATGAATTGCAGCAGCTTTGTTACGTCAATCAAAGATATTAACTAACTATAGGTTACTGAAAAGGACAGAAAGTCTTTCACAGCCAAAAAGGCGTCTCCTAGGTGATTATGAATTGAATAAGGTTAATTATGCAGCATAAAAGTATCACAGAAGCATCCTTTGAGTGATAAAAACAATGAAATATGACAAATATGAAGTAAATAAAAATTAATAAATTGAGAAAAAAAATTGCAACTTCCGTGACTCGAACCCGTGCATTCTACTTACTGGTTCTACACCAGTCCATCAGAGCATACTGACATGTTGAAAACTAGTAGGAAAATAGTTCATTTACATTTTGAAATTGGAATAAATTTCAATTTTTTAAATGAATTGATTGAAATGATTTGAAGCATCAAAATGAATCCGATCAAAATGATCAGAAACAAAGAACTTCTTTCAATTCAATAAGAAATAGAAATAGTATCCCGATTACAACATATCAATCGCTTATTTTTGCTTAGTTCAAGACAACTCTGAGCAGTCTAGGGGACCGGCGTAGAACCAGTAGAAAGAAAGCACTGGTTCGAATCCGGAATGTGCAGTTTTTTTCCCCATTTTTTTTTCTCCATTGTTTTACATATTTTTCATTTTTTATTGTGCTAATTACTCCGGTAATTGCACAACCGTGAAGACCGTTGATTGTTTAGTAAAAATGACTAAAGACAACTTAAAATCTCATTAAAAAGTATCCTAATTACCATAAGTGATTAAATATGGATTCCTATTGTCCCGCAACACCTTAAATACATATTCTTGTCCCCATATTTAAAACTGAAATATTAATAAATGAATTGCGGCACCTTTGTTAAGTCAATCAAAGGTATCAACTTACTATAGGTTACTGTAATGGTCTGCGAGCCTTTTAGAGCCAAAATTGCGTCTCTTATTGTCCCGCAATACCTTCAATACAATTTTTCTATCATATTTTGATTGTTGAAATATTAATAAATGAATTGCGGCACCTTTGTTAAGTCAATCAAAGGTATCAACTTACTATAGGTTACTGAAATGGTCTGCGAGCCTTTCAGAGCCAAAATTGCGTCTCTTATTGTCCCGCAATAACTTCAATACAATTTTTCTATCATATTTAGATTGCTGAAATATTAATAAATGAATTGCAGCAGCTTTGTTACGTCAATCAAAGATATTAACTAACTATAGGTTACTGAAAAGGACAGAAAGTCTTTCACAGCCAAAAAGGCGTCTCCTAGGTGATTATGAATTGAATAAGGTTAATTATGCAGCATAAAAGTATCACAGAAGCATCCTTTGAGTGATAAAAACAATGAAATATGACAAATATGAAGTAAATAAAAATTAATAAATTGAGAAAAAAAATTGCAACTTCCTTGACTCGAACCCGTGCATTCTACTTACTGGTTCTACACCAGTCCATCAGAGCATACTGACATGTTGAAAACTAGTAGGAAAATAGTTCATTTACATTTTGAAATTGGAATAAATTTCAATTTTTTAAATGAATTGATTGAAATGATTTGAAGCATCAAAATGAATCCGATCAAAATGATCAGAAACAAAGAACTTCTTTCAATTCAATAAGAAATAGAAATAGTATCCCGATTACAACATATCAATCGCTTATTTTTGCTTAGTTCAAGACAACTCTGCGCAGTCTAGGGGACCGGCGTAGAACCAGTAGAAAGAAAGCACTGGTTCGAATCCGGAATGTGCAATTTTTTTCCCCATTTTTTTTTCTCCATTGTTTTACATATTTTTCATTTTGTATTGTGCTAATTACTCCGGTAATTGCACAACCGTGAAGACCGTTGATTGTTTAGTAAAAATGACTAAAGACAACTTAAAATCTCATTAAAAAGTATCCTAATTACCATAAGTGATTAAATATGGATTCCTATTGTCCCGCAACACCTTAAATACATATTCTTGTCCCCATATTTAAAACTGAAATATTAATAAATGAATTGCGGCACCTTTGTTAAGTCAATCAAAGGTATCAACTTACTATAGGTTACTGTAATGGTCTGCGAGCCTTTTAGAGCCAAAATTGCGTCTCTTATTGTCCCGCAATACCTTCAATACAATTTTTCTATCATATTTTGATTGTTGAAATATTAATAAATGAATTGCGGCACCTTTGTTAAGTCAATCAAAGGTATCAACTTACTATAGGTTACTGAAATGGTCTGCGAGCCTTTCAGAGCCAAAATTGCGTCTCTTATTGTCCCGCAATAACTTCAATACAATTTTTCTATCATATTTAGATTGCTGAAATATTAATAAATGAATTGCGGCAGCTTTGTTACGTCAATCAAAGATATTAACTAACTATAGGTTACTGAAAAGGACAGAAAGTCTTTCACAGCCAAAAAGGCGTCTCCTAGGTGATTATGAATTGAATAAGGTTAATTATGCAGCATAAAAGTATCACAGAAGCATCCTTTGAGTGATAAAAACAATGAAATATGACAAATATGAAGTAAATAAAAATTAATAAATTGAGAAAAAAAATTGCAACTTCCTTGACTCGAACCCGTGCATTCTACTTACTGGTTCTACACCAGTCCATCAGAGCATACTGACATGTTGAAAACTAGTAGGAAAATAGTTCATTTACATTTTGAAATTGGAATAAATTTCAATTTTTTAAATGAATTGATTGAAATGATTTGAAGCATCAAAATGAATCCGATCAAAATGATCAGAAACAAAGAACTTCTTTCAATTCAATAAGAAATAGAAATAGTATCCCGATTACAACATATCAATCGCTTATTTTTGCTTAGTTCAAGACAACTCTGCGCAGTCTAGGGGACCGGCGTAGAACCAGTAGAAAGAAAGCACTGGTTCGAATCCGGAATGTGCAATTTTTTTCCCCATTTTTTTTTCTCCATTGTTTTACATATTTTTCATTTTGTATTGTGCTAATTACTCCGGTAATTGCACAACCGTGAAGACCGTTGATTGTTTAGTAAAAATGACTAAAGACAACTTAAAATCTCATTAAAAAGTATCCTAATTACCATAAGTGATTAAATATGGATTCCTATTGTCCCGCAACACCTTAAATACATATTCTTGTCCCCATATTTAAAACTGAAATATTAATAAATGAATTGCGGCACCTTTGTTAAGTCAATCAAAGGTATCAACTTACTATAGGTTACTGTAATGGTCTGCGAGCCTTTTAGAGCCAAAATTGCGTCTCTTATTGTCCCGCAATACCTTCAATACAATTTTTCTATCATATTTTGATTGTTGAAATATTAATAAATGAATTGCGGCACCTTTGTTAAGTCAATCAAAGGTATCAACTTACTATAGGTTACTGAAATGGTCTGCGAGCCTTTCAGAGCCAAAATTGCGTCTCTTATTGTCCCGCAATAACTTCAATACAATTTTTCTATCATATTTAGATTGCTGAAATATTAATAAATGAATTGCGGCAGCTTTGTTACGTCAATCAAAGATATTAACTAACTATAGGTTACTGAAAAGGACAGAAAGTCTTTCACAGCCAAAAAGGCGTCTCCTAGGTGATTATGAATTGAATAAGGTTAATTATGCAGCATAAAAGTATCACAGAAGCATCCTTTGAGTGATAAAAACAATGAAATATGACAAATATGAAGTAAATAAAAATTAATAAATTGAGAAAAAAAATTGCAACTTCCGTGACTCGAACCCGTGCATTCTACTTACTGGTTCTACACCAGTCCATCAGAGCACACTGACATGTTGAAAACTAGTAGGAAAATAGTTCATTTATATTTTGAAATTGGAATAAATTTCAATTTTTTAAATGAATTGATTGAAATGATTTGAAGCATCAAAATGAATCCGATCAAAATGATCAGAAACGAAGAACTTCTTTCAATTCAATAAGAAATAGAAATAGTATCCCGATTACAACATATCAATCGCTTATTTTTGCTTAGTTCAAGACAACTCTGCGCAGTCTAGGGGACCGGCGTAGAACCAGTAGAAAGAAAGCACTGGTTCGAATCCGGAATGTGCAATTTTTTTCCCCATTTTTTTTTCTCCATTGTTTTACATATTTTTCATTTTTTATTGTGCTAATTACTCCGGTAATTGCACAACCGTGAAGACCGTTGATTGTTTAGTAAAAATGACTAAAGACAACTTAAAATCTCATTAAAAAGTATCCTAATTACCATAAGTGATTAAATATGGATTCCTATTGTCCCGCAACACCTTAAATACATATTCTTGTCCCCATATTTAAAACTGAAATATTAATAAATGAATTGCGGCACCTTTGTTAAGTCAATCAAAGGTATCAACTTACTATAGGTTACTGTAATGGTCTGCGAGCCTTTTAGAGCCAAAATTGCGTCTCTTATTGTCCCGCAATACCTTCAATACAATTTTTCTATCATATTTTGATTGTTGAAATATTAATAAATGAATTGCGGCACCTTTGTTAAGTCAATCAAAGGTATCAACTTACTATAGGTTACTGAAATGGTCTGCGAGCCTTTCAGAGCCTAAATTGCGTCTCTTATTGTCCCGCAATAACTTCAATACAATTTTTCTATCATATTTTGATTGCTGAAATATTAATAAATGAATTGCGGCAGCTTTGTTACGTCAATCAAATATATTAACTAACTATAGGTTACTGAAAAGGACAGAGAGTCTTTCACAGCCAAAAAGGCGTCTCCTAGGTGATTATAAATTGAATAAGGTTAATTATGCAGCATAAAAGTATCACAGAAGCATCCTTTGAGTGATAAAAACAATGAAATATGACAAATATGAAGTAAATAAAAATTAATAAATTGAGAAAAAAAATTGCAACTTCCGTGACTCGAACCCGTGCATTCTACTTACTGGTTCTACACCAGTCCATCAGAGCATACTGACATGTTGAAAACTAGTAGGAAAATAGTTCATTTACATTTTGAAATTGGAATAAATTTCAATTTTTTAAATGAATTGATTGAAATGATTTGAAGCATCAAAATGAATACGATCAAAATGATCAGAAACAAAGAACTTCTTTCAATTCAATAAGAAATAGAAATATTATCCCGATTACAACATATCAATCGCTTATTTTTGCTTAGTTCAAGACAACTCTGCGCAGTCTAGGGGACCGGCGTAGAACCAGTAGAAAGAAAGCACTGGTTCGAATCCGGAATGTGCAATTTTTTTCCCCATTTTTTTTCCTCCATTGTTTTACATATTTTTCATTTTTTATTGTGCTAATTACTCCGGTAATTGCACAACCGTGAAGACCGTTGATTGTTTAGTAAAAATGACTAAAGACAACTTAAAATCTCATTAAAAAGTATCCTAATTACCATAAGTGATTAAATATGGATTCCTATTGTCCCGCAACACTTTAAATACATATTCTTGTCCCCATATTTAAAACTGAAATATTAATAAATGAATTGCGGCACCTTTGTTAAGTCAATCAAAGGTATCAACTTACTATAGGTTACTGTAATGGTCTGCGAGCCTTTTAGAGCCAAAATTGCGTCTCTTATTGTCCCGCAATACCTTCAATACAATTTTTCTATGATATTTTGATTGTTGAAATATTAATAAATGAATTGCGGCACCTTTGTTAAGTCAATCAAAGGTATCAACTTACTATAGGTTACTGAAATGGTCTGCGAGCCTTTCAGAGCCAAAATTGCGTCTCTTATTGTCCCGCAATAACTTCAATACAATTTTTCTATCATATTTAGATTGCTGAAATATTAATAAATGAATTGCGGCAGCTTTGTTACGTCAATCAAAGATATTAACTAACTATAGGTTACTGAAAAGGACAGAAAGTCTTTCACAGCCAAAAAGGCGTCTCCTAGGTGATTATGAATTGAATGAGGTTAATTATGCAGCATAAAAGTATCACAGAAGCATCCTTTGAGTGATAAAAACAATGAAATATGACAAATATGAAGTAAATAAAAATTAATAAATTGAGAAAAAAAATTGCAACTTCCGTGACTCGAACCCGTGCATTCTACTTACTGGTTCTACACCAGTCCATCAGAGCATACTGACATGTTGAAAACTAGTAGGAAAATAGTTCATTTACATTTTGAAATTGGAATAAATTTCAATTTTTTGAATGAATTGATTGAAATGATTTGAAGCATCAAAATGAATCCGATCAAAATGATCAGAAACAAAGAACTTCTTTCAATTCAATAAGAAATAGAAATAGTATCCCGATTACAACATATCAATCGCTTATTTTTGCTTAGTTTAAGACAACTCTGCGCAGTCTAGGGGACCGGCGTAGAACCAGTAGAAAGAAAGCACTGGTTCGAATCCGGAATGTGCAATTTTTTTCCCCATTTTTTTTTCTCCATTGTTTTACATATTTTTCATTTTTTATTGTGCTAATTACTCCGGTAATTGCACAACCGTGACGACCGTTGATTGTTTAGTAAAAATGACTAAAGACAACTTAAAATCTCATTAAAAAGAATCCTAATTACCATAAGTGATAAAATATGGATTCCTATTGTCCCGCAACACATTAAATACATATTCTTGTCCCCATATTTAAAACTGAAATATTAATAAATGATTTGCGGCACCTTTGTTAAGTCAATCAAAGGTATCAACTTACTATAGGTTACTGAAATGGTCTGCGAGCCTTTCAGAGCCAAAATTGCGTCTCTTATCGTCCCGCAATACCTTCAATACAATTTTTCTATCATATTTTGATTGCTGAAATATTAATAAATGAATTGCGGCAGCTTTGTTACGTCAATTAAAGATATTAACTTACTATAGGTTACTGAAAAGGACAGAGAGTCTTTCACAGCCAAAATGGCGTCTCCTAGGTGATTATGAATTAAATAAGGTTAATTATGCAGCATAAAAGTATCACAGAAGCATCCTTTGAGTGATAAAAACAATGAAATATGACAAATATGAAGAAAATAAAAATTAATAAATTGAGAAAAAAAATGCAACATCCGTGACTCGAACCCGTGCATTCTACTTACTGGTTCTACACCAGTCCATCAGAGCACACTGACATGTTGAAAACTAGTAGGAAAATAGTTCATTTATATTTTGAAATTGGAATAAATTTCAATTTTTTAAATGAATTGATTGAAATGATTTGAAGCATCAAAATGAACCCGATCAAAATGATCAGAAACAAAGAACTTCTTTCAATTCAATAAGAAATAGAAATAGTATCCCGATTACAACATATCAATCGCTTATTTTTGCTTAGTTCAAGACAACTCTGCGCAGTCTAGGGGACCGGCGTAGAACCAGTAGAAAGAAAGCACTGGTTCGAATCCGGAATGTGCAATTTTTTTCCCCATTTTTTTTTCTCCATTGTTTTACATATTTTTCATTTTTTATTGTGCTAATTACTCCGGTAATTGCACAACCGTGAAGACCGTTGATTGTTTAGTAAAAATGACTAAAGACAACTTAAAATCTCATTAAAAAGTATCCTAATTACCATAAGTGATTAAATATGGATTCCTATTGTCCCGCAACACCTTAAATACATATTCTTGTCCCCATATTTAAAACTGAAATATTAATAAATGAATTGCGGCACCTTTGTTAAGTCAATCAAAGGTATCAACTTACTATAGGTTACTGAAATTGTCTGCGAGCCTTTCAGAGCCAAAATTGCGTCTCTTATTGTCCCGCAATACCTTCAATACAATTTTTCTATCATATTTTGATTGCTGAAATATTAATAAATGAATTGCGGCAGCTTTGTTACGTCAATCAAAGATATTAACTTACTATAGGTTACTGAAAAGGACAGAGAGTCTTTCACAGCCAAAATGGCGTCTCCTAGGTGATTATGAATTAAATAAGGTTAATTATGCAGCATAAAAGTATCACAGAAGCATCCTTTGAGTGATAAAAACAATGAAATATGACAAATATGAAGAAAATAAAAATTAATAAATTGAGAAAAAAATGCAACATCCGTGACTCGAACCCGTGCATTCTACTTACTGGTTCTACACCAGTCCATCAGAGCACACTGACATGTTGAAAACTAGTAGGAAAATAGTTCATTTATATTTTGAAATTGGAATAAATTTCAATTTTTTAAATGAATTGATTGAAATGATTTGAAGCATCAAAATGAATCCGATCAAAATGATCAGAAACAAAGAACTTCTTTCAATTCAATAAGAAATAGAAATAGTATCCCGATTACAACATATCAATCGCTTATTTTTGCTTAGTTCAAGACAACTCTGCGCAGTCTAGGGGACCGGCGTAGAACCAGTAGAAAGAAAGCACTGGTTCGAATCCGGAATGTGCAATTTTTTTCCCCATTTTTTTTTCTCCATTGTTTTACATATTTTTCATTTTTTATTGTGCTAATTACTCCGGTAATTGCACAACCGTGAAGACCGTTGATTGTTTAGTAAAAATGACTAAAGACAACTTAAAATCTCATTAAAAAGTATCCTAATTACCATAAGTGATTAAATATGGATTCCTATTGTCCCGCAACACCTTAAATACATATTCTTGTCCCCATATTTAAAACTGAAATATTAATAAATGAATTGCGGCACCTTTGTTAAGTCAATCAAAGGTATCAACTTACTATAGGTTACTGAAATTGTCTGCGAGCCTTTCAGAGCCAAAATTGCGTCTCTTATTGTCCCGCAATACCTTCAATACAATTTTTCTATCATATTTTGATTGCTGAAATATTAATAAATGAATTGCGGCAGCTTTGTTACGTCAATCAAAGATATTAACTTACTATAGGTTACTGAAAAGGACAGAGAGTCTTTCACAGCCAAAATGGCGTCTCCTAGGTGATTATGAATTAAATAAGGTTAATTATGCAGCATAAAAGTATCACAGAAGCATCCTTTGAGTGATAAAAACAATGAAATATGACAAATATGAAGAAAATAAAAATTAATAAATTGAGAAAAAAAATCCAACATCCGTGACTCGAACCCGTGCATTCTACTTACTGGTTCTACACCAGTCCATCAGAGCATACTGACATGTTGAAAACTAGTAGGAAAATAGTTCATTTATATTTTGAAATTGGAATAAATTTCAATTTTTTAAATGAATTGATTGAAATGATTTGAAGCATCAAAATGAATCCGATCAAAATGATCAGAAACGAAGAACTTCTTTCAATTCAATAAGAAATAGAAATAGTATCCCGATTACAACATATCAATCGCTTATTTTTGCTTAGTTCAAGACAACTCTGCGCAGTCTAGGGGACCGGCGTAGAACCAGTAGAAAGAAAGCACTGGTTCGAATCCGGAATGTGCAATTTTTTTCCCCATTTTTTTTTCTCCATTGTTTTACATATTTTTCATTTTTTATTGTGCTAATTACTCCGGTAATTGCACAACCGTGAAGACCGTTGATTGTTTAGTAAAAATGACTAAAGACAACTTAAAATCTCATTAAAAAGTATCCTAATTACCATAAGTGATTAAATATGGATTCCTATTGTCCCGCAACACCTTAAATACATATTCTTGTCCCCATATTTAAAACTGAAATATTAATAAATGAATTGCGGCACCTTTGTTAAGTCAATCAAAGGTATCAACTTACTATAGGTTACTGTAATGGTCTGCGACCCTTTCAGAGCCAAAATTGCGTCTCTTATTGTCCCGCAATACCTTCAATACAATTTTTCTATCATATTTTGATTGCTGAAATATTAATAAATGAATTGCGGCACCTTTGTTAAGTCAATCAAAGGTATCAACTTACTATAGGTTACTGAAATTGTCTGCGAGCCTTTCAGAGCCAAAATTGCGTCTCTTATTGTCCCGCAATACCTTCAATACAATTTTTCTATCATATTTTGATTGCTGAAATATTAATAAATGAATTGCGGCAGCTTTGTTACGTCAATCAAAGATATTAACTTACTATAGGTTACTGAAAAGGACAGAGAGTCTTTCACAGCCAAAATGGCGTCTCCTAGGTGATTATGAATTAAATAAGGTTAATTATGCAGCATAAAAGTATCACAGAAGCATCCTTTGAGTGATAAAAACAATGAAATATGACAAATATGAAGAAAATAAAAATTAATAAATTGAGAAAAAAAATGCAACATCCGTGACTCGAACCCGTGCATTCTACTTACTGGTTCTACACCAGTCCATCAGAGCACACTGACATGTTGAAAACTAGTAGGAAAATAGTTCATTTATATTTTGAAATTGGAATAAATTTCAATTTTTTAAATGAATTGATTGAAATGATTTGAAGCATCAAAATGAACCCGATCAAAATGATCAGAAACAAAGAACTTCTTTCAATTCAATAAGAAATAGAAATAGTATCCCGATTACAACATATCAATCGCTTATTTTTGCTTAGTTCAAGACAACTCTGCGCAGTCTAGGGGACCGGCGTAGAACCAGTAGAAAGAAAGCACTGGTTCGAATCCGGAATGTGCAATTTTTTTCCCCATTTTTTTTTCTCCATTGTTTTACATATTTTTCATTTTTTATTGTGCTAATTACTCCGGTAATTGCACAACCGTGAAGACCGTTGATTGTTTAGTAAAAATGACTAAAGACAACTTAAAATCTCATTAAAAAGTATCCTAATTACCATAAGTGATTAAATATGGATTCCTATTGTCCCGCAACACCTTAAATACATATTCTTGTCCCCATATTTAAAACTGAAATATTAATAAATGAATTGCGGCACCTTTGTTAAGTCAATCAAAGGTATCAACTTACTATAGGTTACTGAAATTGTCTGCGAGCCTTTCAGAGCCAAATTTGCGTCTCTTATTGTCCCGCAATACCTTCAATACAATTTTTCTATCATATTTTGATTGCTGAAATATTAATAAATGAATTGCGGCAGCTTTGTTACGTCAATTAAAGATATTAACTTACTATAGGTTACTGAAAAGGACAGAGAGTCTTTCACAGCCAAAATGGCGTCTCCTAGGTGATTATGAATTAAATAAGGTTAATTATGCAGCATAAAAGTATCACAGAAGCATCCTTTGAGTGATAAAAACAATGAAATATGACAAATATGAAGAAAATAAAAATTAATAAATTGAGAAAAAAAATGCAACATCCGTGACTCGAACCCGTGCATTCTACTTACTGGTTCTACACCAGTCCATCAGAGCACACTGACATGTTGAAAACTAGTAGGAAAATAGTTCATTTATATTTTGAAATTGGAATAAATTTCAATTTTTTAAATGAATTGATTGAAATGATTTGAAGCATCAAAATGAATCCGATCAAAATGATCAGAAACAAAGAACTTCTTTCAATTCAATAAGAAATAGAAATAGTATCCCGATTACAACATATCAATCGCTTATTTTTGCTTAGTTCAAGACAACTCTGCGCAGTCTAGGGGACCGGCGTAGAACCAGTAGAAAGAAAGCACTGGTTCGAATCCGGAATGTGCAATTTTTTTCCCCATTTTTTTTTCTCCATTGTTTTACATATTTTTCATTTTTTATTGTGCTAATTACTCCGGTAATTGCACAACCGTGAAGACCGTTGATTGTTTAGTAAAAATGACTAAAGACAACTTAAAATCTCATTAAAAAGTATCCTAATTACCATAAGTGATTAAATATGGATTCCTATTGTCCCGCAACACCTTAAATACATATTCTTGTCCCCATATTTAAAACTGAAATATTAATAAATGAATTGCGGCACCTTTGTTAAGTCAATCAAAGGTATCAACTTACTATAGGTTACTGAAATTGTCTGCGAGCCTTTCAGAGCCAAAATTGCGTCTCTTATTGTCCCGCAATACCTTCAATACAATTTTTCTATCATATTTTGATTGCTGAAATATTAATAAATGAATTGCGGCAGCTTTGTTACGTCAATCAAAGATATTAACTTACTATAGGTTACTGAAAAGGACAGAGAGTCTTTCACAGCCAAAATGGCGTCTCCTAGGTGATTATGAATTAAATAAGGTTAATTATGCAGCATAAAAGTATCACAGAAGCATCCTTTGAGTGATAAAAACAATGAAATATGACAAATATGAAGAAAATAAAAATTAATAAATTGAGAAAAAAAATCCAACATCCGTGACTCGAACCCGTGCATTCTACTTACTGGTTCTACACCAGTCCATCAGAGCATACTGACATGTTGAAAACTAGTAGGAAAATAGTTCATTTACATTTTGAAATTGGAATAAATTTCAATTTTTTAAATGAATTGATTGAAATGATTTGAAGCATCAAAATGAATCCGATCAAAATGATCAGAAACAAAGAACTTCTTTCAATTCAATAAGAAATAGAAATAGTATCCCGATTACAACATATCAATCGCTTATTTTTGCTTAGTTCAAGACAACTCTGAGCAGTCTAGGGGACCGGCGTAGAACCAGTAGAAAGAAAGCACTGGTTCGAATCCGGAATGTGCAATTTTTTTCCCCATTTTTTTTCTCTATTGTTTTACATATTTTTCATTTTTTATTGTGCTAATTTCTCCGGTAATTGCACAACCGTGAAGACCGTTGATTGTTTAGTAAAAATGACTAAAGACAACTTAAAATCTCATTAAAAAGTATCCTAATTACCATAAGTGATTAAATATGGATTCCTATTGTCCCGCAACACCTTAAATACATATTCTTGTCCCCATATTTAAAACTGAAATATTAATAAATGAATTGCGGCACCTTTGTTAAGTCAATCAAAGGTATCAACTTACTATAGGTTACTGTAATGGTCTGCGAGCCTTTTAGAGCCAAAATTGCGTCTCTTATTGTCCCGCAATACCTTCAATACAATTTTTCTATCATATTTTGATTGTTGAAATATTAATAAATGAATTGCGGCACCTTTGTTAAGTCAATCAAAGGTATCAACTTACTATAGGTTACTGAAATGGTCTGCGAGCCTTTCAGAGCCAAAATTGCGTCTCTTATTGTCCCGCAATAACTTCAATACAATTTTTCTATCATATTTAGATTGCTGAAATATTAATAAATGAATTGCGGCAGCTTTGTTACGTCAATCAAAGATATTAACTAACTATAGGTTACTGAAAAGGACAGAAAGTCTTTCACAGCCAAAAAGGCGTCTCCTAGGTGATTATGAATTGAATAAGGTTAATTATGCAGCATAAAAGTATCACAGAAGCATCCTTTGAGTGATAAAAACAATGAAATATGACAAATATGAAGTAAATAAAAATTAATAAATTGAGAAAAAAAATTGCAACTTCCGTGACTCGAACCCGTGCATTCTACTTACTGGTTCTACACCAGTCCATCAGAGCACACTGACATGTTGAAAACTAGTAGGAAAATAGTTCATTTATATTTTGAAATTGGAATAAATTTCAATTTTTTAAATGAATTGATTGAAATGATTTGAAGCATCAAAATGAACCCGATCAAAATGATCAGAAACAAAGAACTTCTTTCAATTCAATAAGAAATAGAAATAGTATCCCGATTACAACATATCAATCGCTTATTTTTGCTTAGTTCAAGACAACTCTGCGCAGTCTAGGGGACCGGCGTAGAACCAGTAGAAAGAAAGCACTGGTTCGAATCCGGAATGTGCAATTTTTTTCCCCATTTTTTTTTTTCATTGTTTTACATATTTTTCATTTTTTATTGTGCTAATTACTCCGGTAATTGCACAACCGTGACGACCGTTGATTGTTTAGTAAAAATGACTAAAGACAACTTAAAATCTCATTAAAAAGTATCCTAATTACCATAAGTGATTAAATATGGATTCCTATTGTCCCGCAACACCTTAAATACATATTCTTGTCCCCATATTTAAAACTGAAATATTAATAAATGAATTGCGGCACCTTTGTTAAGTCAATCAAAGGTATCAACTTACTATAGGTTACTGTAATGGTCTGCGAGCCTTTTAGAGCCAAAATTGCGTCTCTTATTGTCCCGCAATACCTTCAATACAATTTTTCTATCATATTTTGATTGTTGAAATATTAATAAATGAATTGCGGCACCTTTGTTAAGTCAATCAAAGGTATCAACTTACTATAGGTTACTGAAATGGTCTGCGAGCCTTTCAGAGCCAAAATTGCGTCTCTTATTGTCCCGCAATAACTTCAATACAATTTTTCTATCATATTTAGATTGCTGAAATATTAATAAATGAATTGCGGCAGCTTTGTTACGTCAATCAAAGATATTAACTAACTATAGGTTACTGAAAAGGACAGAAAGTCTTTCACAGCCAAAAAGGCGTCTCCTAGGTGATTATGAATTGAATAAGGTTAATTATGCAGCATAAAAGTATCACAGAAGCATCCTTTGAGTGATAAAAACAATGAAATATGACAAATATGAAGTAAATAAAAATTAATAAATTGAGAAAAAAAATTGCAACTTCCGTGACTCGAACCCGTGCATTCTACTTACTGGTTCTACACCAGTCCATCAGAGCACACTGACATGTTGAAAACTAGTAGGAAAATAGTTCATTTATATTTTGAAATTGGAATAAATTTCAATTTTTTAAATGAATTGATTGAAATGATTTGAAGCATCAAAATGAATCCGATCAAAATGATCAGAAACAAAGAACTTCTTTCAATTCAATAAGAAATAGAAATAGTATCCCGATTACAACATATCAATCGCTTATTTTTGCTTAGTTCAAGACAACTCTGAGCAGTCTAGGGGACCGGCGTAGAACCAGTAGAAAGAAAGCACTGGTTCGAATCCGGAATGTGCAATTTTTTTCCCCATTTTTTTTTCTCTATTGTTTTACATATTTTTCATTTTTTATTGTGCTAATTACTCCGGTAATTGCACAACCGTGAAGACCGTTGATTGTTTAGTAAAAATGACTAAAGACAACTTAAAATCTCATTAAAAAGTATCCTAATTACCATAAGTGATTAAATATGGATTCCTATTGTCCCGCAACACCTTAAATACATATTCTTGTCCCCATATTTAAAACTGAAATATTAATAAATGAATTGCGGCACCTTTGTTAAGTCAATCAAAGGTATCAACTTACTATAGGTTACTGTAATGGTCTGCGAGCCTTTTAGAGCCAAAATTGCGTCTCTTATTGTCCCGCAATACCTTCAATACAATTTTTCTATCATATTTTGATTGTTGAAATATTAATAAATGAATTGCGGCACCTTTGTTAAGTCAATCAAAGGTATCAACTTACTATAGGTTACTGAAATGGTCTGCGAGCCTTTCAGAGCCAAAATTGCGTCTCTTATTGTCCCGCAATAACTTCAATACAATTTTTCTATCATATTTAGATTGCTGAAATATTAATAAATGAATTGCGGCAGCTTTGTTACGTCAATCAAAGATATTAACTAACTATAGGTTACTGAAAAGGACAGAAAGTCTTTCACAGCCAAAAAGGCGTCTCCTAGGTGATTATGAATTGAATAAGGTTAATTATGCAGCATAAAAGTATCACAGAAGCATCCTTTGAGTGATAAAAACAATGAAATATGACAAATATGAAGTAAATAAAAATTAATAAATTGAGAAAAAAAATTGCAACTTCCGTGACTCGAACCCGTGCATTCTACTTACTGGTTCTACACCAGTCCATCAGAGCACACTGACATGTTGAAAACTAGTAGGAAAATAGTTCATTTATATTTTGAAATTGGAATAAATTTCAATTTTTTAAATGAATTGATTGAAATGATTTGAAGCATCAAAATGAATCCGATCAAAATGATCAGAAACAAAGAACTTCTTTCAATTCAATAAGAAATAGAAATAGTATCCCGATTACAACATATCAATCGCTTATTTTTGCTTAGTTCAAGACAACTCTGCGCAGTCTAGGGGACCGGCGTAGAACCAGTAGAAAGAAAGCACTGGTTCGAATCCGGAATGTGCAATTTTTTTCCCCATTTTTTTTTCTCCATTGTTTTACATATTTTTCATTTTTTATTGTGCTAATTACTCCGGTAATTGCACAACCGTGAAGACCGTTGATTGTTTAGTAAAAATGACTAAAGACAACTTAAAATCTCATTAAAAAGTATCCTAATTACCATAAGTGATTAAATATGGATTCCTATTGTCCCGCAACACCTTAAATACATATTCTTGTCCCCATATTTAAAACTGAAATATTAATAAATGAATTGCGGCACCTTTGTTAAGTCAATCAAAGGTATCAACTTACTATAGGTTACTGTAATGGTCTGCGAGCTTTTAGAGCCAAAATTGCGTCTCTTATTGTCCCGCAATACCTTCAATACAATTTTTCTATCATATTTTGATTGTTGAAATATTAATAAATGAATTGCGGCACCTTTGTTAAGTCAATCAAAGGTATCAACTTACTATAGGTTACTGAAATGGTCTGGGAGCCTTTCAGAGCCAAAATTGCGTCTCTTATTGTCCCGCAATAACTTCAATACAATTTTTCTATCATATTTAGATTGCTGAAATATTAATAAATGAATTGCGGCAGCTTTGTTACGTCAATCAAAGATATTAACTAACTATAGGTTACTGAAAAGGACAGAAAGTCTTTCACAGCCAAAAAGGCGTCTCCTAGGTGATTATGAATTGAATAAGGTTAATTATGCAGCATAAAAGTATCACAGAAGCATCCTTTGAGTGATAAAAACAATGAAATATGACAAATATGAAGTAAATAAAAATTAATAAATTGAGAAAAAAAATTGCAACTTCCGTGACTCGAACCCGTGCATTCTACTTACTGGTTCTACACCAGTCCATCAGAGCACACTGACATGTTGAAAACTAGTAGGAAAATAGTTCATTTACATTTTGAAATTGGAATAAATTTCAATTTTTTAAATGAATTGATTGAAATGATTTGAAGCATCAAAATGAACCCGATCAAAATGATCAGAAACAAAGAACTTCTTTCAATTCAATAAGAAATAGAAATAGTATCCCGATTACAACATATCAATCGCTTATTTTTGCTTAGTTCAAGACAACTCTGCGCAGTCTAGGGGACCGGCGTAGAACCAGTAGAAAGAAAGCACTGGTTCGAATCCGGAATGTGCAATTTTTTTCCCCATTTTTTTTTCTCCATTGTTTTACATATTTTTCATTTTTTATTGTGCTAATTACTCCGGTAATTGCACAACCGTGAAGACCGTTGATTGTTTAGTAAAAATGACTAAAGACAACTTAAAATCTCATTAAAAAGTATCCTAATTACCATAAGTGATTAAATATGGATTCCTATTGTCCCGCAACACCTTAAATACATATTCTTGTCCCCATATTTAAAACTGAAATATTAATAAATGAATTGCGGCACCTTTGTTAAGTCAATCAAAGGTATCAACTTACTATAGGTTACTGTAATGGTCTGCGAGCCTTTTAGAGCCAAAATTGCGTCTCTTATTGTCCCGCAATACCTTCAATACAATTTTTCTATCATATTTTGATTGTTGAAATATTAATAAATGAATTGCGGCACCTTTGTTAAGTCAATCAAAGGTATCAACTTACTATAGGTTACTGAAATGGTCTGCGAGCCTTTCAGAGCCAAAATTGCGTCTCTTATTGTCCCGCAATAACTTCAATACAATTTTTCTATCATATTTAGATTGCTGAAATATTAATAAATGAATTGCGGCAGCTTTGTTACGTCAATCAAAGATATTAACTAACTATAGGTTACTGAAAAGGACAGAAAGTCTTTCACAGCCAAAAAGGCGTCTCCTAGGTGATTATGAATTGAATAAGGTTAATTATGCAGCATAAAAGTATCACAGAAGCATCCTTTGAGTGATAAAAACAATGAAATATGACAAATATGAAGTAAATAAAAATTAATAAATTGAGAAAAAAAATTGCAACTTCCGTGACTCGAACCCGTGCATTCTACTTACTGGTTCTACACCAGTCCATCAGAGCACACTGACATGTTGAAAACTAGTAGGAAAATAGTTCATTTATATTTTGAAATTGGAATAAATTTCAATTAAAATTCAACTTAAATGAATTGATTGAAATGATTTGAAGCATCAAAATGAACCCGATCAAAATGATCAGAAACAAAGAACTTCTTTCAATTCAATAAGAAATAGAAATAGTATCCCGATTACAACATATCAATCGCTTATTTTTGCTTAGTTCAAGACAACTCTGCGCAGTCTAGGGGACCGGCGTAGAACCAGTAGAAAGAAAGCACTGGTTCGAATCCGGAATGTGCAATTTTTTTCCCCATTTTTTTTTCTCCATTGTTTTACATATTTTTCATTTTTTATTGTGCTAATTACTCCGGTAATTGCACAACCGTGAAGACCGTTGATTGTTTAGTAAAAATGACTAAAGACAACTTAAAATCTCATTAAAAAGTATCCTAATTACCATAAGTGATTAAATATGGATTCCTATTGTCCCGCAACACCTTAAATACATATTCTTGTCCCCATATTTAAAACTGAAATATTAATAAATGAATTGCGGCACCTTTGTTAAGTCAATCAAAGGTATCAACTTACTATAGGTTACTGTAATGGTCTGCGAGCCTTTTAGAGCCAAAATTGCGTCTCTTATTGTCCCGCAATACCTTCAATACAATTTTTCTATCATATTTTGATTGTTGAAATATTAATAAATGAATTGCGGCACCTTTGTTAAGTCAATCAAAGGTATCAACTTACTATAGGTTACTGAAATGGTCTGCGAGCCTTTCAGAGCCAAAATTGCGTCTCTTATTGTCCCGCAATAACTTCAATACAATTTTTCTATCATATTTAGATTGCTGAAATATTAATAAATGAATTGCAGCAGCTTTGTTACGTCAATCAAAGATATTAACTAACTATAGGTTACTGAAAAGGACAGAAAGTCTTTCACAGCCAAAAAGGCGTCTCCTAGGTGATTATGAATTGAATAAGGTTAATTATGCAGCATAAAAGTATCACAGAAGCATCCTTTGAGTGATAAAAACAATGAAATATGACAAATATGAAGTAAATAAAAATTAATAAATTGAGAAAAAAAATTACAACTTCCGTGACTCGAACCCGTGCATTCTACTTACTGGTTCTACACCAGTCCATCAGAGCATACTGACATGTTGAAAACTAGTAGGAAAATAGTTCATTTACATTTTGAAATTGGAATAAATTTCAATTTTTTAAATGAATTGATTGAAATGATTTGAAGCATCAAAATGAATCCGATCAAAATGATCAGAAACAAAGAACTTCTTTCAATTCAATAAGAAATAGAAATAGTATCCCGATTACAACATATCAATCGCTTATTTTTGCTTAGTTCAAGACAACTCTGCGCAGTCTAGGGGACCGGCGTAGAACCAGTAGAAAGAAAGCACTGGTTCGAATCCGGAATGTGCAATTTTTTTCCCCATTTTTTTTTCTCCATTGTTTTACATATTTTTCATTTTTTATTGTGCTAATTACTCCGGTAATTGCACAACCGTGAAGACCGTTGATTGTTTAGTAAAAATGACTAAAGACAACTTAAAATCTCATTAAAAAGTATCCTAATTACCATAGTGATTAAATATGGATTCCTATTGTCCCGCAACACCTTAAATACATATTCTTGTCCCCATATTTAAAACTGAAATATTAATAAATGAATTGCGGCACCTTTGTTAAGTCAATCAAAGGTATCAACTTACTATAGGTTACTGTAATGGTCTGCGAGCCTTTTAGAGCCAAAATTGCGTCTCTTATTGTCCCGCAATACCTTCAATACAATTTTTCTATCATATTTTGATTGTTGAAATATTAATAAATGAATTGCGGCACCTTTGTTAAGTCAATCAAAGATATTAACTAACTATAGGTTACTGAAAAGGACAGAGAGTCTTTCACAGCCAAAAAGGCGTCTCCTAGGTAATTATGAATTGAATGAAAAGCATAAAAGTATCACAGAAGCATCCTTTGAGTGATAAAAACAATGAAATATGACAAATATGAAGAAAATAAAAATTAATAAATTGAGAAAAAAAATGCAACATCCGTGACTCGAACCCGTGCATTCTACTTACTGGTTCTACACCAGTCCATCAGAGCACACTGACATGTTGAAAACTAGTAGGAAAATAGTTCATTTACATTTTGAAATTGGAATAAATTTCAATTTTTTAAATGAATTGATTGAAATGATTTGAAGCATCAAAATGAATCCGATCAAAATGATCAGAAACAAAGAACTTCTTTCAATTCAATAAGAAATAGAAATAGTATCCCGATTACAACATATCAATCGCTTATTTTTGCTTAGTTCAAGACAACTCTGCGCAGTCTAGGGGACCGGCGTAGAACCAGTAGAAAGAAAGCACTGGTTCGAATCCGGAATGTGCAAATTTTTTCCCCATTTTTTTTTCTCCATTGTTTTACATATTTTTCATTTTTTATTGTGCTAATTACTCCGGTAATTGCACAACCGTGAAGACCGTTGATTGTTTAGTAAAAATGACTAATGACAACTTAAAATCTCATTAAAAAGTATCCTAATTACCATAAGTGATTAAATATGGATTCCTATTGTCCCGCAACACCTTAAATACATATTCTTGTCCCCATATTTAAAACTGAAATATTAATAAATGAATTGCGGCACCTTTGTTAAGTCAATCAAAGGTATCAACTTACTATAGGTTACTGTAATGGTCTGCGAGCCTTTTAGAGCCAAAATTGCGTCTCTTATTGTCCCGCAATACCTTCAATACAATTTTTCTATCATATTTTGATTGTTGAAATATTAATAAATGAATTGCGGCACCTTTGTTAAGTCAATCAAAGGTATCAACTTACTATAGGTTACTGAAATGGTCTGCGAGCCTTTCAGAGCCAAAATTGCGTCTCTTATTGTCCCGCAATAACTTCAATACAATTTTTCTATCATATTTAGATTGCTGAAATATTAATAAATGAATTGCGGCAGCTTTGTTACGTCAATCAAAGATATTAACTAACTATAGGTTACTGAAAAGGACAGAAAGTCTTTCACAGCCAAAAAGGCGTCTCCTAGGTGATTATGAATTGAATAAGGTTAATTATGCAGCATAAAAGTATCACAGAAGCATCCTTTGAGTGATAAAAACAATGAAATATGACAAATATGAAGTAAATAAAAATTAATAAATTGAGAAAAAAAATTGCAACTTCCGTGACTCGAACCCGTGCATTCTACTTACTGGTTCTACACCAGTCCATCAGAGCATACTGACATGTTGAAAACTAGTAGGAAAATAGTTCATTTACATTTTGAAATTGGAATAAATTTCAATTTTTTAAATGAATTGATTGAAATGATTTGAAGCATCAAAATTAATACGATCAAAATGATCAGAAACAAAGAACTTCTTTCAATTCAATAAGAAATAGAAATAGTATCCCGATTACAACATATCAATCGCTTATTTTTGCTTAGTTCAAGACAACTCTGCGCAGTCTAGGGGACTGGCGTAGAACCAGTAGAAAGAAAGCACTGGTTCGAATCCGGAATGTGCAATTTTTTTCCCCATTTTTTTTTCTCCATTGTTTTACATATTTTTCATTTTTTATTGTGCTAATTACTCCGGTAATTGCACAACCGTGAAGACCGTTGATTGTTTAGTAAAAATGACTAAAGACAACTTAAAATCTCATTAAAAAGTATCCTAATTACCATAAGTGATTAAATATGGATTCCTATTGTCCCGCAACACCTTAAATACATATTCTTGTCCCCATATTTAAAACTGAAATATTAATAAATGAATTGCGGCACCTTTGTTAAGTCAATCAAAGGTATCAACTTACTATAGGTTACTGTAATGGTCTGCGAGCCTTTTAGAGCCAAAATTGCGTCTCTTATTGTCCCGCAATACCTTCAATACAATTTTTCTATCATATTTTGATTGTTGAAATATTAATAAATGAATTGCGGCACCTTTGTTAAGTCAATCAAAGATATTAACTAACTATAGGTTACTGAAAAGGACAGAGAGTCTTTCACAGCCAAAAAGGCGTCTCCTAGGTAATTATGAATTGAATGAAAAGCATAAAAGTATCACAGAAGCATCCTTTGAGTGATAAAAACAATGAAATATGACAAATATGAAGAAAATAAAAATTAATAAATTGAGAAAAAAAATGCAACATCCGTGACTCGAACCCGTGCATTCTACTTACTGGTTCTACACCAGTCCATCAGAGCACACTGACATGTTGAAAACTAGTAGGAAAATAGTTCATTTACATTTTGAAATTGGAATAAATTTCAATTTTTTAAATGAATTGATTGAAATGATTTGAAGCATCAAAATGAATCCGATCAAAATGATCAGAAACAAAGAACATCTTTCAATTCAATAAGAAATAGAAATAGTATCCCGATTACAACATATCAATCGCTTATTTTTGCTTAGTTCAAGACAACTCTGCGCAGTCTAGGGGACCGGCGTAGAACCAGTAGAAAGAAAGCACTGGTTCGAATCCGGAATGTGCAAATTTTTTCCCCATTTTTTTTTCTCCATTGTTTTACATATTTTTCATTTTTTATTGTGCTAATTACTCCGGTAATTGCACAACCGTGAAGACCGTTGATTGTTTAGTAAAAATGACTAATGACAACTTAAAATCTCATTAAAAAGTATCCTAATTACCATAAGTGATTAAATATGGATTCCTATTGTCCCGCAACACCTTAAATACATATTCTTGTCCCCATATTTAAAACTGAAATATTAATAAATGAATTGCGGCACCTTTGTTAAGTCAATCAAAGGTATCAACTTACTATAGGTTACTGTAATGGTCTGCGAGCCTTTTAGAGCCAAAATTGCGTCTCTTATTGTCCCGCAATACCTTCAATACAATTTTTCTATCATATTTTGATTGTTGAAATATTAATAAATGAATTGCGGCACCTTTGTTAAGTCAATCAAAGGTATCAACTTACTATAGGTTACTGAAATGGTCTGCGAGCCTTTCAGAGCCAAAATTGCGTCTCTTATTGTCCCGCAATAACTTCAATACAATTTTTCTATCATATTTAGATTGCTGAAATATTAATAAATGAATTGCGGCAGCTTTGTTACGTCAATCAAAGATATTAACTAACTATAGGTTACTGAAAAGGACAGAAAGTCTTTCACAGCCAAAAAGGCGTCTCCTAGGTGATTATGAATTGAATAAGGTTAATTATGCAGCATAAAAGTATCACAGAAGCATCCTTTGAGTGATAAAAACAATGAAATATGACAAATATGAAGTAAATAAAAATTAATAAATTGAGAAAAAAAATTGCAACTTCCGTGACTCGAACCCGTGCATTCTACTTACTGGTTCTACACCAGTCCATCAGAGCATACTGACATGTTGAAAACTAGTAGGAAAATAGTTCATTTACATTTTGAAATTGGAATAAATTTCAATTTTTTAAATGAATTGATTGAAATGATTTGAAGCATCAAAATTAATACGATCAAAATGATCAGAAACAAAGAACTTCTTTCAATTCAATAAGAAATAGAAATAGTATCCCGATTACAACATATCAATCGCTTATTTTTGCTTAGTTCAAGACAACTCTGCGCAGTCTAGGGGACTGGCGTAGAACCAGTAGAAAGAAAGCACTGGTTCGAATCCGGAATGTGCAATTTTTTTCCCCATTTTTTTTTCTCCATTGTTTTACATATTTTTCATTTTTTATTGTGCTAATTACTCCGGTAATTGCACAACCGTGAAGACCGTTGATTGTTTAGTAAAAATGACTAAAGACAACTTAAAATCTCATTAAAAAGTATCCTAATTACCATAGTGATTAAATATGGATTCCTATTGTCCCGCAACACCTTAAATACATATTCTTGTCCCCATATTTAAAACTGAAATATTAATAAATGAATTGCGGCACCTTTGTTAAGTCAATCAAAGGTATCAACTTACTATAGGTTACTGTAATGGTCTGCGAGCCTTTTAGAGCCAAAATTGCGTCTCTTATTGTCCCGCAATACCTTCAATACAATTTTTCTATCATATTTTGATTGTTGAAATATTAATAAATGAATTGCGGCACCTTTGTTAAGTCAATCAAAGATATTAACTAACTATAGGTTACTGAAAAGGACAGAGAGTCTTTCACAGCCAAAAAGGCGTCTCCTAGGTAATTATGAATTGAATGAAAAGCATAAAAGTATCACAGAAGCATCCTTTGAGTGATAAAAACAATGAAATATGACAAATATGAAGAAAATAAAAATTAATAAATTGAGAAAAAAAATGCAACATCCGTGACTCGAACCCGTGCATTCTACTTACTGGTTCTACACCAGTCCATCAGAGCACACTGACATGTTGAAAACTAGTAGGAAAATAGTTCATTTACATTTTGAAATTGGAATAAATTTCAATTTTTTAAATGAATTGATTGAAATGATTTGAAGCATCAAAATGAATCCGATCAAAATGATCAGAAACAAAGAACTTCTTTCAATTCAATAAGAAATAGAAATAGTATCCCGATTACAACATATCAATCGCTTATTTTTGCTTAGTTCAAGACAACTCTGCGCAGTCTAGGGGACCGGCGTAGAACCAGTAGAAAGAAAGCACTGGTTCGAATCCGGAATGTGCAAATTTTTTCCCCATTTTTTTTTCTCCATTGTTTTACATATTTTTCATTTTTTATTGTGCTAATTACTCCGGTAATTGCACAACCGTGAAGACCGTTGATTGTTTAGTAAAAATGACTAATGACAACTTAAAATCTCATTAAAAAGTATCCTAATTACCATAAGTGATTAAATATGGATTCCTATTGTCCCGCAACACCTTAAATACATATTCTTGTCCCCATATTTAAAACTGAAATATTAATAAATGAATTGCGGCACCTTTGTTAAGTCAATCAAAGGTATCAACTTACTATAGGTTACTGTAATGGTCTGCGAGCCTTTTAGAGCCAAAATTGCGTCTCTTATTGTCCCGCAATACCTTCAATACAATTTTTCTATCATATTTTGATTGTTGAAATATTAATAAATGAATTGCGGCACCTTTGTTAAGTCAATCAAAGGTATCAACTTACTATAGGTTACTGAAATGGTCTGCGAGCCTTTCAGAGCCAAAATTGCGTCTCTTATTGTCCCGCAATAACTTCAATACAATTTTTCTATCATATTTAGATTGCTGAAATATTAATAAATGAATTGCGGCAGCTTTGTTACGTCAATCAAAGATATTAACTAACTATAGGTTACTGAAAAGGACAGAAAGTCTTTCACAGCCAAAAAGGCGTCTCCTAGGTGATTATGAATTGAATAAGGTTAATTATGCAGCATAAAAGTATCACAGAAGCATCCTTTGAGTGATAAAAACAATGAAATATGACAAATATGAAGTAAATAAAAATTAATAAATTGAGAAAAAAAATTGCAACTTCCGTGACTCGAACCCGTGCATTCTACTTACTGGTTCTACACCAGTCCATCAGAGCATACTGACATGTTGAAAACTAGTAGGAAAATAGTTCATTTACATTTTGAAATTGGAATAAATTTCAATTTTTTAAATGAATTGATTGAAATGATTTGAAGCATCAAAATTAATACGATCAAAATGATCAGAAACAAAGAACTTCTTTCAATTCAATAAGAAATAGAAATAGTATCCCGATTACAACATATCAATCGCTTATTTTTGCTTAGTTCAAGACAACTCTGCGCAGTCTAGGGGACTGGCGTAGAACCAGTAGAAAGAAAGCACTGGTTCGAATCCGGAATGTGCAATTTTTTTCCCCATTTTTTTTTCTCCATTGTTTTACATATTTTTCATTTTTTATTGTGCTAATTACTCCGGTAATTGCACAACCGTGAAGACCGTTGATTGTTTAGTAAAAATGACTAAAGACAACTTAAAATCTCATTAAAAAGTATCCTAATTACCATAAGTGATTAAATATGGATTCCTATTGTCCCGCAACACCTTAAATACATATTCTTGTCCCCATATTTAAAACTGAAATATTAATAAATGAATTGCGGCACCTTTGTTAAGTCAATCAAAGGTATCAACTTACTATAGGTTACTGTAATGGTCTGCGAGCCTTTTAGAGCCAAAATTGCGTCTCTTATTGTCCCGCAATACCTTCAATACAATTTTTCTATCATATTTTGATTGTTGAAATATTAATAAATGAATTGCGGCACCTTTGTTAAGTCAATCAAAGATATTAACTAACTATAGGTTACTGAAAAGGACAGAGAGTCTTTCACAGCCAAAAAGGCGTCTCCTAGGTAATTATGAATTGAATGAAAAGCATAAAAGTATCACAGAAGCATCCTTTGAGTGATAAAAACAATGAAATATGACAAATATGAAGAAAATAAAAATTAATAAATTGAGAAAAAAAATGCAACATCCGTGACTCGAACCCGTGCATTCTACTTACTGGTTCTACACCAGTCCATCAGAGCACACTGACATGTTGAAAACTAGTAGGAAAATAGTTCATTTACATTTTGAAATTGGAATAAATTTCAATTTTTTAAATGAATTGATTGAAATGATTTGAAGCATCAAAATGAATCCGATCAAAATGATCAGAAACAAAGAACATCTTTCAATTCAATAAGAAATAGAAATAGTATCCCGATTACAACATATCAATCGCTTATTTTTGCTTAGTTCAAGACAACTCTGCGCAGTCTAGGGGACCGGCGTAGAACCAGTAGAAAGAAAGCACTGGTTCGAATCCGGAATGTGCAAATTTTTTCCCCATTTTTTTTTCTCCATTGTTTTACATATTTTTCATTTTTTATTGTGCTAATTACTCCGGTAATTGCACAACCGTGAAGACCGTTGATTGTTTAGTAAAAATGACTAATGACAACTTAAAATCTCATTAAAAAGTATCCTAATTACCATAAGTGATTAAATATGGATTCCTATTGTCCCGCAACACCTTAAATACATATTCTTGTCCCCATATTTAAAACTGAAATATTAATAAATGAATTGCGGCACCTTTGTTAAGTCAATCAAAGGTATCAACTTACTATAGGTTACTGTAATGGTCTGCGAGCCTTTTAGAGCCAAAATTGCGTCTCTTATTGTCCCGCAATACCTTCAATACAATTTTTCTATCATATTTTGATTGTTGAAATATTAATAAATGAATTGCGGCACCTTTGTTAAGTCAATCAAAGGTATCAACTTACTATAGGTTACTGAAATGGTCTGCGAGCCTTTCAGAGCCAAAATTGCGTCTCTTATTGTCCCGCAATAACTTCAATACAATTTTTCTATCATATTTAGATTGCTGAAATATTAATAAATGAATTGCGGCAGCTTTGTTACGTCAATCAAAGATATTAACTAACTATAGGTTACTGAAAAGGACAGAAAGTCTTTCACAGCCAAAAAGGCGTCTCCTAGGTGATTATGAATTGAATAAGGTTAATTATGCAGCATAAAAGTATCACAGAAGCATCCTTTGAGTGATAAAAACAATGAAATATGACAAATATGAAGTAAATAAAAATTAATAAATTGAGAAAAAAAATTGCAACTTCCGTGACTCGAACCCGTGCATTCTACTTACTGGTTCTACACCAGTCCATCAGAGCATACTGACATGTTGAAAACTAGTAGGAAAATAGTTCATTTACATTTTGAAATTGGAATAAATTTCAATTTTTTAAATGAATTGATTGAAATGATTTGAAGCATCAAAATTAATACGATCAAAATGATCAGAAACAAAGAACTTCTTTCAATTCAATAAGAAATAGAAATAGTATCCCGATTACAACATATCAATCGCTTATTTTTGCTTAGTTCAAGACAACTCTGCGCAGTCTAGGGGACTGGCGTAGAACCAGTAGAAAGAAAGCACTGGTTCGAATCCGGAATGTGCAATTTTTTTCCCCATTTTTTTTTCTCCATTGTTTTACATATTTTTCATTTTTTATTGTGCTAATTACTCCGGTAATTGCACAACCGTGAAGACCGTTGATTGTTTAGTAAAAATGACTAAAGACAACTTAAAATCTCATTAAAAAGTATCCTAATTACCATAAGTGATTAAATATGGATTCCTATTGTCCCGCAACACCTTAAATACATATTCTTGTCCCCATATTTAAAACTGAAATATTAATAAATGAATTGCGGCACCTTTGTTAAGTCAATCAAAGGTATCAACTTACTATAGGTTACTGTAATGGTCTGCGAGCCTTTCAGAGCCAAAATTGCTTCTCTTATTGTCCCGCAATACCTTCAATACAATTTTTCTATCATATTTTGATTGCTGAAATATTAATAAATGAATTGCGGCACCTTTGTTACGTCAATCAAATATATTAACTAACTATAGGTTACTGAAAAGGACAGAGAGTCTTTCACAGCCAAAAAGGCGTCTCCTAGGTGATTATAAATTGAATAAGGTTAATTATGCAGCATAAAAGTATCACAGAAGCATCCTTTGAGTGATAAAAACAATGAAATATGACAAATATGAAGTAAATAAAAATTAATAAATTGAGAAAAAAAATTGCAACTTCCGTGACTCGAACCCGTGCATTCTACTTACTGGTTCTACACCAGTCCATCAGAGCATACTGACATGTTGAAAACTAGTAGGAAAATAGTTCATTTACATTTTGAAATTGGAATAAATTTCAATTTTTTAAATGAATTGATTGAAATGATTTGAAGCATCAAAATGAATACGATCAAAATGATCAGAAACAAAGAACTTCTTTCAATTCAATAAGAAATAGAAATATTATCCCGATTACAACATATCAATTGCTTATTTTTGCTTAGTTCAAGACAACTCTGCGCAGTCTAAGGGACCGGCGTAGAACCAGTAGAAAGAAAGCACTGGTTCGAATCCGGAATGTGCAATTTTTTTTCCCATTTTTTTTCTCCATTGTTTTACATATTTTTCATTTTTTATTGTGCTAATTACTCCGGTAATTGCACAACCGTGAAGACCGTTGATTGTTTAGTAAAAATGACTAAAGACAACTTAAAATCTCATTAAAAAGTATCCTAATTACCATAAGTGATTAAATATGGATTCCTATTGTCTCGCAACACCTTAAATACATATTCTTGTCCCCATATTTAAAACTGAAATATTAATAAATGAATTGCGGCACCTTTGTTAAGTCAATCAAAGGTATCAACTTACTATAGGTTACTGAAATGGTCTGCGAGCCTTTCAGAGCCTAAATTGCGTCTCTTATTGTCCCGCAATAACTTCAATACAATTTTTCTATCATATTTTGATTGCTGAAATATTAATAAATGAATTGCGGCAGCTTTGTTACGTCAATCAAAGATATTAACTAACTATAGGTTACTGAAAAGGACAGAGAGTCTTTCACAGCCAAAAAGGCGTCTCCTAGGTGATTATGAATTGAATAAGGTTAATTATGCAGCATAAAAGTATCACAGAAGCATCCTTTGAGTGATAAAAACAATGAAATATGACAAATATGAAGAAAATAAAAATTAATAAATTGAGAAAAAAAATGCAACATCCGTGACTCGAACCCGTGCATTCTACTTACTGGTTCTACACCAGTCCATCAGAGCACACAGACATGTTGAAAACTAGTAGGAAAATAGTTCATTTACATTTTGAAATTGGAATAAATTTCAATTTTTTAAATGAATTGATTGAAATGATTTAAAGCATCAAAATGAATCCGATCAAAATGATCAGAAACAAAGAACTTCTTTCAATTCAATAAGAAATAGAAATAGTATCCCGATTACAACATATCAATCGCTTATTTTTGCTTAGTTCAAGACAACTCTGCGCAGTCTAGGGGACCGGCGTAGAACCAGTAGAAAGAAAGCACTGGTTCGAATCCGGAATGTGCAATTTTTTTCCCCATTTTTTTTCTCCATTGTTTTACATATTTTTCATTTTTTATTGTGCTAATTACTCCGGTAATTGCACAACCGTGAAGACCGTTGATTGTTTAGTAAAAATGACTAAAGACAACTTAAAATCTCATTAAAAAGTATCCTAATTACCATAAGTGATTAAATATGGATTCCTATTGTCCCGCAACACCTTAAATACATATTCTTGTCCCCATATTTAAAACTGAAATATTAATAAATGAATTGCGGCACCTTTGTTAAGTCAATCAAAGGTATCAACTTACTATAGGTTACTGTAATGGTCTGCGAGCCTTTTAAAGCCAAAATTGCGTCTCTTATTGTCCCGCAATACCTTCAATACAATTTTTCTATCATATTTTGATTGTTGAAATATTAATAAATGAATTGCGGCACCTTTGTTAAGTCAATCAAAGGTATCAACTTACTATAGGTTACTGAAATGGTCTGCGAGCCTTTCAGAGCCAAAATTGCGTCTCTTATTGTCCCGCAATAACTTCAATACAATTTTTCTATCATATTTAGATTGCTGAAATATTAATAAATGAATTGCGGCAGCTTTGTTACGTCAATCAAAGATATTAACTAACTATAGGTTACTGAAAAGGACAGAAAGTCTTTCACAGCCAAAAAGGCGTCTCCTAGGTGATTATGAATTGAATAAGGTTAATTATGCAGCATAAAAGTATCACAGAAGCATCCTTTGAGTGATAAAAACAATGAAATATGACAAATATGAAGTAAATAAAAATTAATAAATTGAGAAAAAAAATTGCAACTTCCGTGACTCGAACCCGTGCATTCTACTTACTGGTTCTACACCAGTCCATCAGAGCATACTGACATGTTAAAAAACTAGTAGGAAAATAGTTCATTTACATTTTGAAATTGGAATAAATTTCAATTTTTTAAATGAATTGATTGAAATGATTTGAAGCATCAAAATTAATACGATCAAAATGATCAGAAACAAAGAACTTCTTTCAATTCAATAAGAAATAGAAATAGTATCCCGATTACAACATATCAATCGCTTATTTTTGCTTAGTTCAAGACAACTCTGCGCAGTCTAGGGGACCGGCGTAGAACCAGTAGAAAGAAAGCACTGGTTCGAATCCGGAATGTGCAATTTTTTTCCCCATTTTTTTTCTCCATTGTTTTACATATTTTTCATTTTTTATTGTGCTAATTACTCCGGTAATTGCACAACCGTGAAGACCGTTGATTGTTTAGTAAAAATGACTAAAGACAACTTAAAATCTCATTAAAAAGTATCCTAATTACCATAAGTGATTAAATATGGATTCCTATTGTCCCGCAACACCTTAAATACATATTCTTGTCCCCATATTTAAAACTGAAATATTAATAAATGAATTGCGGCACCTTTGTTAAGTCAATCAAAGGTATCAACTTACTATAGGTTACTGTAATGGTCTGCGAGCCTTTCAGAGCCAAAATTGCGTCTCTTATTGTCCCGCAATACCTTCAATACAATTTTTCTATCATATTTTGATTGCTGAAATATTAATAAATGAATTGCGGCACCTTTGTTACGTCAATCAAATATATTAACTAACTATAGGTTACTGAAAAGGACAGAGAGTCTTTCACAGCCAAAAAGGCGTCTCCTAGGTGATTATAAATTGAATAAGGTTAATTATGCAGCATAAAAGTATCACAGAAGCATCCTTTGAGTGATAAAAACAATGAAATATGACAAATATGAAGTAAATAAAAATTAATAAATTGAGAAAAAAAATTGCAACTTCCGTGACTCGAACCCGTGCATTCTACTTACTGGTTCTACACCAGTCCATCAGAGCATACTGACATGTTGAAAACTAGTAGGAAAATAGTTCATTTACATTTTGAAATTGGAATAAATTTCAATTTTTTAAATGAATTGATTGAAATGATTTGAAGCATCAAAATGAATACGATCAAAATGATCAGAAACAAAGAACTTCTTTCAATTCAATAAGAAATAGAAATATTATCCCGATTACAACATATCAATTGCTTATTTTTGCTTAGTTCAAGACAACTCTGCGCAGTCTAAGGGACCGGCGTAGAACCAGTAGAAAGAAAGCACTGGTTCGAATCCGGAATGTGCAATTTTTTTCCCCATTTTTTTTTCTCCATTGTTTTACATATTTTTCATTTTTTATTGTGCTAATTACTCCGGTAATTGCACAACCGTGACGACCGTTGATTGTTTAGTAAAAATGACTAAAGACAACTTAAAATCTCATTAAAAAGTATCCTAATTACCATAAGTGATTAAATATGGATTCCTATTGTCCCGTAACACCTTCAATACATATTCTTGTCCCCATATTTAAAACTGAAATATTAATAAATGAATTGCGGCACCTTTGTTAAGTCAATCAAAGGTATCAACTTACTAGAGGTTACTGAAATGGTCTGCGAGCCTTTCAGAGCCAAAATTGCGTCTCTTATTGTCCCGCAATACCTTCAATACAATTTTTCTATCATATTTTGATTGCTGAAATATTAATAAATGAATTGCGGCACCTTTGTTAAGTCAATCAAAGGTATCAACTTACTATAGGTTACTGAAATGGTCTGCGAGCCTTTCAGAGCCAGAATTGCGTCTCTTATCGTCCCGCAATACCTTCAATACAATTTTTCTATCATATTTTGATTGCTGAAATATTAATAAATGAATTGCGGCACCTTTGTTAAGTCAATCAAAGGTATCAACTTACTATAGGTTACTGAAATTGTCTGCGAGCCTTTCAGAGCCAAAATTGCGTCTCTTATTGTCCCGCAATACCTTCAATACAATTTTTCTATCATATTTTGATTGCTGAAATATTAATAAATGAATTGCGGCAGCTTTGTTACGTCAATCAAAGATATTAACTTACTATAGGTTACTGAAAAGGACAGAGAGTCTTTCACAGACAAAATGGCGTCTCCTAGGTGATTATGAATTGAATAAGGTTAATTATGCAGCATAAAAGTATCACAGAAGCATCCTTTGAGTGATAAAAACAATAAAATATGACAAATATGAAGAAAATAAAAATTAATAAATTGAGAAAAAAATTGCAACATCCGTGACTCGAACCCGTGCATTCTACTTACTGGTTCTACACCAGTCCATCAGAGCACACTGACATGTTGAAAACTAGTAGGAAAATAGTTCATTTACATTTTGAAATTGGAATAAATTTCAATTTTTTAAATGAATTGATTGAAATGATTTGAAGCATCAAAATGAATCCGATCAAAATGATCAGAAACAAAGAACTTCTTTCAATTCAATAAGAAATAGAAATAGTATCCCGATTACAACATATCAATCGCTTATTTTTGCTTAGTTCAAGACAACTCTGCGCAGTCTAGGGGACCGGCGTAGAACCAGTAGAAAGAAAGCACTGGTTCGAATCCGGAATGTGCAATTTTTTCCCCATTTTTTTTTCTCAATTGTTTTACATATTTTTCATTTTTTATTGTGCTAATTACTCCGGTAATTGCACAACCGTGAAGACCGTTGATTGTTTAGTAAAAATGACTAAAGACAACTTAAAATCTCATTAAAAAGTATCCTAATTACCATAAGTGATTAAATATGGATTCCTATTGTCCCGCAACACCTTAAATACATATTCTTGTCCCCATATTTAAAACTGAAATATTAATAAATGAATTGCGGCAGCTTTGTTACGTCAATCAAAGATATTAACTAACTATAGGTTACTGAAAAGGACAGAAAGTCTTTCACAGCCAAAAAGGCGTCTCCTAGGTGATTATGAATTGAATAAGGTTAATTATGCAGCATAAAAGTATCACAGAAGCATCCTTTGAGTGATAAAAACAATGAAATATGACAAATATGAAGTAAATAAAAATTAATAAATTGAGAAAAAAAATTGCAACTTCCGTGACTCGAACCCGTGCATTCTACTTACTGGTTCTACACCAGTCCATCAGAGCATACTGACATGTTGAAAACTAGTAGGAAAATAGTTCATTTACATTTTGAAATTGGAATAAATTTCAATTTTTTAAATGAATTGATTGAAATGATTTGAAGCATCAAAATTAATACGATCAAAATGATCAGAAACAAAGAACTTCTTTCAATTCAATAAGAAATAGAAATAGTATCCCGATTACAACATATCAATCGCTTATTTTTGCTTAGTTCAAGACAACTCTGCGCAGTCTAGGGGACCGGCGTAGAACCAGTAGAAAGAAAGCACTGGTTCGAATCCGGAATGTGCAATTTTTTTCCCCATTTTTTTTTCTCCATTGTTTTACATATTTTTCATTTTTTATTGTGCTAATTACTCCGGTAATTGCACAACCGTGACGACCGTTGATTGTTTAGTAAAAATGACTAAAGACAACTTAAAATCTCATTAAAAAGTATCCTAATTACCATAAGTGATTAAATATGGATTCCTATTGTCCCGTAACACCTTCAATACATATTCTTGTCCCCATATTTAAAACTGAAATATTAATAAATGAATTGCGGCACCTTTGTTAAGTCAATCAAAGGTATCAACTTACTAGAGGTTACTGAAATGGTCTGCGAGCCTTTCAGAGCCAAAATTGCGTCTCTTATTGTCCCGCAATACCTTCAATACAATTTTTCTATCATATTTTGATTGCTGAAATATTAATAAATGAATTGCGGCACCTTTGTTAAGTCAATCAAAGGTATCAACTTACTATAGGTTACTGAAATGGTCTGCGAGCCTTTCAGAGCCAGAATTGCGTCTCTTATCGTCCCGCAATACCTTCAATACAATTTTTCTATCATATTTTGATTGCTGAAATATTAATAAATGAATTGCGGCACCTTTGTTAAGTCAATCAAAGGTATCAACTTACTATAGGTTACTGAAATTGTCTGCGAGCCTTTCAGAGCCAAAATTGCGTCTCTTATTGTCCCGCAATACCTTCAATACAATTTTTCTATCATATTTTGATTGCTGAAATATTAATAAATGAATTGCGGCAGCTTTGTTACGTCAATCAAAGATATTAACTTACTATAGGTTACTGAAAAGGACAGAGAGTCTTTCACAGACAAAATGGCGTCTCCTAGGTGATTATGAATTGAATAAGGTTAATTATGCAGCATAAAAGTATCACAGAAGCATCCTTTGAGTGATAAAAACAATGAAATATGACAAATATGAAGAAAATAAAAATTAATAAATTGAGAAAAAAATTGCAACATCCGTGACTCGAACCCGTGCATTCTACTTACTGGTTCTACACCAGTCCATCAGAGCACACTGACATGTTGAAAACTAGTAGGAAAATAGTTCATTTACATTTTGAAATTGGAATAAATTTCAATTTTTTAAATGAATTGATTGAAATGATTTGAAGCATCAAAATGAATCCGATCAAAATGATCAGAAACAAAGAACTTCTTTCAATTCAATAAGAAATAGAAATAGTATCCCGATTACAACATATCAATCGCTTATTTTTGCTTAGTTCAAGACAACTCTGCGCAGTCTAGGGGACCGGCGTAGAACCAGTAGAAAGAAAGCACTGGTTCGAATCCGGAATGTGCAATTTTTTCCCCATTTTTTTTTCTCAATTGTTTTACATATTTTTCATTTTTTATTGTGCTAATTACTCCGGTAATTGCACAACCGTGAAGACCGTTGATTGTTTAGTAAAAATGACTAAAGACAACTTAAAATCTCATTAAAAAGTATCCTAATTACCATAAGTGATTAAATATGGATTCCTATTGTCCCGCAACACCTTAAATACATATTCTTGTCCCCATATTTAAAACTGAAATATTAATAAATGAATTGCGGCAGCTTTGTTACGTCAATCAAAGATATTAACTAACTATAGGTTACTGAAAAGGACAGAAAGTCTTTCACAGCCAAAAAGGCGTCTCCTAGGTGATTATGAATTGAATAAGGTTAATTATGCAGCATAAAAGTATCACAGAAGCATCCTTTGAGTGATAAAAACAATGAAATATGACAAATATGAAGTAAATAAAAATTAATAAATTGAGAAAAAAAATTGCAACTTCCGTGACTCGAACCCGTGCATTCTACTTACTGGTTCTACACCAGTCCATCAGAGCATACTGACATGTTGAAAACTAGTAGGAAAATAGTTCATTTACATTTTGAAATTGGAATAAATTTCAATTTTTTAAATGAATTGATTGAAATGATTTGAAGCATCAAAATTAATACGATCAAAATGATCAGAAACAAAGAACTTCTTTCAATTCAATAAGAAATAGAAATAGTATCCCGATTACAACATATCAATCGCTTATTTTTGCTTAGTTCAAGACAACTCTGCGCAGTCTAGGGGACCGGCGTAGAACCAGTAGAAAGAAAGCACTGGTTCGAATCCGGAATGTGCAATTTTTTTCCCCATTTTTTTTTCTCCATTGTTTTACATATTTTTCATTTTTTATTGTGCTAATTACTCCGGTAATTGCACAACCGTGAAGACCGTTGATTGTTTAGTAAAAATGACTAAAGACAACTTAAAATCTCATTAAAAAGTATCCTAATTACCATAAGTGATTAAATATGGATTCCTATTGTCCCGCAACACCTTAAATACATATTCTTGTCCCCATATTTAAAACTGAAATATTAATAAATGAATTGCGGCACCTTTGTTAAGTCAATCAAAGGTATCAACTTACTATAGGTTACTGTAATGGTCTGCGAGCCTTTCAGAGCCAAAATTGCGTCTCTTATTGTCCCGCAATACCTTCAATACAATTTTTCTATCATATTTTGATTGCTGAAATATTAATAAATGAATTGCGGCACCTTTGTTAAGTCAATCAAAGGTATCAACTTACTATAGGTTACTGAAATGGTCTGCGAGCCTTTCAGAGCCTAAATTGCGTCTCTTATTGTCCCGCAATAACTTCAATACAATTTTTCTATCATATTTTGATTGCTGAAATATTAATAAATGAATTGCGGCAGCTTTGTTACGTTAATCAAAGATATTAACTTACTATAGGTTACTGAAAAGGACAGAGAGTCTTTCACAGACAAAATGGCGTCTCCTAGGTGATTATGAATTGAATAAGGTTAATTATGCAGCATAAAAGTATCACAGAAGCATCCTTTGAGTGATAAAAACAATGAAATATGACAAATATGAAGAAAATAAAAATTAATAATTTGAGAAAAAAATTGCAACATCCGTGACTCGAACCCGTGCATTCTACTTACTGGTTCTACACCAGTCCATCAGAGCACACTGACATGTTGAAAACTAGTAGGAAAATAGTTCATTTACATTTTGAAATTGGAATAAATTTCAATTTTTTAAATGAATTGATTGAAATGATTTGAAGCATCAAAATGAATCCGATCAAAATGATCAGAAACAAAGAACTTCTTTCAATTCAATAAGAAATAGAAATAGTATCCCGATTACAACATATCAATCGCTTATTTTTGCTTAGTTCAAGACAACTCTGCGCAGTCTAGGGGACCGGCGTAGAACCAGTAGAAAGAAAGCACTGGTTCGAATCCGGAATGTGCAATTTTTTCCCCATTTTTTTTTCTCCATTGTTTTACATATTTTTCATTTTTTATTGTGCTAATTACTCCGGTAATTGCACAACCGTGAAGACCGTTGATTGTTTAGTAAAAATGACTAAAGACAACTTAAAATCTCATTAAAAAGTATCCTAATTACCATAAGTGATTAAATATGGATTCCTATTGTCCCGCAACACCTTAAATACATATTCTTGTCCCCATATTTAAAACTGAAATATTAATAAATGAATTGCGGCACCTTTGTTAAGTCAATCAAAGGTATCAACTTACTATAGGTTACTGTAATGGTCTGCGAGCCTTTCAGAGCCAAAATTGCGTCTCTTATTGTCCCGCAATACCTTCAATACAATTTTTCTATCATATTTTGATTGCTGAAATATTAATAAATGAATTGCGGCACCTTTGTTAAGTCAATCAAAGGTATCAACTTACTATAGGTTACTGAAATGGTCTGCGAGCCTTTCAGAGCCTAAATTGCGTCTCTTATTGTCCCGCAATAACTTCAATACAATTTTTCTATCATATTTTGATTGCTGAAATATTAATAAATGAATTGCGGCAGCTTTGTTACGTCAATCAAAGATATTAACTAACTATAGGTTACTGAAAAGGACAGAAAGTCTTTCACAGCCAAAAAGGCGTCTCCTAGGTGATTATGAATTGAATAAGGTTAATTATGCAGCATAAAAGTATCACAGAAGCATCCTTTGAGTGATAAAAACAATGAAATATGACAAATATGAAGTAAATAAAAATTAATAAATTGAGAAAAAAAATTGCAACTTCCGTGACTCGAACCCGTGCATTCTACTTACTGGTTCTACACCAGTCCATCAGAGCATACTGACATGTTGAAAACTAGTAGGAAAATAGTTCATTTACATTTTGAAATTGGAATAAATTTCAATTTTTTAAATGAATTGATTGAAATGATTTGAAGCATCAAAATTAATACGATCAAAATGATCAGAAACAAAGAACTTCTTTCAATTCAATAAGAAATAGAAATAGTATCCCGATTACAACATATCAATCGCTTATTTTTGCTTAGTTCAAGACAACTCTGCGCAGTCTAGGGGACCGGCGTAGAACCAGTAGAAAGAAAGCACTGGTTCGAATCCGGAATGTGCAATTTTTTTCCCCATTTTTTTTCTCCATTGTTTTACATATTTTTCATTTTTTATTGTGCTAATTACTCCGGTAATTGCACAACCGTGAAGACCGTTGATTGTTTAGTAAAAATGACTAAAGACAACTTAAAATCTCATTAAAAAGTATCCTAATTACCATAAGTGATTAAATATGGATTCCTATTGTCCCGCAACACCTTAAATACATATTCTTGTCCCCATATTTAAAACTGAAATATTAATAAATGAATTGCGGCACCTTTGTTAAGTCAATCAAAGGTATCAACTTACTATAGGTTACTGTAATGGTCTGCGAGCCTTTCAGAGCCAAAATTGCGTCTCTTATTGTCCCGCAATACCTTCAATACAATTTTTCTATCATATTTTGATTGCTGAAATATTAATAAATGAATTGCGGCACCTTTGTTACGTCAATCAAATATATTAACTAACTATAGGTTACTGGAAAGGACAGAGAGTCTTTCACAGCCAAAAAGGCGTCTCCTAGGTGATTATAAATTGAATAAGGTTAATTATGCAGCATAAAAGTATCACAGAAGCATCCTTTGAGTGATAAAAACAATGAAATATGACAAATATGAAGTAAATAAAAATTAATAAATTGAGAAAAAAAATTGCAACTTCCGTGACTCGAACCCGTGCATTCTACTTACTGGTTCTACACCAGTCCATCAGAGCATACTGACATGTTGAAAACTAGTAGGAAAATAGTTCATTTACATTTTGAAATTGGAATAAATTTCAATTTTTTAAATGAATTGATTGAAATGATTTGAAGCATCAAAATTAATACGATCAAAATGATCAGAAACAAAGAACTTCTTTCAATTCAATAAGAAATAGAAATAGTATCCCGATTACAACATATCAATCGCTTATTTTTGCTTAGTTCAAGACAACTCTGCGCAGTCTAGGGGACCGGCGTAGAACCAGTAGAAAGAAAGCACTGGTTCGAATCCGGAATGTGCAATTTTTTTCCCCATTTTTTTTTCTCCATTGTTTTACATATTTTTCATTTTTTATTGTGCTAATTACTCCGGTAATTGCACAACCGTGAAGACCGTTGATTGTTTAGTAAAAATGACTAAAGACAACTTAAAATCTCATTAAAAAGTATCCTAATTACCATAAGTGATTAAATATGGATTCCTATTGTCCCGCAACACCTTAAATACATATTCTTGTCCCCATATTTAAAACTGAAATATTAATAAATGAATTGCGGCACCTTTGTTAAGTCAATCAAAGGTATCAACTTACTATAGGTTACTGTAATGGTCTGCGAGCCTTTCAGAGCCAAAATTGCGTCTCTTATTGTCCCGCAATACCTTCAATACAATTTTTCTATCATATTTTGATTGCTGAAATATTAATAAATGAATTGCGGCACCTTTGTTACGTCAATCAAATATATTAACTAACTATAGGTTACTGAAAAGGACAGAGAGTCTTTCACAGCCAAAAAGGCGTCTCCTAGGTGATTATAAATTGAATAAGGTTAATTATGCAGCATAAAAGTATCACAGAAGCATCCTTTGAGTGATAAAAACAATGAAATATGACAAATATGAAGTAAATAAAAATTAATAAATTGAGAAAAAAAATTGCAACTTCCGTGACTCGAACCCGTGCATTCTACTTACTGGTTCTACACCAGTCCATCAGAGCATACTGACATGTTGAAAACTAGTAGGAAAATAGTTCATTTACATTTTGAAATTGGAATAAATTTCAATTTTTTAAATGAATTGATTGAAATGATTTGAAGCATCAAAATTAATACGATCAAAATGATCAGAAACAAAGAACTTCTTTCAATTCAATAAGAAATAGAAATAGTATCCCGATTACAACATATCAATCGCTTATTTTTGCTTAGTTCAAGACAACTCTGCGCAGTCTAGGGGACCGGCGTAGAACCAGTAGAAAGAAAGCACTGGTTCGAATCCGGAATGTGCAATTTTTTTCCCCATTTTTTTTTCTCCATTGTTTTACATATTTTTCATTTTTTATTGTGCTAATTACTCCGGTAATTGCACAACCGTGAAGACCGTTGATTGTTTAGTAAAAATGACTAAAGACAACTTAAAATCTCATTAAAAAGTATCCTAATTACCATAAGTGATTAAATATGGATTCCTATTGTCTCGCAACACCTTAAATACATATTCTTGTCCCCATATTTAAAACTGAAATATTAATAAATGAATTGCGGCACCTTTGTTAAGTCAATCAAAGGTATCAACTTACTATAGGTTACTGTAATGGTCTGCGAGCCTTTCAGAGCCAAAATTGCGTCTCTTATTGTCCCGCAATACCTTCAATACAATTTTTCTATCATATTTTGATTGCTGAAATATTAATAAATGAATTGCGGCACCTTTGTTAAGTCAATCAAAGGTATCAACTTACTATAGGTTACTGAAATGGTCTGCGAGCCTTTCAGAGCCTAAATTGCGTCTCTTATTGTCCCGCAATAACTTCAATACAATTTTTCTATCATATTTTGATTGCTGAAATATTAATAAATGAATTGCGGCAGCTTTGTTACGTCAATCAAAGATATTAACTAACTATAGGTTACTGAAAAGGACAGAAAGTCTTTCACAGCCAAAAAGGCGTCTCCTAGGTGATTATTAATTGAATAAGGTTAATTATGCAGCATAAAAGTATCACAGAAGCATCCTTTGAGTGATAAAAACAATGAAATATGACAAATATGAAGTAAATAAAAATTAATAAATTGAGAAAAAAAATTGCAACTTCCGTGACTCGAACCCGTGCATTCTACTTACTGGTTCTACACCAGTCCATCAGAGCATACTGACATGTTGAAAACTAGTAGGAAAATAGTTCATTTACATTTTGAAATTGGAATAAATTTCAATTTTTTAAATGAATTGATTGAAATGATTTGAAGCATCAAAATGAATCCGATCAAAATGATCAGAAACAAAGAACTTCTTTCAATTCAATAAGAAATAGAAATAGTATCCCGATTACAACATATCAATCGCTTATTTTTGCTTAGTTCAAGACAACTCTGCGCAGTCTAGGGGACCGGCGTAGAACCAGTAGAAAGAAAGCACTGGTTCGAATCCGGAATGTGCAATTTTTTTCCCCATTTTTTTTTCTCCATTGTTTTACATATTTTTCATTTTTTATTGTGCTAATTACTCCGGTAATTGCACAACCGTGAAGACCGTTGATTGTTTAGTAAAAATGACTAAAGACAACTTAAAATCTCATTAAAAAGTATCCTAATTACCATAAGTGATTAAATATGGATTCCTATTGTCCCGCAACACCTTAAATACATATTCTTGTCCCCATATTTAAAACTGAAATATTAATAAATGAATTGCGGCACCTTTGTTAAGTCAATCAAAGGTATCAACTTACTATAGGTTACTGTAATGGTCTGCGAGCCTTTCAGAGCCAAAATTGCGTCTCTTATTGTCCCGCAATACCTTCAATACAATTTTTCTATCATATTTTGATTGCTGAAATATTAATAAATGAATTGCGGCACCTTTGTTAAGTCAATCAAAGGTATCAACTTACTATAGGTTACTGAAATGGTCTGCGAGCCTTTCAGAGCCTAAATTGCGTCTCTTATTGTCCCGCAATAACTTCAATACAATTTTTCTATCATATTTTGATTGCTGAAATATTAATAAATGAATTGCGGCAGCTTTGTTACGTCAATCAAAGATATTAACTAACTATAGGTTACTGAAAAGGACAGAAAGTCTTTCACAGCCAAAAAGGCGTCTCCTAGGTGATTATGAATTGAATAAGGTTAATTATGCAGCATAAAAGTATCACAGAAGCATCCTTTGAGTGATAAAAACAATGAAATATGACAAATATGAAGTAAATAAAAATTAATAAATTGAGAAAAAAATTGCAACTTTCGTGACTCGAACCCGTGCATTCTACTTACTGGTTCTACACCAGTCCATCAGAGCATACTGACATGTTGAAAACTAGTAGGAAAATAGTTCATTTACATTTTGAAATTGGAATAAATTTCAATTTTTTAAATGAATTGATTGAAATGATTTGAAGCATCAAAATTAATACGATCAAAATGATCAGAAACAAAGAACTTCTTTCAATTCAATAAGAAATAGAAATAGTATCCCGATTACAACATATCAATCGCTTATTTTTGCTTAGTTCAAGACAACTCTGCGCAGTCTAGGGGACCGGCGTAGAACCAGTAGAAAGAAAGCACTGGTTCGAATCCGGAATGTGCAATTTTTTTCCCCATTTTTTTTTCTCCATTGTTTTACATATTTTTCATTTTTTATTGTGCTAATTACTCCGGTAATTGCACAACCGTGAAGACCGTTGATTGTTTAGTAAAAATGACTAAAGACAACTTAAAATCTCATTAAAAAGTATCCTAATTACCATAAGTGATTAAATATGGATTCCTATTGTCCCGCAACACCTTAAATACATATTCTTGTCCCCATATTTAAAACTGAAATATTAATAAATGAATTGCGGCACCTTTGTTAAGTCAATCAAAGGTATCAACTTACTATAGGTTACTGTAATGGTCTGCGAGCCTTTCAGAGCCAAAATTGCGTCTCTTATTGTCCCGCAATACCTTCAATACAATTTTTCTATCATATTTTGATTGCTGAAATATTAATAAATGAATTGCAGCACCTTTGTTAAGTCAATCAAAGGTATCAACTTACTATAGGTTACTGAAATGGTCTGCGAGCCTTTCAGAGCCTAAATTGCGTCTCTTATTGTCCCGCAATACCTTCAATACAATTTTTCTATCATATTTTGATTGCTGAAATATTAATAAATGAATTGCGGCAGCTTTGTTACGTCAATCAAATATATTAACTAACTATAGGTTACTGAAAAGGACAGAGAGTCTTTCACAGCCAAAAAGGCGTCTCCTAGGTGATTATAAATTGAATAAGGTTAATTATGCAGCATAAAAGTATCACAGAAGCATCCTTTGAGTGATAAAAACAATGAAATATGACAAATATGAAGTAAATAAAAATTAATAAATTGAAAAAAAAATTGCAACTGCCGTGACTCGAACCCGTGCATTCTACTTACTGGTTCTACACCAGTCCATCAGAGCATACTGACATGTTGAAAACTAGTAGGAAAATAGTTCATTTACATTTTGAAATTGGAATAAATTTCAATTTTTTAAATAAATTGATTGAAATGATTTGAAGCATCAAAATGAATACGATCAAAATGATCAGAAACAAAGAACTTCTTTCAATTCAATAAGAAATAGAAATAGTATCCCGATTACAACATATCAATCGCTTATTTTTGCTTAGTTCAAGACAACTCTGCGTAGTCTAAGGGACCGGCGTAGAACCAGTAGAAAGAAAGCACTGGTTCGAATCCGGAATGTGCAATTTTTTTCCCCATTTTTTTTTCTCCATTGTTTTACATATTTTTCATTTTTTATTGTGCTAATTACTCCGGTAATTGCACAACCGTGAAGACCGTTGATTGTTTAGTAAAAATGACTAAAGACAACTTAAAATCTCATTAAAAAGTATCCTAATTACCATAAGTGATTAAATATGGATTCCTATTGTCTCGCAACACCTTAAATACATATTCTTGTCCCCATATTTAAAACTGAAATATTAATAAATGAATTGCGGCACCTTTGTTAAGTCAATCAAAGGTATCAACTTACTATAGGTTACTGTAATGGTCTGCGAGCCTTTCAGAGCCAAAATTGCGTCTCTTATTGTCCCGCAATACCTTCAATACAATTTTTCTATCATATTTTGATTGCTGAAATATTAATAAATGAATTGCGGCACCTTTGTTAAGTCAATCAAAGGTATCAACTTACTATAGGTTACTGAAATGGTCTGCGAGCCTTTCAGAGCCTAAATTGCGTCTCTTATTGTCCCGCAATAACTTCAATACAATTTTTCTATCATATTTTGATTGCTGAAATATTAATAAATGAATTGCGGCAGCTTTGTTACGTCAATCAAAGATATTAACTAACTATAGGTTACTGAAAAGGACAGAAAGTCTTTCACAGCCAAAAAGGCGTCTCCTAGGTGATTATTAATTGAATAAGGTTAATTATGCAGCATAAAAGTATCACAGAAGCATCCTTTGAGTGATAAAAACAATGAAATATGACAAATATGAAGTAAATAAAAATTAATAAATTGAGAAAAAAAATTGCAACTTCCGTGACTCGAACCCGTGCATTCTACTTACTGGTTCTACACCAGTCCATCAGAGCATACTGACATGTTGAAAACTAGTAGGAAAATAGTTCATTTACATTTTGAAATTGGAATAAATTTCAATTTTTTAAATGAATTGATTGAAATGATTTGAAGCATCAAAATGAATCCGATCAAAATGATCAGAAACAAAGAACTTCTTTCAATTCAATAAGAAATAGAAATAGTATCCCGATTACAACATATCAATCGCTTATTTTTGCTTAGTTCAAGACAACTCTGCGCAGTCTAGGGGACCGGCGTAGAACCAGTAGAAAGAAAGCACTGGTTCGAATCCGGAATGTGCAATTTTTTTCCCCATTTTTTTTTCTCCATTGTTTTACATATTTTTCATTTTTTATTGTGCTAATTACTCCGGTAATTGCACAACCGTGAAGACCGTTGATTGTTTAGTAAAAATGACTAAAGACAACTTAAAATCTCATTAAAAAGTATCCTAATTACCATAAGTGATTAAATATGGATTCCTATTGTCCCGCAACACCTTAAATACATATTCTTGTCCCCATATTTAAAACTGAAATATTAATAAATGAATTGCGGCACCTTTGTTAAGTCAATCAAAGGTATCAACTTACTATAGGTTACTGTAATGGTCTGCGAGCCTTTCAGAGCCAAAATTGCGTCTCTTATTGTCCCGCAATACCTTCAATACAATTTTTCTATCATATTTTGATTGCTGAAATATTAATAAATGAATTGCGGCACCTTTGTTAAGTCAATCAAAGGTATCAACTTACTATAGGTTACTGAAATGGTCTGCGAGCCTTTCAGAGCCTAAATTGCGTCTCTTATTGTCCCGCAATAACTTCAATACAATTTTTCTATCATATTTTGATTGCTGAAATATTAATAAATGAATTGCGGCAGCTTTGTTACGTCAATCAAAGATATTAACTAACTATAGGTTACTGAAAAGGACAGAAAGTCTTTCACAGCCAAAAAGGCGTCTCCTAGGTGATTATGAATTGAATAAGGTTAATTATGCAGCATAAAAGTATCACAGAAGCATCCTTTGAGTGATAAAAACAATGAAATATGACAAATATGAAGTAAATAAAAATTAATAAATTGAGAAAAAAATTGCAACTTTCGTGACTCGAACCCGTGCATTCTACTTACTGGTTCTACACCAGTCCATCAGAGCATACTGACATGTTGAAAACTAGTAGGAAAATAGTTCATTTACATTTTGAAATTGGAATAAATTTCAATTTTTTAAATGAATTGATTGAAATGATTTGAAGCATCAAAATTAATACGATCAAAATGATCAGAAACAAAGAACTTCTTTCAATTCAATAAGAAATAGAAATAGTATCCCGATTACAACATATCAATCGCTTATTTTTGCTTAGTTCAAGACAACTCTGCGCAGTCTAGGGGACCGGCGTAGAACCAGTAGAAAGAAAGCACTGGTTCGAATCCGGAATGTGCAATTTTTTTCCCCATTTTTTTTTCTCCATTGTTTTACATATTTTTCATTTTTTATTGTGCTAATTACTCCGGTAATTGCACAACCGTGAAGACCGTTGATTGTTTAGTAAAAATGACTAAAGACAACTTAAAATCTCATTAAAAAGTATCCTAATTACCATAAGTGATTAAATATGGATTCCTATTGTCCCGCAACACCTTAAATACATATTCTTGTCCCCATATTTAAAACTGAAATATTAATAAATGAATTGCGGCACCTTTGTTAAGTCAATCAAAGGTATCAACTTACTATAGGTTACTGTAATGGTCTGCGAGCCTTTCAGAGCCAAAATTGCGTCTCTTATTGTCCCGCAATACCTTCAATACAATTTTTCTATCATATTTTGATTGCTGAAATATTAATAAATGAATTGCAGCACCTTTGTTAAGTCAATCAAAGGTATCAACTTACTATAGGTTACTGAAATGGTCTGCGAGCCTTTCAGAGCCTAAATTGCGTCTCTTATTGTCCCGCAATACCTTCAATACAATTTTTCTATCATATTTTGATTGCTGAAATATTAATAAATGAATTGCGGCAGCTTTGTTACGTCAATCAAATATATTAACTAACTATAGGTTACTGAAAAGGACAGAGAGTCTTTCACAGCCAAAAAGGCGTCTCCTAGGTGATTATAAATTGAATAAGGTTAATTATGCAGCATAAAAGTATCACAGAAGCATCCTTTGAGTGATAAAAACAATGAAATATGACAAATATGAAGTAAATAAAAATTAATAAATTGAAAAAAAAATTGCAACTGCCGTGACTCGAACCCGTGCATTCTACTTACTGGTTCTACACCAGTCCATCAGAGCATACTGACATGTTGAAAACTAGTAGGAAAATAGTTCATTTACATTTTGAAATTGGAATAAATTTCAATTTTTTAAATGAATTGATTGAAATGATTTGAAGCATCAAAATTAATACGATCAAAATGATCAGAAACAAAGAACTTCTTTCAATTCAATAAGAAATAGAAATAGTATCCCGATTACAACATATCAATCGCTTATTTTTGCTTAGTTCAAGACAACTCTGCGCAGTCTAGGGGACCGGCGTAGAACCAGTAGAAAGAAAGCACTGGTTCGAATCCGGAATGTGCAATTTTTTTCCCCATTTTTTTTCTCCATTGTTTTACATATTTTTCATTTTTTATTGTGCTAATTACTCCGGTAATTGCACAACCGTGAAGACCGTTGATTGTTTAGTAAAAATGACTAAAGACAACTTAAAATCTCATTAAAAAGTATCCTAATTACCATAAGTGATTAAATATGGATTCCTATTGTCCCGCAACACCTTAAATACATATTCTTGTCCCCATATTTAAAACTGAAATATTAATAAATGAATTGCGGCACCTTTGTTAAGTCAATCAAAGGTATCAACTTACTATAGGTTACTGTAATGGTCTGCGAGCCTTTCAGAGCCAAAATTGCGTCTCTTATTGTCCCGCAATACCTTCAATACAATTTTTCTATCATATTTTGATTGCTGAAATATTAATAAATGAATTGCGGCACCTTTGTTACGTCAATCAAATATATTAACTAACTATAGGTTACTGAAAAGGACAGAGAGTCTTTCACAGCCAAAAAGGCGTCTCCTAGGTGATTATAAATTGAATAAGGTTAATTATGCAGCATAAAAGTATCACAGAAGCATCCTTTGAGTGATAAAAACAATGAAATATGACAAATATGAAGTAAATAAAAATTAATAAATTGAGAAAAAAAATTGCAACTTCCGTGACTCGAACCCGTGCATTCTACTTACTGGTTCTACACCAGTCCATCAGAGCATACTGACATGTTGAAAACTAGTAGGAAAATAGTTCATTTACATTTTGAAATTGGAATAAATTTCAATTTTTTAAATGAATTGATTGAAATGATTTGAAGCATCAAAATTAATACGATCAAAATGATCAGAAACAAAGAACTTCTTTCAATTCAATAAGAAATAGAAATAGTATCCCGATTACAACATATCAATCGCTTATTTTTGCTTAGTTCAAGACAACTCTGCGCAGTCTAGGGGACCGGCGTAGAACCAGTAGAAAGAAAGCACTGGTTCGAATCCGGAATGTGCAATTTTTTTCCCCATTTTTTTTTCTCCATTGTTTTACATATTTTTCATTTTTTATTGTGCTAATTACTCCGGTAATTGCACAACCGTGAAGACCGTTGATTGTTTAGTAAAAATGACTAAAGACAACTTAAAATCTCATTAAAAAGTATCCTAATTACCATAAGTGATTAAATATGGATTCCTATTGTCCCGCAACACCTTAAATACATATTCTTGTCCCCATATTTAAAACTGAAATATTAATAAATGAATTGCGGCACCTTTGTTAAGTCAATCAAAGGTATCAACTTACTATAGGTTACTGTAATGGTCTGCGAGCCTTTCAGAGCCAAAATTGCGTCTCTTATTGTCCCGCAATACCTTCAATACAATTTTTCTATCATATTTTGATTGCTGAAATATTAATAAATGAATTGCGGCACCTTTGTTACGTCAATCAAATATATTAACTAACTATAGGTTACTGAAAAGGACAGAGAGTCTTTCACAGCCAAAAAGGCGTCTCCTAGGTGATTATAAATTGAATAAGGTTAATTATGCAGCATAAAAGTATCACAGAAGCATCCTTTGAGTGATAAAAACAATGAAATATGACAAATATGAAGTAAATAAAAATTAATAAATTGAGAAAAAAAATTGCAACTTCCGTGACTCGAACCCGTGCATTCTACTTACTGGTTCTACACCAGTCCATCAGAGCATACTGACATGTTGAAAACTAGTAGGAAAATAGTTCATTTACATTTTGAAATTGGAATAAATTTCAATTTTTTAAATGAATTGATTGAAATGATTTGAAGCATCAAAATTAATACGATCAAAATGATCAGAAACAAAGAACTTCTTTCAATTCAATAAGAAATAGAAATAGTATCCCGATTACAACATATCAATCGCTTATTTTTGCTTAGTTCAAGACAACTCTGCGCAGTCTAGGGGACCGGCGTAGAACCAGTAGAAAGAAAGCACTGGTTCGAATCCGGAATGTGCAATTTTTTTCCCCATTTTTTTTTCTCCATTGTTTTACATATTTTTCATTTTTTATTGTGCTAATTACTCCGGTAATTGCACAACCGTGAAGACCGTTGATTGTTTAGTAAAAATGACTAAAGACAACTTAAAATCTCATTAAAAAGTATCCTAATTACCATAAGTGATTAAATATGGATTCCTATTGTCTCGCAACACCTTAAATACATATTCTTGTCCCCATATTTAAAACTGAAATATTAATAAATGAATTGCGGCACCTTTGTTAAGTCAATCAAAGGTATCAACTTACTATAGGTTACTGTAATGGTCTGCGAGCCTTTCAGAGCCAAAATTGCGTCTCTTATTGTCCCGCAATACCTTCAATACAATTTTTCTATCATATTTTGATTGCTGAAATATTAATAAATGAATTGCGGCACCTTTGTTAAGTCAATCAAAGGTATCAACTTACTATAGGTTACTGAAATGGTCTGCGAGCCTTTCAGAGCCTAAATTGCGTCTCTTATTGTCCCGCAATAACTTCAATACAATTTTTCTATCATATTTTGATTGCTGAAATATTAATAAATGAATTGCGGCAGCTTTGTTACGTCAATCAAAGATATTAACTAACTATAGGTTACTGAAAAGGACAGAAAGTCTTTCACAGCCAAAAAGGCGTCTCCTAGGTGATTATTAATTGAATAAGGTTAATTATGCAGCATAAAAGTATCACAGAAGCATCCTTTGAGTGATAAAAACAATGAAATATGACAAATATGAAGTAAATAAAAATTAATAAATTGAGAAAAAAAATTGCAACTTCCGTGACTCGAACCCGTGCATTCTACTTACTGGTTCTACACCAGTCCATCAGAGCATACTGACATGTTGAAAACTAGTAGGAAAATAGTTCATTTACATTTTGAAATTGGAATAAATTTCAATTTTTTAAATGAATTGATTGAAATGATTTGAAGCATCAAAATGAATCCGATCAAAATGATCAGAAACAAAGAACTTCTTTCAATTCAATAAGAAATAGAAATAGTATCCCGATTACAACATATCAATCGCTTATTTTTGCTTAGTTCAAGACAACTCTGCGCAGTCTAGGGGACCGGCGTAGAACCAGTAGAAAGAAAGCACTGGTTCGAATCCGGAATGTGCAATTTTTTTCCCCATTTTTTTTTCTCCATTGTTTTACATATTTTTCATTTTTTATTGTGCTAATTACTCCGGTAATTGCACAACCGTGAAGACCGTTGATTGTTTAGTAAAAATGACTAAAGACAACTTAAAATCTCATTAAAAAGTATCCTAATTACCATAAGTGATTAAATATGGATTCCTATTGTCCCGCAACACCTTAAATACATATTCTTGTCCCCATATTTAAAACTGAAATATTAATAAATGAATTGCGGCACCTTTGTTAAGTCAATCAAAGGTATCAACTTACTATAGGTTACTGTAATGGTCTGCGAGCCTTTCAGAGCCAAAATTGCGTCTCTTATTGTCCCGCAATACCTTCAATACAATTTTTCTATCATATTTTGATTGCTGAAATATTAATAAATGAATTGCGGCACCTTTGTTAAGTCAATCAAAGGTATCAACTTACTATAGGTTACTGAAATGGTCTGCGAGCCTTTCAGAGCCTAAATTGCGTCTCTTATTGTCCCGCAATAACTTCAATACAATTTTTCTATCATATTTTGATTGCTGAAATATTAATAAATGAATTGCGGCAGCTTTGTTACGTCAATCAAAGATATTAACTAACTATAGGTTACTGAAAAGGACAGAAAGTCTTTCACAGCCAAAAAGGCGTCTCCTAGGTGATTATGAATTGAATAAGGTTAATTATGCAGCATAAAAGTATCACAGAAGCATCCTTTGAGTGATAAAAACAATGAAATATGACAAATATGAAGTAAATAAAAATTAATAAATTGAGAAAAAAATTGCAACTTTCGTGACTCGAACCCGTGCATTCTACTTACTGGTTCTACACCAGTCCATCAGAGCATACTGACATGTTGAAAACTAGTAGGAAAATAGTTCATTTACATTTTGAAATTGGAATAAATTTCAATTTTTTAAATGAATTGATTGAAATGATTTGAAGCATCAAAATTAATACGATCAAAATGATCAGAAACAAAGAACTTCTTTCAATTCAATAAGAAATAGAAATAGTATCCCGATTACAACATATCAATCGCTTATTTTTGCTTAGTTCAAGACAACTCTGCGCAGTCTAGGGGACCGGCGTAGAACCAGTAGAAAGAAAGCACTGGTTCGAATCCGGAATGTGCAATTTTTTTCCCCATTTTTTTTTCTCCATTGTTTTACATATTTTTCATTTTTTATTGTGCTAATTACTCCGGTAATTGCACAACCGTGAAGACCGTTGATTGTTTAGTAAAAATGACTAAAGACAACTTAAAATCTCATTAAAAAGTATCCTAATTACCATAAGTGATTAAATATGGATTCCTATTGTCCCGCAACACCTTAAATACATATTCTTGTCCCCATATTTAAAACTGAAATATTAATAAATGAATTGCGGCACCTTTGTTAAGTCAATCAAAGGTATCAACTTACTATAGGTTACTGTAATGGTCTGCGAGCCTTTCAGAGCCAAAATTGCGTCTCTTATTGTCCCGCAATACCTTCAATACAATTTTTCTATCATATTTTGATTGCTGAAATATTAATAAATGAATTGCAGCACCTTTGTTAAGTCAATCAAAGGTATCAACTTACTATAGGTTACTGAAATGGTCTGCGAGCCTTTCAGAGCCTAAATTGCGTCTCTTATTGTCCCGCAATACCTTCAATACAATTTTTCTATCATATTTTGATTGCTGAAATATTAATAAATGAATTGCGGCAGCTTTGTTACGTCAATCAAATATATTAACTAACTATAGGTTACTGAAAAGGACAGAGAGTCTTTCACAGCCAAAAAGGCGTCTCCTAGGTGATTATAAATTGAATAAGGTTAATTATGCAGCATAAAAGTATCACAGAAGCATCCTTTGAGTGATAAAAACAATGAAATATGACAAATATGAAGTAAATAAAAATTAATAAATTGAAAAAAAAATTGCAACTGCCGTGACTCGAACCCGTGCATTCTACTTACTGGTTCTACACCAGTCCATCAGAGCATACTGACATGTTGAAAACTAGTAGGAAAATAGTTCATTTACATTTTGAAATTGGAATAAATTTCAATTTTTTAAATAAATTGATTGAAATGATTTGAAGCATCAAAATGAATACGATCAAAATGATCAGAAACAAAGAACTTCTTTCAATTCAATAAGAAATAGAAATAGTATCCCGATTACAACATATCAATCGCTTATTTTTGCTTAGTTCAAGACAACTCTGCGTAGTCTAAGGGACCGGCGTAGAACCAGTAGAAAGAAAGCACTGGTTCGAATCCGGAATGTGCAATTTTTTTCCCCATTTTTTTTTCTCCATTGTTTTACATATTTTTCATTTTTTATTGTGCTAATTACTCCGGTAATTGCACAACCGTGAAGACCGTTGATTGTTTAGTAAAAATGACTAAAGACAACTTAAAATCTCATTAAAAAGTATCCTAATTACCATAAGTGATTAAATATGGATTCCTATTGTCTCGCAACACCTTAAATACATATTCTTGTCCCCATATTTAAAACTGAAATATTAATAAATGAATTGCGGCACCTTTGTTAAGTCAATCAAAGGTATCAACTTACTATAGGTTACTGTAATGGTCTGCGAGCCTTTCAGAGCCAAAATTGCGTCTCTTATTGTCCCGCAATACCTTCAATACAATTTTTCTATCATATTTTGATTGCTGAAATATTAATAAATGAATTGCGGCACCTTTGTTAAGTCAATCAAAGGTATCAACTTACTATAGGTTACTGAAATGGTCTGCGAGCCTTTCAGAGCCTAAATTGCGTCTCTTATTGTCCCGCAATAACTTCAATACAATTTTTCTATCATATTTTGATTGCTGAAATATTAATAAATGAATTGCGGCAGCTTTGTTACGTCAATCAAAGATATTAACTAACTATAGGTTACTGAAAAGGACAGAAAGTCTTTCACAGCCAAAAAGGCGTCTCCTAGGTGATTATTAATTGAATAAGGTTAATTATGCAGCATAAAAGTATCACAGAAGCATCCTTTGAGTGATAAAAACAATGAAATATGACAAATATGAAGTAAATAAAAATTAATAAATTGAGAAAAAAAATTGCAACTTCCGTGACTCGAACCCGTGCATTCTACTTACTGGTTCTACACCAGTCCATCAGAGCATACTGACATGTTGAAAACTAGTAGGAAAATAGTTCATTTACATTTTGAAATTGGAATAAATTTCAATTTTTTAAATGAATTGATTGAAATGATTTGAAGCATCAAAATGAATCCGATCAAAATGATCAGAAACAAAGAACTTCTTTCAATTCAATAAGAAATAGAAATAGTATCCCGATTACAACATATCAATCGCTTATTTTTGCTTAGTTCAAGACAACTCTGCGCAGTCTAGGGGACCGGCGTAGAACCAGTAGAAAGAAAGCACTGGTTCGAATCCGGAATGTGCAATTTTTTTCCCCATTTTTTTTTCTCCATTGTTTTACATATTTTTCATTTTTTATTGTGCTAATTACTCCGGTAATTGCACAACCGTGAAGACCGTTGATTGTTTAGTAAAAATGACTAAAGACAACTTAAAATCTCATTAAAAAGTATCCTAATTACCATAAGTGATTAAATATGGATTCCTATTGTCCCGCAACACCTTAAATACATATTCTTGTCCCCATATTTAAAACTGAAATATTAATAAATGAATTGCGGCACCTTTGTTAAGTCAATCAAAGGTATCAACTTACTATAGGTTACTGTAATGGTCTGCGAGCCTTTCAGAGCCAAAATTGCGTCTCTTATTGTCCCGCAATACCTTCAATACAATTTTTCTATCATATTTTGATTGCTGAAATATTAATAAATGAATTGCGGCACCTTTGTTAAGTCAATCAAAGGTATCAACTTACTATAGGTTACTGAAATGGTCTGCGAGCCTTTCAGAGCCTAAATTGCGTCTCTTATTGTCCCGCAATAACTTCAATACAATTTTTCTATCATATTTTGATTGCTGAAATATTAATAAATGAATTGCGGCAGCTTTGTTACGTCAATCAAAGATATTAACTAACTATAGGTTACTGAAAAGGACAGAAAGTCTTTCACAGCCAAAAAGGCGTCTCCTAGGTGATTATGAATTGAATAAGGTTAATTATGCAGCATAAAAGTATCACAGAAGCATCCTTTGAGTGATAAAAACAATGAAATATGACAAATATGAAGTAAATAAAAATTAATAAATTGAGAAAAAAATTGCAACTTTCGTGACTCGAACCCGTGCATTCTACTTACTGGTTCTACACCAGTCCATCAGAGCATACTGACATGTTGAAAACTAGTAGGAAAATAGTTCATTTACATTTTGAAATTGGAATAAATTTCAATTTTTTAAATGAATTGATTGAAATGATTTGAAGCATCAAAATTAATACGATCAAAATGATCAGAAACAAAGAACTTCTTTCAATTCAATAAGAAATAGAAATAGTATCCCGATTACAACATATCAATCGCTTATTTTTGCTTAGTTCAAGACAACTCTGCGCAGTCTAGGGGACCGGCGTAGAACCAGTAGAAAGAAAGCACTGGTTCGAATCCGGAATGTGCAATTTTTTTCCCCATTTTTTTTTCTCCATTGTTTTACATATTTTTCATTTTTTATTGTGCTAATTACTCCGGTAATTGCACAACCGTGAAGACCGTTGATTGTTTAGTAAAAATGACTAAAGACAACTTAAAATCTCATTAAAAAGTATCCTAATTACCATAAGTGATTAAATATGGATTCCTATTGTCCCGCAACACCTTAAATACATATTCTTGTCCCCATATTTAAAACTGAAATATTAATAAATGAATTGCGGCACCTTTGTTAAGTCAATCAAAGGTATCAACTTACTATAGGTTACTGTAATGGTCTGCGAGCCTTTCAGAGCCAAAATTGCGTCTCTTATTGTCCCGCAATACCTTCAATACAATTTTTCTATCATATTTTGATTGCTGAAATATTAATAAATGAATTGCAGCACCTTTGTTAAGTCAATCAAAGGTATCAACTTACTATAGGTTACTGAAATGGTCTGCGAGCCTTTCAGAGCCTAAATTGCGTCTCTTATTGTCCCGCAATACCTTCAATACAATTTTTCTATCATATTTTGATTGCTGAAATATTAATAAATGAATTGCGGCAGCTTTGTTACGTCAATCAAATATATTAACTAACTATAGGTTACTGAAAAGGACAGAGAGTCTTTCACAGCCAAAAAGGCGTCTCCTAGGTGATTATAAATTGAATAAGGTTAATTATGCAGCATAAAAGTATCACAGAAGCATCCTTTGAGTGATAAAAACAATGAAATATGACAAATATGAAGTAAATAAAAATTAATAAATTGAAAAAAAAATTGCAACTGCCGTGACTCGAACCCGTGCATTCTACTTACTGGTTCTACACCAGTCCATCAGAGCATACTGACATGTTGAAAACTAGTAGGAAAATAGTTCATTTACATTTTGAAATTGGAATAAATTTCAATTTTTTAAATAAATTGATTGAAATGATTTGAAGCATCAAAATGAATACGATCAAAATGATCAGAAACAAAGAACTTCTTTCAATTCAATAAGAAATAGAAATAGTATCCCGATTACAACATATCAATCGCTTATTTTTGCTTAGTTCAAGACAACTCTGCGTAGTCTAAGGGACCGGCGTAGAACCAGTAGAAAGAAAGCACTGGTTCGAATCCGGAATGTGCAATTTTTTTCCCCATTTTTTTTTCTCCATTGTTTTACATATTTTTCATTTTTTATTGTGCTAATTACTCCGGTAATTGCACAACCGTGACGACCGTTGATTGTTTAGTAAAAATGACTAAAGACAACTTAAAATCTCATTAAAAAGTATCCTAATTACCATAAGTGATGAAATATGGATTCCTATTGTCCCGTAACACCTTCAATACATATTCTTGTCCCCATATTTAAAACTGAAATATTAATAAATGAATTGCGGCACCTTTGTTAAGTCAATCAAAGGTATCAACTTACTATAGGTTACTGAAATGGTCTGCGAGCCTTTCAGAGCCAAAATTGCGTCTCTCATTGTCCCGCAATACCTTCAAAACAATTTTTCTATCATATTTTGATTGCTGAAATATTAATAAATGAATTGCGGCACCTTTGTTAAGTCAATCAAAGGTATCAACTTACTATAGGTTACTGAAATGGTCTGCGAGCCTTTCAGAGCCAAAATTGCGTCTCTTATTGTCCCGCAATAACTTCAATACAATTGTTCTATCATATTTTGATTGCTGAAATATTAATAAATGAATTGCGGCACCTTTGTTACGTCAATCAAAGGTATCAACTTACTATAGGTTACTGAAATGGTCTGCGAGCCTTTCAGAGCCAAAATTGCGTCTCTTATTGTCCCGCAATACCTTCAATACAAATTTTCTATCATATTTTGATTGCTGAAATATTAATAAATGAATTGCGGCAGCTTTGTTACGTCAATCAAAGATATTAACTAACTATAGGTTACTGAAAAGGACAGAGAGTCTTTCACAGCCAAAATGGCGTCTCCTAGGTGATTATGAATTGAATAAGGTTAATTATACAGCATAAAAGTATCACAGAAGCATCCTTTGAGTGATAAAAACAATGAAATATGACAAATATGAAGAAAATAAAAATTAATAAATTGAGAAAAAAATTGTAACATCCGTGACTCGAACCCGTGCATTCTACTTACTGGTTCTACACCAGTCCATCAGAGCACACTGACATGTTGAAAACTAGTAGGAAAATAGTTCATTTACATTTTGAAATTGGAATAAATTTCAATTTTTTAAATGAATTGATTGAAATGATTTGAAGCATCAAAATGAATCCGATCAAAATGATCAGAAACAAAGAACTTCTTTCAATTCAATAAGAAATAGAAATAGTATCCCGATTACAACATATCAATCGCTTATTTTTGCTTAGTTCAAGACAACTCTGCGCAGTCTAGGGGACCGGCGTAGACCCAGTAGAAAGAAAGCACTGGTTCGAATCCGGAATGTGCAATTTTTTCCCCATTTTTTTTTCTCCATTGTTTTACATATTTTTCATTTTTTATTGTGCTAATTACTCCGGTAATTGCACAACCGTGAAGACCGTTGATTGTTTAGTAAAAATGACTAAAGACAACTTAAAATCTCATTAAAAAGTATCCTAATTACCATAAGTGATTAAATATGGATTCCTATTGTCCCGCAACACCTTAAATACATATTCTTGTCCCCATATTTAAAACTGAAATATTAATAAATGAATTGCGGCACCTTTGTTAAGTCAATCAAAGGTATCAACTTACTATAGGTTACTGTAATGGTCTGCGAGCCTTTTAGAGCCAAAATTGCGTCTCTTATTGTCCCGCAATACCTTCAATACAATTTTTCTATCATATTTTGATTGTTGAAATATTAATAAATGAATTGCGGCACCTTTTTTAAGTCAATCAAAGGTATCAACTTACTATAGGTTACTGAAATGGTCTGCGAGCCTTTCAGAGCCAAAATTGCGTCTCTTATTGTCCCGCAATAACTTCAATACAATTTTTCTATCATATTTAGATTGCTGAAATATTAATAAATGAATTGCGGCAGCTTTGTTACGTCAATCAAAGATATTAACTAACTATAGGTTACTGAAAAGGACAGAAAGTCTTTTACAGCCAAAAAGGCGTCTCCTAGGTGATTATGAATTGAATAAGGTTAATTATGCAGCATAAAAGTATCACAGAAGCATCCTTTGAGTGATAAAAACAATGAAATATGACAAATATGAAGTAAATAAAAAGTAATAAATTGAGAAAAAAAATTGCAACTTCCGTGACTCGAACCCGTGCATTCTACTTACTGGTTCTACACCAGTCCATCAGAGCATACTGACATGTTGAAAACTAGTAGGAAAATAGTTCATTTACATTTTGAAATTGGAATAAATTTCAATTTTTTAAATGAATTGATTGAAATGATTTGAAGCATCAAAATGAAAACGATCAAAATGATCAGAAACAAAGAACTTCTTTCAATTCAATAAGAAATAGAAATAGTATCCCGATTACAACATATCAATCGCTTATTTTTGCTTAGTTCAAGACAACTCTGCGCAGTCTAAGGGACCGGCGTAGAACCAGTAGAAAGAAAGCACTGGTTCGAATCCGGAATGTGCAATTTTTTTCCCCATTTTTTTTTCTCCATTGTTTTACATATTTTTCATTTTTTATTGTGCTAATTACTCCGGTAATTGCACAACCGTGACGACCGTTGATTGTTTAGTAAAAATGACTAAAGACAACTTAAAATCTCATTAAAAAGTATCCTAATTACCATAAGTGATTAAATATGGATTCCTATTGTCCCGTAACACCTTCAATACATATTCTTGTCCCCATATTTAAAACTGAAATATTAATAAATGAATTGCGGCACCTTTGTTAAGTCAATCAAAGGTATCAACTTACTATAGGTTACTGAAATGGTCTGCGAGCCTTTCAGAGCCTAAATTGCGTCTCTTATTGTCCCGCAATAACTTCAATACAATTTTTCTATCATACTTTGATTGCTGAAATATTAATAAATGAATTGCGGCACCTTTGTTAAGTCAATCAAAGGTATCAACTTACTATAGGTTACTGAAATTGTCTGCCAGCCTTTCAGAGCCAAAATTGCGTCTCTTATTGTCCCGCAATACCTTCAATACAATTTTTCTATCATATTTTGATTGCTGAAATATTAATAAATGAATTGCGGCAGCTTTGTTACGTCAATCAAAGATATTAACTTACTATAGGTTACTGAAAAGGACAGAGAGTCTTTCACAGACAAAATGGCGTCTCCTAGGTGATTATGAATTGAATAAGGTTAATTATGCAGCATAAAAGTATCACAGAAGCATCCTTTGAGTGATAAAAACAATGAAATATGACAAATATGAAGAAAATAAAAATTAATAAATTGAGAAAAAAATTGCAACATCCGTGACTCGAACCCGTGCATTCTACTTACTGGTTCTACACCAGTCCATCAGAGCACACTGACATGTTGAAAACTAGTAGGAAAATAGTTCATTTACATTTTGAAATTGGAATAAATTTCAATTTTTTAAATGAATTGATTGAAATGATTTGAAGCATCAAAATGAATCCGATCAAAATGATCAGAAACAAAGAACTTCTTTCAATTCAATAAGAAATAGAAATAGTATCCCGATTACAACATATCAATCGCTTATTTTTGCTTAGTTCAAGACAACTCTGCGCAGTCTAGGGGACCGGCGTAGAACCAGTAGAAAGAAAGCACTGGTTCGAATCCGGAATGTGCAATTTTTTTCCCCATTTTTTTTTCTCCATTGTTTTACATATTTTTCATTTTTTATTGTGCTAATTACTCCGGTAATTGCACAACCGTGAAGACCGTTGATTGTTTAGTAAAAATGACTAAAGACAACTTAAAATCTCATTAAAAAGTATCCTAATTACCATAAGTGATTAAATATGGATTCCTATTGTCCCGCAACACCTTCAATACATATTCTTGTCCCCATATTTAAAACTGAAATATTAATAAATGAATTGCGGCACCTTTGTTAAGTCAATCAAAGGTATCAACTTACTATAGGTTACTGTAATGGTCTGCGAGCCTTTCAGAGCCAAAATTGCGTCTCTTATTGTCCCGCAATACCTTCAATACAATTTTTCTATCATATTTTGATTGCTGAAATATTAATAAATGAATTGCGGCACCTTTGTTAAGTCAATCAAAGGTATCAACTTACTATAGGTTACTGAAATTGTCTGCGAGCTTTTCAGAGCCAAAATTGCGTCTCTTATTGTCCCGCAATACCTTCAATACAATTTTTCTATCATATTTTGATTGCTGAAATATTAATAAATGAATTGCGGCAGCTTTGTTACGTCAATCAAAGATATTAACTTACTACAGGTTACTGAAAAGGACAGAGAGTCTTTCACAGACAAAATGGCGTCTCCTAGGTGATTATGAATTGAATAAGGTTAATTATGCAGCATAAAAGTATCACAGAAGCATCCTTTGAGTGATAAAAACAATGAAATATGACAAATATGAAGAAAATAAAAATTAATAAATTGAGAAAAAAATTGCAACATCCGTGACTCGAACCCGTGCATTCTACTTACTGGTTCTACACCAGTCCATCAGAGCACACTGACATGTTGAAAACTAGTAGGAAAATAGTTCATTTACATTTTGAAATTGGAATAAATTTCAATTTTTTAAATGAATTGATTGAAATGATTTGAAGCATCAAAATGAATCCGATCAAAATGATCAGAAACAAAGAACTTCTTTCAATTCAATAAGAAATAGAAATAGTATCCCGATTACAACATATCAATCGCTTATTTTTGCTTAGTTCAAGACAACTCTGCGCAGTCTAGGGGACCGGCGTAGAACCAGTAGAAAGAAAGCACTGGTTCGAATCCGGAATGTGCAATTTTTTCCCCATTTTTTTTTCTCCATTGTTTTACATATTTTTCATTTTTTATTGTGCTAATTACTCCGGTAATTGCACAACCGTGAAGACCGTTGATTGTTTAGTAAAAATGACTAAAGACAACTTAAAATCTCATTAAAAAGTATCCTAATTACCATAAGTGATTAAATATGGATTCCTATTGTCCCGCAACACCTTAAATACATATTCTTGTCCCCATATTTAAAACTGAAATATTAATAAATGAATTGCGGCACCTTTGTTAAGTCAATCAAAGGTATCAACTTACTATAGGTTACTGTAATGGTCTGCGAGCCTTTTAGAGCCAAAATTGCGTCTCTTATTGTCCCGCAATACCTTCAATACAATTTTTCTATCATATTTTGATTGTTGAAATATTAATAAATGAATTGCGGCACCTTTGTTAAGTCAATCAAAGGTATCAACTTACTATAGGTTACTGAAATGGTCTGCGAGCCTTTCAGAGCCTAAATTGCGTCTCTTATTGTCCCGCAATAACTTCAATACAATTTTTCTATCATATTTTGATTGCTGAAATATTAATAAATGAATTGCGGCAGCTTTGTTACGTCAATCAAATATATTAACTAACTATAGGTTACTGAAAAGGACAGAAAGTCTTTCACAGCCAAAAAGGCGTCTCCTAGGTGATTATGAATTGAATAAGGTTAATTATGCAGCATAAAAGTATCACAGAAGCATCCTTTGAGTGATAAAAACAATGAAATATGACAAATATGAAGTAAATAAAAATTAATAAATTGAGAAAAAAAATTGCAACTTCCGTGACTCGAACCCGTGCATTCTACTTACTGGTTCTACACCAGTCCATCAGAGCATACTGACATGTTGAAAACTAGTAGGAAAATAGTTCATTTACATTTTGAAATTGGAATAAATTTCAATTTTTTAAATGAATTGATTGAAATGATTTGAAGCATCAAAATTAATACGATCAAAATGATCAGAAACAAAGAACTTCTTTCAATTCAATAAGAAATAGAAATAGTATCCCGATTACAACATATCAATCGCTTATTTTTGCTTAGTTCAAGACAACTCTGCGCAGTCTAGGGGACCGGCGTTGAACCAGTAGAAAGAAAGCACTGGTTCGAATCCGGAATGTGCAATTTTTTTCCCCATTTTTTTTTCTCCATTGTTTTACATATTTTTCATTTTTTATTGTGCTAATTACTCCGGTAATTGCACAACCGTGAAGACCGTTGATTGTTTAGTAAAAATGACTAAAGACAACTTAAAATCTCATTAAAAAGTATCCTAATTACCATAAGTGATTAAATATGGATTCCTATTGTCCCGCAACACCTTAAATACATATTCTTGTCCCCATATTTAAAACTGAAATATTAATAAATGAATTGCGGCACCTTTGTTAAGTCAATCAAAGGTATCAACTTACTATAGGTTACTGTAATGGTCTGCGAGCCTTTCAGAGCCAAAATTGCGTCTCTTATTGTCCCGCAATACCTTCAATACAATTTTTCTATCATATTTTGATTGCTGAAATATTAATAAATGAATTGCGGCACCTTTGTTAAGTCAATCAAAGGTATCAACTTACTATAGGTTACTGAAATGGTCTGCGAGCCTTTCAGAGCCTAAATTGCGTCTCTTATTGTCCCGCAATAACTTCAATACAATTTTTCTATCATATTTTGATTGCTGAAATATTAATAAATGAATTGCGGCAGCTTTGTTACGTCAATCAAATATATTAACTAACTATAGGTTACTGAAAAGGACAGAGAGTCTTTCACAGCCAAAAAGGCGTCTCCTAGGTGATTATAAATTGAATAAGGTTAATTATGCAGCATAAAAGTATCACAGAAGCATCCTTTGAGTGATAAAAACAATGAAATATGACAAATATGAAGTAAATAAAAATTAATAAATTGAGAAAAAAAATTGCATCTTCCGTGACTCGAACCCGTGCATTCTACTTACTGGTTCTACACCAGTCCATCAGAGCATACTGACATGTTGAAAACTAGTAGGAAAATAGTTCATTTACATTTTGAAATTGGAATAAATTTCAATTTTTTAAATAAATTGATTGAAATGATTTGAAGCATCAAAATGAATACGATCAAAATGATCAGAAACAAAGAACTTCTTTCAATTCAATAAGAAATAGAAATAGTATCCCGATTACAACATATCAATCGCTTATTTTTGCTTAGTTCAAGACAACTCTGCGCAGTCTAAGGGACCGGCGTAGAACCAGTAGAAAGAAAGCACTGGTTCGAATCCGGAATGTGCAATTTTTTCCCCATTTTTTTTTCTCCATTGTTTTACATATTTTTCATTTTTTATTGTGCTAATTACTCCGGTAATTGCACAACCGTGACGACCGTTGATTGTTTAGTAAAAATGACTAAAGACAACTTAAAATCTCATTAAAAAGTATCCTAATTACCATAAGTGATGAAATATGGATTCCTATTGTCCCGTAACACCTTCAATACATATTCTTGTCCCCATATTTAAAACTGAAATATTAATAAATGAATTGCGGCACCTTTGTTAAGTCAATCAAAGGTATCAACTTACTATAGGTTACTGAAATGGTCTGCGAGCCTTTCAGAGCCAAAATTGCGTCTCTCATTGTCCCGCAATACCTTCAAAACAATTTTTCTATCATATTTTGATTGCTGAAATATTAATAAATGAATTGCGGCACCTTTGTTAAGTCAATCAAAGGTATCAACTTACTATAGGTTACTGAAATGGTCTGCGAGCCTTTCAGAGCCAAAATTGCGTCTCTTATTGTCCCGCAATAACTTCAATACAATTGTTCTATCATATTTTGATTGCTGAAATATTAATAAATGAATTGCGGCACCTTTGTTACGTCAATCAAAGGTATCAACTTACTATAGGTTACTGAAATGGTCTGCGAGCCTTTCAGAGCCAAAATTGCGTCTCTTATTGTCCCGCAATACCTTCAATACAAATTTTCTATCATATTTTGATTGCTGAAATATTAATAAATGAATTGCGGCAGCTTTGTTACGTCAATCAAAGATATTAACTAACTATAGGTTACTGAAAAGGACAGAGAGTCTTTCACAGCCAAAATGGCGTCTCCTAGGTGATTATGAATTGAATAAGGTTAATTATACAGCATAAAAGTATCACAGAAGCATCCTTTGAGTGATAAAAACAATGAAATATGACAAATATGAAGTAAATAAAAATTAATAAATTGAGAAAAAAAATTGCAACTTCCGTGACTCGAACCCGTGCATTCTACTTACTGGTTCTACACCAGTCCATCAGAGCATACTGACATGTTGAAAACTAGTAGGAAAATAGTTCATTTACATTTTGAAATTGGAATAAATTTCAATTTTTTAAATGAATTGATTGAAATGATTTGAAGCATCAAAATTAATACGATCAAAATTATCAGAAACAAAGAACTTCTTTCAATTCAATAAGAAATAGAAATAGTATCCCGATTACAACATATCAATCGCTTATTTTTGCTTAGTTCAAGACAACTCTGCGCAGTCTAGGGGACCGGCGTAGAACCAGTAGAAAGAAAGCACTGGTTCGAATCCGGAATGTGCAATTTTTTTCCCCATTTTTTTTTCTCCATTGTTTTACATATTTTTCATTTTTTATTGTGCTAATTACTCCGGTAATTGCACAACCGTGAAGACCGTTGATTGTTTAGTAAAAATGACTAAAGACAACTTAAAATCTCATTAAAAAGTATCCTAATTACCATAAGTGATTAAATATGGATTCCTATTGTCCCGCAACACCTTAAATACATATTCTTGTCCCCATATTTAAAACTGAAATATTAATAAATGAATTGCGGCACCTTTGTTAAGTCAATCAAAGGTATCAACTTACTATAGGTTACTGTAATGGTCTGCGAGCCTTTCAGAGCCAAAATTGCGTCTCTTATTGTCCCGCAATACCTTCAATACAATTTTTCTATCATATTTTGATTGCTGAAATATTAATAAATGAATTGCGGCACCTTTGTTAAGTCAATCAAAGGTATCAACTTACTATAGGTTACTGAAATGGTCTGCGAGCCTTTCAGAGCCTAAATTGCGTCTCTTATTGTCCCGCAATAACTTCAATACAATTTTTCTATCATATTTTGATTGCTGAAATATTAATAAATGAATTGCGGCAGCTTTGTTACGTCAATCAAAGATATTAACTAACTATAGGTTACTGAAAAGGACAGAAAGTCTTTCACAGCCAAAAAGGCGTCTCCTAGGTGATTATGAATTGAATAAGGTTAATTATGCAGCATAAAAGTATCACAGAAGCATCCTTTGAGTGATAAAAACAATGAAATATGACAAATATGAAGTAAATAAAAATTAATAAATTGAGAAAAAAATTGCAACTTTCGTGACTCGAACCCGTGCATTCTACTTACTGGTTCTACACCAGTCCATCAGAGCATACTGACATGTTGAAAACTAGTAGGAAAATAGTTCATTTACATTTTGAAATTGGAATAAATTTCAATTTTTTAAATGAATTGATTGAAATGATTTGAAGCATCAAAATTAATACGATCAAAATGATCAGAAACAAAGAACTTCTTTCAATTCAATAAGAAATAGAAATAGTATCCCGATTACAACATATCAATCGCTTATTTTTGCTTAGTTCAAGACAACTCTGCGCAGTCTAGGGGACCGGCGTAGAACCAGTAGAAAGAAAGCACTGGTTCGAATCCGGAATGTGCAATTTTTTTCCCCATTTTTTTTTCTCCATTGTTTTACATATTTTTCATTTTTTATTGTGCTAATTACTCCGGTAATTGCACAACGGTGAAGACCGTTGATTGTTTAGTAAAAATGACTAAAGACAACTTAAAATCTCATTAAAAAGTATCCTAATTACCATAAGTGATTAAATATGGATTCCTATTGTCCCGCAACACCTTAAATACATATTCTTGTCCCCATATTTAAAACTGAAATATTAATAAATGAATTGCGGCACCTTTGTTAAGTCAATCAAAGGTATCAACTTACTATAGGTTACTGTAATGGTCTGCGAGCCTTTCAGAGCCAAAATTGCGTCTCTTATTGTCCCGCAATACCTTCAATACAATTTTTCTATCATATTTTGATTGCTGAAATATTAATAAATGAATTGCAGCACCTTTGTTAAGTCAATCAAAGGTATCAACTTACTATAGGTTACTGAAATGGTCTGCGAGCCTTTCAGAGCCTAAATTGCGTCTCTTATTGTCCCGCAATACCTTCAATACAATTTTTCTATCATATTTTGATTGCTGAAATATTAATAAATGAATTGCGGCAGCTTTGTTACGTCAATCAAATATATTAACTAACTATAGGTTACTGAAAAGGACAGAGAGTCTTTCACAGCCAAAAAGGCGTCTCCTAGGTGATTATAAATTGAATAAGGTTAATTATGCAGCATAAAAGTATCACAGAAGCATCCTTTGAGTGATAAAAACAATGAAATATGACAAATATGAAGTAAATAAAAATTAATAAATTGAGAAAAAAAATTGCAACTGCCGTGACTCGAACCCGTGCATTCTACTTACTGGTTCTACACCAGTCCATCAGAGCATACTGACATGTTGAAAACTAGTAGGAAAATAGTTCATTTACATTTTGAAATTGGAATAAATTTCAATTTTTTAAATAAATTGATTGAAATGATTTGAAGCATCAAAATGAATACGATCAAAATGATCAGAAACAAAGAACTTCTTTCAATTCAATAAGAAATAGAAATAGTATCCCGATTACAACATATCAATCGCTTATTTTTGCTTAGTTCAAGACAACTCTGCGTAGTCTAAGGGACCGGCGTAGAACCAGTAGAAAGAAAGCACTGGTTCGAATCCGGAATGTGCAATTTTTTTCCCCATTTTTTTTTCTCCATTGTTTTACATATTTTTCATTTTTTATTGTGCTAATTACTCCGGTAATTGCACAACCGTGACGACCGTTGATTGTTTAGTAAAAATGACTAAAGACAACTTAAAATCTCATTAAAAAGTATCCTAATTACCATAAGTGATGAAATATGGATTCCTATTGTCCCGTAACACCTTCAATACATATTCTTGTCCCCATATTTAAAACTGAAATATTAATAAATGAATTGCGGCACCTTTGTTAAGTCAATCAAAGGTATCAACTTACTATAGGTTACTGAAATGGTCTGCGAGCCTTTCAGAGCCAAAATTGCGTCTCTCATTGTCCCGCAATACCTTCAAAACAATTTTTCTATCATATTTTGATTGCTGAAATATTAATAAATGAATTGCGGCACCTTTGTTAAGTCAATCAAAGGTATCAACTTACTATAGGTTACTGAAATGGTCTGCGAGCCTTTCAGAGCCAAAATTGCGTCTCTTATTGTCCCGCAATAACTTCAATACAATTGTTCTATCATATTTTGATTGCTGAAATATTAATAAATGAATTGCGGCACCTTTGTTACGTCAATCAAAGGTATCAACTTACTATAGGTTACTGAAATGGTCTGCGAGCCTTTCAGAGCCAAAATTGCGTCTCTTATTGTCCCGCAATACCTTCAATACAATTTTTCTATCATATTTTGATTGCTGAAATATTAATAAATGAATTGCGGCAGCTTTGTTACGTCAATCAAAGATATTAACTTACTATAGGTTACTGAAAAGGACAGAGAGTCTTTCACAGACAAAATGGCGTCTCCTAGGTGATTATGAATTGAATAAGGTTAATTATGCAGCATAAAAGTATCACAGAAGCATCCTTTGAGTGATAAAAACAATGAAATATGACAAATATGAAGAAAATAAAAATTAATAAATTGAGAAAAAAATTGCAACATCCGTGACTCGAACCCGTGCATTCTACTTACTGGTTCTACACCAGTCCATCAGAGCACACTGACATGTTGAAAACTAGTAGGAAAATAGTTCATTTACATTTTGAAATTGGAATAAATTTCAATTTTTTAAATGAATTGATTGAAATGATTTGAAGCATCAAAATGAATCCGATCAAAATGATCAGAAACAAAGAACTTCTTTCAATTCAATAAGAAATAGAAATAGTATCCCGATTACAACATATCAATCGCTTATTTTTGCTTAGTTCAAGACAACTCTGCGCAGTCTAGGGGACCGGCGTAGAACCAGTAGAAAGAAAGCACTGGTTCGAATCCGGAATGTGCAATTTTTTTCCCCATTTTTTTTTCTCCATTGTTTTACATATTTTTCATTTTTTATTGTGCTAATTACTCCGGTAATTGCACAACCGTGAAGACCGTTGATTGTTTAGTAAAAATGACTAAAGACAACTTAAAATCTCATTAAAAAGTATCCTAATTACCATAAGTGATTAAATATGGATTCCTATTGTCCCGCAACACCTTCAATACATATTCTTGTCCCCATATTTAAAACTGAAATATTAATAAATGAATTGCGGCACCTTTGTTAAGTCAATCAAAGGTATCAACTTACTATAGGTTACTGTAATGGTCTGCGAGCCTTTCAGAGCCAAAATTGCGTCTCTTATTGTCCCGCAATACCTTCAATACAATTTTTCTATCATATTTTGATTGCTGAAATATTAATAAATGAATTGCGGCACCTTTGTTAAGTCAATCAAAGGTATCAACTTACTATAGGTTACTGAAATTGTCTGCGAGCCTTTCAGAGCCAAAATTGCGTCTCTTATTGTCCCGCAATACCTTCAATACAATTTTTCTATCATATTTTGATTGCTGAAATATTAATAAATGAATTGCGGCAGCTTTGTTACGTCAATCAAAGATATTAACTTACTATAGGTTACTGAAAAGGACAGAGAGTCTTTCACAGACAAAATGGCGTCTCCTAGGTGATTATGAATTGAATAAGGTTAATTATGCAGCATAAAAGTATCACAGAAGCATCCTTTGAGTGATAAAAACAATGAAATATGACAAATATGAAGAAAATAAAAATTAATAAATTGAGAAAAAAATTGCAACATCCGTGACTCGAACCCGTGCATTCTACTTACTGGTTCTACACCAGTCCATCAGAGCACACTGACATGTTGAAAACTAGTAGGAAAATAGTTCATTTACATTTTGAAATTGGAATAAATTTCAATTTTTTAAATGAATTGATTGAAATGATTTGAAGCATCAAAATGAATCCGATCAAAATGATCAGAAACAAAGAACTTCTTTCAATTCAATAAGAAATAGAAATAGTATCCCGATTACAACATATCAATCGCTTATTTTTGCTTAGTTCAAGACAACTCTGCGCAGTCTAGGGGACCGGCGTAGAACCAGTAGAAAGAAAGCACTGGTTCGAATCCGGAATGTGCAATTTTTTCCCCATTTTTTTTTCTCCATTGTTTTACATATTTTTCATTTTTTATTGTGCTAATTACTCCGGTAATTGCACAACCGTGAAGACCGTTGATTGTTTAGTAAAAATGACTAAAGACAACTTAAAATCTCATTAAAAAGTATCCTAATTACCATAAGTGATTAAATATGGATTCCTATTGTCCCGCAACACCTTAAATACATATTCTTGTCCCCATATTTAAAACTGAAATATTAATAAATGAATTGCGGCACCTTTGTTAAGTCAATCAAAGGTATCAACTTACTATAGGTTACTGTAATGGTCTGCGAGCCTTTCAGAGCCAAAATTGCGTCTCTTATTGTCCCGCAATACCTTCAATACAATTTTTCTATCATATTTTGATTGCTGAAATATTAATAAATGAATTGCGGCACCTTTGTTAAGTCAATCAAAGGTATCAACTTACTATAGGTTACTGAAATGGTCTGCGAGCCTTTCAGAGCCTAAATTGCGTCTCTTATTGTCCCGCAATAACTTCAATACAATTTTTCTATCATATTTTGATTGCTGAAATATTAATAAATGAATTGCGGCAGCTTTGTTACGTCAATCAAATATATTAACTAACTATAGGTTACTGAAAAGGACAGAGAGTCTTTCACAGCCAAAAAGGCGTCTCCTAGGTGATTATAAATTGAATAAGGTTAATTATGCAGCATAAAAGTATCACAGAAGCATCCTTTGAGTGATAAAAACAATGAAATATGACAAATATGAAGTAAATAAAAATTAATAAATTGAGAAAAAAAATTGCATCTTCCGTGACTCGAACCCGTGCATTCTACTTACTGGTTCTACACCAGTCCATCAGAGCATACTGACATGTTGAAAACTAGTAGGAAAATAGTTCATTTACATTTTGAAATTGGAATAAATTTCAATTTTTTAAATAAATTGATTGAAATGATTTGAAGCATCAAAATGAATACGATCAAAATGATCAGAAACAAAGAACTTCTTTCAATTCAATAAGAAATAGAAATAGTATCCCGATTACAACATATCAATCGCTTATTTTTGCTTAGTTCAAGACAACTCTGCGCAGTCTAAGGGACCGGCGTAGAACCAGTAGAAAGAAAGCACTGGTTCGAATCCGGAATGTGCAATTTTTTCCCCATTTTTTTTTCTCCATTGTTTTACATATTTTTCATTTTTTATTGTGCTAATTACTCCGGTAATTGCACAACCGTGACGACCGTTGATTGTTTAGTAAAAATGACTAAAGACAACTTAAAATCTCATTAAAAAGTATCCTAATTACCATAAGTGATGAAATATGGATTCCTATTGTCCCGTAACACCTTCAATACATATTCTTGTCCCCATATTTAAAACTGAAATATTAATAAATGAATTGCGGCACCTTTGTTAAGTCAATCAAAGGTATCAACTTACTATAGGTTACTGAAATGGTCTGCGAGCCTTTCAGAGCCAAAATTGCGTCTCTCATTGTCCCGCAATACCTTCAAAACAATTTTTCTATCATATTTTGATTGCTGAAATATTAATAAATGAATTGCGGCACCTTTGTTAAGTCAATCAAAGGTATCAACTTACTATAGGTTACTGAAATGGTCTGCGAGCCTTTCAGAGCCAAAATTGCGTCTCTTATTGTCCCGCAATAACTTCAATACAATTGTTCTATCATATTTTGATTGCTGAAATATTAATAAATGAATTGCGGCACCTTTGTTACGTCAATCAAAGGTATCAACTTACTATAGGTTACTGAAATGGTCTGCGAGCCTTTCAGAGCCAAAATTGCGTCTCTTATTGTCCCGCAATACCTTCAATACAAATTTTCTATCATATTTTGATTGCTGAAATATTAATAAATGAATTGCGGCAGCTTTGTTACGTCAATCAAAGATTTTAACTAACTATAGGTTACTGAAAAGGACAGAGAGTCTTTCACAGCCAAAATGGCGTCTCCTAGGTGATTATGAATTGAATAAGGTTAATTATGCAGCATAAAAGTATCACAGAAGCATCCTTTGAGTGATAAAAACAATGAAATATGACAAATATGAAGTAAATAAAAATTAATAAATTGAGAAAAAAAATTGCATCTTCCGTGACTCGAACCCGTGCATTCTACTTACTGGTTCTACACCAGTCCATCAGAGCATACTGACATGTTGAAAACTAGTAGGAAAATAGTTCATTTACATTTTGAAATTGGAATAAATTTCAATTTTTTAAATAAATTGATTGAAATGATTTGAAGCATCAAAATGAATACGATCAAAATGATCAGAAACAAAGAACTTCTTTCAATTCAATAAGAAATAGAAATAGTATCCCGATTACAACATATCAATCGCTTATTTTTGCTTAGTTCAAGACAACTCTGCGCAGTCTAAGGGACCGGCGTAGAACCAGTAGAAAGAAAGCACTGGTTCGAATCCGGAATGTGCAATTTTTTCCCCATTTTTTTTTCTCCATTGTTTTACATATTTTTCATTTTTTATTGTGCTAATTACTCCGGTAATTGCACAACCGTGACGACCGTTGATTGTTTAGTAAAAATGACTAAAGACAACTTAAAATCTCATTAAAAAGTATCCTAATTACCATAAGTGATGAAATATGGATTCCTATTGTCCCGTAACACCTTCAATACATATTCTTGTCCCCATATTTAAAACTGAAATATTAATAAATGAATTGCGGCACCTTTGTTAAGTCAATCAAAGGTATCAACTTACTATAGGTTACTGAAATGGTCTGCGAGCCTTTCAGAGCCAAAATTGCGTCTCTCATTGTCCCGCAATACCTTCAAAACAATTTTTCTATCATATTTTGATTGCTGAAATATTAATAAATGAATTGCGGCACCTTTGTTAAGTCAATCAAAGGTATCAACTTACTATAGGTTACTGAAATGGTCTGCGAGCCTTTCAGAGCCAAAATTGCGTCTCTTATTGTCCCGCAATAACTTCAATACAATTGTTCTATCATATTTTGATTGCTGAAATATTAATAAATGAATTGCGGCACCTTTGTTACGTCAATCAAAGGTATCAACTTACTATAGGTTACTGAAATGGTCTGCGAGCCTTTCAGAGCCAAAATTGCGTCTCTTATTGTCCCGCAATACCTTCAATACAAATTTTCTATCATATTTTGATTGCTGAAATATTAATAAATGAATTGCGGCAGCTTTGTTACGTCAATCAAAGATATTAACTAACTATAGGTTACTGAAAAGGACAGAGAGTCTTTCACAGCCAAAATGGCGTCTCCTAGGTGATTATGAATTGAATAAGGTTAATTATACAGCATAAAAGTATCACAGAAGCATCCTTTGAGTGATAAAAACAATGAAATATGACAAATATGAAGTAAATAAAAATTAATAAATTGAGAAAAAAAATTGCAACTTCCGTGACTCGAACCCGTGCATTCTACTTACTGGTTCTACACCAGTCCATCAGAGCATACTGACATGTTGAAAACTAGTAGGAAAATAGTTCATTTACATTTTGAAATTGGAATAAATTTCAATTTTTTAAATGAATTGATTGAAATGATTTGAAGCATCAAAATTAATACGATCAAAATGATCAGAAACAAAGAACTTCTTTCAATTCAATAAGAAATAGAAATAGTATCCCGATTACAACATATCAATCGCTTATTTTTGCTTAGTTCAAGACAACTCTGCGCAGTCTAGGGGACCGGCGTAGAACCAGTAGAAAGAAAGCACTGGTTCGAATCCGGAATGTGCAATTTTTTTCCCCATTTTTTTTTCTCCATTGTTTTACATATTTTTCATTTTTTATTGTGCTAATTACTCCGGTAATTGCACAACCGTGAAGACCGTTGATTGTTTAGTAAAAATGACTAAAGACAACTTAAAATCTCATTAAAAAGTATCCTAATTACCATAAGTGATTAAATATGGATTCCTATTGTCCCGCAACACCTTAAATACATATTCTTGTCCCCATATTTAAAACTGAAATATTAATAAATGAATTGCGGCACCTTTGTTAAGTCAATCAAAGGTATCAACTTACTATAGGTTACTGTAATGGTCTGCGAGCCTTTCAGAGCCAAAATTGCGTCTCTTATTGTCCCGCAATACCTTCAATACAATTTTTCTATCATATTTTGATTGCTGAAATATTAATAAATGAATTGCGGCACCTTTGTTAAGTCAATCAAAGGTATCAACTTACTATAGGTTACTGAAATGGTCTGCGAGCCTTTCAGAGCCTAAATTGCGTCTCTTATTGTCCCGCAATAACTTCAATACAATTTTTCTATCATATTTTGATTGCTGAAATATTAATAAATGAATTGCGGCAGCTTTGTTACGTCAATCAAATATATTAACTAACTATAGGTTACTGAAAAGGACAGAGAGTCTTTCACAGCCAAAAAGGCGTCTCCTAGGTGATTATAAATTGAATAAGGTTAATTATGCAGCATAAAAGTATCACAGAAGCATCCTTTGAGTGATAAAAACAATGAAATATGACAAATATGAAGTAAATAAAAATTAATAAATTGAGAAAAAAAATTGCATCTTCCGTGACTCGAACCCGTGCATTCTACTTACTGGTTCTACACCAGTCCATCAGAGCATACTGACATGTTGAAAACTAGTAGGAAAATAGTTCATTTACATTTTGAAATTGGAATAAATTTCAATTTTTTAAATAAATTGATTGAAATGATTTGAAGCATCAAAATGAATACGATCAAAATGATCAGAAACAAAGAACTTCTTTCAATTCAATAAGAAATAGAAATAGTATCCCGATTACAACATATCAATCGCTTATTTTTGCTTAGTTCAAGACAACTCTGCGCAGTCTAAGGGACCGGCGTAGAACCAGTAGAAAGAAAGCACTGGTTCGAATCCGGAATGTGCAATTTTTTTCCCCATTTTTTTTTCTCCATTGTTTTACATATTTTTCATTTTTTATTGTGCTAATTACTCCGGTAATTGCACAACCGTGACGACCGTTGATTGTTTAGTAAAAATGACTAAAGACAACTTAAAATCTCATTAAAAAGTATCCTAATTACCATAAGTGATGAAATATGGATTCCTATTGTCCCGTAACACCTTCAATACATATTCTTGTCCCCATATTTAAAACTGAAATATTAATAAATGAATTGCGGCACCTTTGTTAAGTCAATCAAAGGTATCAACTTACTATAGGTTACTGAAATGGTCTGCGAGCCTTTCAGAGCCAAAATTGCGTCTCTCATTGTCCCGCAATACCTTCAAAACAATTTTTCTATCATATTTTGATTGCTGAAATATTAATAAATGAATTGCGGCACCTTTGTTAAGTCAATCAAAGGTATCAACTTACTATAGGTTACTGAAATGGTCTGCGAGCCTTTCAGAGCCAAAATTGCGTCTCTTATTGTCCCGCAATAACTTCAATACAATTGTTCTATCATATTTTGATTGCTGAAATATTAATGAATGAATTGCGGCACCTTTGTTACGTCAATCAAAGGTATCAACTTACTATAGGTTACTGAAATGGTCTGCGAGCCTTTCAGAGCCAAAATTGCGTCTCTTATTGTCCCGCAATACCTTCAATACAAATTTTCTATCATATTTTGATTGCTGAAATATTAATAAATGAATTGCGGCAGCTTTGTTACGTCAATCAAAGATATTAACTAACTATAGGTTACTGAAAAGGACAGAGAGTCTTTCACAGCCAAAATGGCGTCTCCTAGGTGATTATGAATTGAATAAGGTTAATTATACAGCATAAAAGTATCACAGAAGCATCCTTTGAGTGATAAAAACAATGAAATATGACAAATATGAAGTAAATAAAAATTAATAAATTGAGAAAAAAAATTGCAACTTCCGTGACTCGAACCCGTGCATTCTACTTACTGGTTCTACACCAGTCCATCAGAGCATACTGACATGTTGAAAACTAGTAGGAAAATAGTTCATTTACATTTTGAAATTGGAATAAATTTCAATTTTTTAAATGAATTGATTGAAATGATTTGAAGCATCAAAATTAATACGATCAAAATGATCAGAAACAAAGAACTTCTTTCAATTCAATAAGAAATAGAAATAGTATCCCGATTACAACATATCAATCGCTTATTTTTGCTTAGTTCAAGACAACTCTGCGCAGTCTAGGGGACCGGCGTAGAACCAGTAGAAAGAAAGCACTGGTTCGAATCCGGAATGTGCAATTTTTTTCCCCATTTTTTTTTCTCCATTGTTTTACATATTTTTCATTTTTTATTGTGCTAATTACTCCGGTAATTGCACAACCGTGAAGACCGTTGATTGTTTAGTAAAAATGACTAAAGACAACTTAAAATCTCATTAAAAAGTATCCTAATTACCATAAGTGATTAAATATGGATTCCTATTGTCCCGCAACACCTTAAATACATATTCTTGTCCCCATATTTAAAACTGAAATATTAATAAATGAATTGCGGCACCTTTGTTAAGTCAATCAAAGGTATCAACTTACTATAGGTTACTGTAATGGTCTGCGAGCCTTTCAGAGCCAAAATTGCGTCTCTTATTGTCCCGCAATACCTTCAATACAATTTTTCTATCATATTTTGATTGCTGAAATATTAATAAATGAATTGCGGCACCTTTGTTAAGTCAATCAAAGGTATCAACTTACTATAGGTTACTGAAATGGTCTGCGAGCCTTTCAGAGCCTAAATTGCGTCTCTTATTGTCCCGCAATAACTTCAATACAATTTTTCTATCATATTTTGATTGCTGAAATATTAATAAATGAATTGCGGCAGCTTTGTTACGTCAATCAAATATATTAACTAACTATAGGTTACTGAAAAGGACAGAGAGTCTTTCACAGCCAAAAAGGCGTCTCCTAGGTGATTATAAATTGAATAAGGTTAATTATGCAGCATAAAAGTATCACAGAAGCATCCTTTGAGTGATAAAAACAATGAAATATGACAAATATGAAGTAAATAAAAATTAATAAATTGAGAAAAAAAATTGCATCTTCCGTGACTCGAACCCGTGCATTCTACTTACTGGTTCTACACCAGTCCATCAGAGCATACTGACATGTTGAAAACTAGTAGGAAAATAGTTCATTTACATTTTGAAATTGGAATAAATTTCAATTTTTTAAATAAATTGATTGAAATGATTTGAAGCATCAAAATGAATACGATCAAAATGATCAGAAACAAAGAACTTCTTTCAATTCAATAAGAAATAGAAATAGTATCCCGATTACAACATATCAATCGCTTATTTTTGCTTAGTTCAAGACAACTCTGCGCAGTCTAAGGGACCGGCGTAGAACCAGTAGAAAGAAAGCACTGGTTCGAATCCGGAATGTGCAATTTTTTTCCCCATTTTTTTTTCTCCATTGTTTTACATATTTTTCATTTTTTATTGTGCTAATTACTCCGGTAATTGCACAACCGTGACGACCGTTGATTGTTTAGTAAAAATGACTAAAGACAACTTAAAATCTCATTAAAAAGTATCCTAATTACCATAAGTGATGAAATATGGATTCCTATTGTCCCGTAACACCTTCAATACATATTCTTGTCCCCATATTTAAAACTGAAATATTAATAAATGAATTGCGGCACCTTTGTTAAGTCAATCAAAGGTATCAACATACTATAGGTTACTGAAATGGTCTGCGAGCCTTTCAGAGCCAAAATTGCGTCTCTCATTGTCCCGCAATACCTTCAAAACAATTTTTCTATCATATTTTGATTGCTGAAATATTAATAAATGAATTGCGGCACCTTTGTTAAGTCAATCAAAGGTATCAACTTACTATAGGTTACTGAAATGGTCTGCGAGCCTTTCAGAGCCAAAATTGCGTCTCTTATTGTCCCGCAATAACTTCAATACAATTGTTCTATCATATTTTGATTGCTGAAATATTAATGAATGAATTGCGGCACCTTTGTTACGTCAATCAAAGGTATCAACTTACTATAGGTTACTGAAATGGTCTGCGAGCCTTTCAGAGCCAAAATTGCGTCTCTTATTGTCCCGCAATACCTTCAATACAAATTTTCTATCATATTTTGATTGCTGAAATATTAATAAATGAATTGCGGCAGCTTTGTTACGTCAATCAAAGATATTAACTAACTATAGGTTACTGAAAAGGACAGAGAGTCTTTCACAGCCAAAATGGCGTCTCCTAGGTGATTATGAATTGAATAAGGTTAATTATACAGCATAAAAGTATCACAGAAGCATCCTTTGAGTGATAAAAACAATGAAATATGACAAATATGAAGTAAATAAAAATTAATAAATTGAGAAAAAAAATTGCAACTTCCGTGACTCGAACCCGTGCATTCTACTTACTGGTTCTACACCAGTCCATCAGAGCATACTGACATGTTGAAAACTAGTAGGAAAATAGTTCATTTACATTTTGAAATTGGAATAAATTTCAATTTTTTAAATGAATTGATTGAAATGATTTGAAGCATCAAAATTAATACGATCAAAATGATCAGAAACAAAGAACTTCTTTCAATTCAATAAGAAATAGAAATAGTATCCCGATTACAACATATCAATCGCTTATTTTTGCTTAGTTCAAGACAACTCTGCGCAGTCTAGGGGACCGGCGTAGAACCAGTAGAAAGAAAGCACTGGTTCGAATCCGGAATGTGCAATTTTTTTCCCCATTTTTTTTCTCCATTGTTTTACATATTTTTCATTTTTTATTGTGCTAATTACTCCGGTAATTGCACAACCGTGAAGACCGTTGATTGTTTAGTAAAAATGACTAAAGACAACTTAAAATCTCATTAAAAAGTATCCTAATTACCATAAGTGATTAAATATGGATTCCTATTGTCCCGCAACACCTTAAATACATATTCTTGTCCCCATATTTAAAACTGAAATATTAATAAATGAATTGCGGCACCTTTGTTAAGTCAATCAAAGGTATCAACTTACTATAGGTTACTGTAATGGTCTGCGAGCCTTTCAGAGCCAAAATTGCGTCTCTTATTGTCCCGCAATACCTTCAATACAATTTTTCTATCATATTTTGATTGCTGAAATATTAATAAATGAATTGCGGCACCTTTGTTAAGTCAATCAAAGGTATCAACTTACTATAGGTTACTGAAATGGTCTGCGAGCCTTTCAGAGCCTAAATTGCGTCTCTTATTGTCCCGCAATAACTTCAATACAATTTTTCTATCATATTTTGATTGCTGAAATATTAATAAATGAATTGCGGCAGCTTTGTTACGTCAATCAAATATATTAACTAACTATAGGTTACTGAAAAGGACAGAGAGTCTTTCACAGCCAAAAAGGCGTCTCCTAGGTGATTATAAATTGAATAAGGTTAATTATGCAGCATAAAAGTATCACAGAAGCATCCTTTGAGTGATAAAAACAATGAAATATGACAAATATGAAGTAAATAAAAATTAATAAATTGAGAAAAAAAATTGCATCTTCCGTGACTCGAACCCGTGCATTCTACTTACTGGTTCTACACCAGTCCATCAGAGCATACTGACATGTTGAAAACTAGTAGGAAAATAGTTCATTTACATTTTGAAATTGGAATAAATTTCAATTTTTTAAATAAATTGATTGAAATGATTTGAAGCATCAAAATGAATACGATCAAAATGATCAGAAACAAAGAACTTCTTTCAATTCAATAAGAAATAGAAATAGTATCCCGATTACAACATATCAATCGCTTATTTTTGCTTAGTTCAAGACAACTCTGCGCAGTCTAAGGGACCGGCGTAGAACCAGTAGAAAGAAAGCACTGGTTCGAATCCGGAATGTGCAATTTTTTTCCCCATTTTTTTTTCTCCATTGTTTTACATATTTTTCATTTTTTATTGTGCTAATTACTCCGGTAATTGCACAACCGTGACGACCGTTGATTGTTTAGTAAAAATGACTAAAGACAACTTAAAATCTCATTAAAAAGTATCCTAATTACCATAAGTGATGAAATATGGATTCCTATTGTCCCGTAACACCTTCAATACATATTCTTGTCCCCATATTTAAAACTGAAATATTAATAAATGAATTGCGGCACCTTTGTTAAGTCAATCAAAGGTATCAACTTACTATAGGTTACTGAAATGGTCTGCGAGCCTTTCAGAGCCAAAATTGCGTCTCTCATTGTCCCGCAATACCTTCAAAACAATTTTTCTATCATATTTTGATTGCTGAAATATTAATAAATGAATTGCGGCACCTTTGTTAAGTCAATCAAAGGTATCAACTTACTATAGGTTACTGAAATGGTCTGCGAGCCTTTCAGAGCCAAAATTGCGTCTCTTATTGTCCCGCAATAACTTCAATACAATTGTTCTATCATATTTTGATTGCTGAAATATTAATAAATGAATTGCGGCACCTTTGTTACGTCAATCAAAGGTATCAACTTACTATAGGTTACTGAAATGGTCTGCGAGCCTTTCAGAGCCAAAATTGCGTCTCTTATTGTCCCGCAATACCTTCAATACAAATTTTCTATCATATTTTGATTGCTGAAATATTAATAAATGAATTGCGGCAGCTTTGTTACGTCAATCAAAGATATTAACTAACTATAGGTTACTGAAAAGGACAGAGAGTCTTTCACAGCCAAAATGGCGTCTCCTAGGTGATTATGAATTGAATAAGGTTAATTATACAGCATAAAAGTATCACAGAAGCATCCTTTGAGTGATAAAAACAATGAAATATGACAAATATGAAGAAAATAAAAATTAATAAATTGAGAAAAAAATTGTAACATCCGTGACTCGAACCCGTGCATTCTACTTACTGGTTCTACACCAGTCCATCAGAGCACACTGACATGTTGAAAACTAGTAGGAAAATAGTTCATTTACATTTTGAAATTGGAATAAATTTCAATTTTTTAAATGAATTGATTGAAATGATTTGAAGCATCAAAATGAATCCGATCAAAATGATCAGAAACAAAGAACTTCTTTCAATTCAATAAGAAATAGAAATAGTATCCCGATTACAACATATCAATCGCTTATTTTTGCTTAGTTCAAGACAACTCTGCGCAGTCTAGGGGACCGGCGTAGAACCAGTAGAAAGAAAGCACTGGTTCGAATCCGGAATGTGCAATTTTTTTCCCATTTTTTTTTCTCCATTGTTTTACATATTTTTCATTTTTTATTGTGCTAATTACTCCGGTAATTGCACAACCGTGAAGACCGTTGATTGTTTAGTAAAAATGACTAAAGACAACTTAAAATCTCATTAAAAAGTATCCTAATTACCATAAGTGATTAAATATGGATTCCTATTGTCCCGCAACACCTTAAATACATATTCTTGTCCCCATATTTAAAACTGAAATATTAATAAATGAATTGCGGCACCTTTGTTAAGTCAATCAAAGGTATCAACTTACTATAGGTTACTGTAATGGTCTGCGAGCCTTTTAGAGCCAAAATTGCGTCTCTTATTGTCCCGCAATACCTTCAATACAATTTTTCTATCATATTTTGATTGTTGAAATATTAATAAATGAATTGCGGCACCTTTGTTAAGTCAATCAAAGGTATCAACTTACTATAGGTTACTGAAATGGTCTGCGAGCCTTTCAGAGCCAAAATTGCGTCTCTTATTGTCCCGCAATAACTTCAATACAATTTTTCTATCATATTTAGATTGCTGAAATATTAATAAATGAATTGCGGCAGCTTTGTTACGTCAATCAAAGATATTAACTAACTATAGGTTACTGAAAAGGACAGAAAGTCTTTCACAGCCAAAAAGGCGTCTCCTAGGTGATTATGAATTGAATAAGGTTAATTATGCAGCATAAAAGTATCACAGAAGCATCCTTTGAGTGATAAAAACAATGAAATATGACAAATATGAAGTAAATATAAAGTAATAAATTGAGAAAAAAAATTGCAACTTCCGTGACTCGAACCCGTGCATTCTACTTACTGGTTCTACACCAGTCCATCAGAGCATACTGACATGTTGAAAACTAGTAGGAAAATAGTTCATTTACATTTTGAAATTGGAATAAATTTCAATTTTTTAAATGAATTGATTGAAATGATTTGAAGCATCAAAATGAATACGATCAAAATGATCAGAAACAAAGAACTTCTTTCAATTCAATAAGAAATAGAAATAGTATTCCGATTACAACATATCAATCGCTTATTTTTGCTTAGTTCAAGACAACTCTGCGCAGTCTAAGGGACCGGCGTAGAACCAGTAGAAAGAAAGCACTGGTTCGAATCCGGAATGTGCAATTTTTTTCCCCATTTTTTTTTCTCCATTGTTTTACATATTTTTCATTTTTTATTGTGCTAATTACTCCGGTAATTGCACAACCGTGACGACCGTTGATTGTTTAGTAAAAATGACTAAAGACAACTTAAAATCTCATTAAAAAGTATCCTAATTACCATAAGTGATTAAATATGGATTCCTATTGTCCCGCAACACCTTAAATACATATTCTTGTCCCCATATTTAAAACTGAAATATTAATAAATGAATTGCGGCACCTTTGTTAAGTCAATCAAAGGTATCAACTTACTATAGGTTACTGTAATGGTCTGCGAGCCTTTTAGAGCCAAAATTGCGTCTCTTATTGTCCCGCAATACCTTTAATACAATTTTTCTATCATATTTTGATTGTTGAAATATTAATAAATGAATTGCGGCACCTTTGTTAAGTCAATCAAAGGTATCAACTTACTATAGGTTACTGAAATGGTCTGCGAGCCTTTCAGAGCCAAAATTGCGTCTCTTATTGTCCCGCAATAACTTCAATACAATTTTTCTATCATATTTAGATTGCTGAAATATTAATAAATGAATTGCGGCAGCTTTGTTACGTCAATCAAAGATATTAACTAACTATAGGTTACTGAAAAGGACAGAAAGTCTTTCACAGCCAAAAAGGCGTCTCCTAGGTGATTATGAATTGAATAAGGTTAATTATGCAGCATAAAAGTATCACAGAAGCATCCTTTGAGTGATAAAAACAATGAAATATGACAAATAGGAAGTAAATAAAAAGTAATAAATTGAGAAAAAAAATTGCAACTTCCGTGACTCGAACCCGTGCATTCTACTTACTGGTTCTACACCAGTCCATCAGAGCATACTGACATTTTGAAAACTAGTAGGAAAATAGTTCATTTACATTTTGAAATTGGAATAAATTTCAATTTTTTAAATGAATTGATTGAAATGATTTGAAGCATCAAAATGAATCCGATCAAAATGATCAGAAACAAAGAACTTCTTTCAATTCAATAAGAAATAGAAATAGTATCCCGATTACAACATATCAATCGCTTATTTTTGCTTAGTTCAAGACAACTCTGCGCAGTCTAGGGGACCGGCGTAGAACCAGTAGAAAGAAAGCACTGGTTCGAATCCGGAATGTGCAATTTTTTCCCCATTTTTTTTTCTCCATTGTTTTACATATTTTTCATTTTTTATTGTGCTAATTACTCCGGTAATTGCACAACCGTGAAGACCGTTGATTGTTTAGTAAAAATGACTAAAGACAACTTAAAATCTCATTAAAAAGTATCCTAATTACCATAAGTGATTAAATATGGATTCCTATTGTCCCGCAACACCTTAAATACATATTCTTGTCCCCATATTTAAAACTGAAATATTAATAAATGAATTGCGGCACCTTTGTTAAGTCAATCAAAGGTATCAACTTACTATAGGTTACTGTAATGGTCTGCGAGCCTTTTAGAGCCAAAATTGCGTCTCTTATTGTCCCGCAATACCTTCAATACAATTTTTCCATCATATTTTGATTGTTGAAATATTAATAAATGAATTGCGGCACCTTTGTTAAGTCAATCAAAGGTATCAACTTACTATAGGTTACTGAAATGGTCTGCGAGCCTTTCAGAGCCAAAATTGCGTCTCTTATTGTCCCGCAATAACTTCAATACAATTTTTCTATCATATTTAGATTGCTGAAATATTAATAAATGAATTGCGGCAGCTTTGTTACGTCAATCAAAGATATTAACTAACTATAGGTTACTGAAAAGGACAGAAAGTCTTTCACAGCCAAAAAGGCGTCTCCTAGGTGATTATGAATTGAATAAGGTTAATTATGCAGCATAAAAGTATCACAGAAGCATCCTTTGAGTGATAAAAACAATGAAATATGACAAATATGAAGTAAATAAAAATTAATAAATTGAGAAAAAAAATTGCAACTTCCGTGACTCGAACCCGTGCATTCTACTTACTGGTTCTACACCAGTCCATCAGAGCATACTGACATGTTGAAAACTAGTAGGAAAATAGTTCATTTACATTTTGAAATTGGAATAAATTTCAATTGTTTAAATGAATTGATTGAAATGATTTGAAGCATCAAAATGAATACGATCAAAATGATCAGAAACAAAGAACTTCTTTCAATTCAATAAGAAATAGAAATAGTATCCCGATTACAACATATCAATCGCTTATTTTTGCTTAGTTCAAGACAACTCTGCGCAGTCTAAGGGACCGGCGTAGAACCAGTAGAAAGAAAGCACTGGTTCGAATCCGGAATGTGCAATTTTTTTCCCCATTTTTTTTTCTCCATTGTTTTACATATTTTTCATTTTTTATTGTGCTAATTACTCCGGTAATTGCACAACCGTGACGACCGTTGATTGTTTAGTAAAAATGACTAAAGACAACTTAAAATCTCATTAAAAAGTATCCTAATTACCATAAGTGATTAAATATGGATTCCTATTGTCCCGCAACACCTTAAATACATATTCTTGTCCCCATATTTAAAACTGAAATATTAATAAATGAATTGCGGCACCTTTGTTAAGTCAATCAAAGGTATCAACTTACTATAGGTTACTGAAATGGTCTGCGAGCCTTTTAGAGCCAAAATTGCGTCTCTTATTGTCCCGCAATACCTTCAATACAATTTTTCTATCATATTTTGATTGTTGAAATATTAATAAATGAATTGCGGCACCTTTGTTAAGTCAATCAAAGGTATCAACTTACTATAGGTTACTGAAATTGTCTGCGAGCCTTTCAGAGCCAAAATTGCGTCTCTTATTGTCCCGCAATACCTTCAATACAATTTTTCTATCATATTTTGATTGCTGAAATATTAATAAATGAATTGCGGCAGCTTTGTTACGTCAATCAAAGATATTAACTTACTATAGGTTACTGAAAAGGACAGAGAGTCTTTCACAGACAAAATGGCGTCTCCTAGGTGATTATGAATTGAATAAGGTTAATTATGCAGCATAAAAGTATCACAGAAGCATCCTTTGAGTGATAAAAACAATGAAATATGACAAATATGAAGAAAATAAAAATTAATAAATTGAGAAAAAAATTGCAACATCCGTGACTCGAACCCGTGCATTCTACTTACTGGTTCTACACCAGTCCATCAGAGCACACTGACATGTTGAAAACTAGTAGGAAAATAGTTCATTTACATTTTGAAATTGGAATAAATTTCAATTTTTTAAATGAATTGATTGAAATGATTTGAAGCATCAAAATGAATCCGATCAAAATGATCAGAAACAAAGAACTTCTTTCAATTCAATAAGAAATAGAAATAGTATCCCGATTACAACATATCAATCGCTTATTTTTGCTTAGTTCAAGACAACTCTGCGCAGTCTAGGGGACCGGCGTAGAACCAGTAGAAAGAAAGCACTGGTTCGAATCCGGAATGTGCAATTTTTTTCCCCATTTTTTTTTCTCCATTGTTTTACATATTTTTCATTTTTTATTGTGCTAATTACTCCGGTAATTGCACAACCGTGAAGACCGTTGATTGTTTAGTAAAAATGACTAAAGACAACTTAAAATCTCATTAAAAAGTATCCTAATTACCATAAGTGATTAAATATGGATTCCTATTGTCCCGCAACACCTTAAATACATATTCTTGTCCCCATATTTCAAACTGAAATATTAATAAATGAATTGCGGCACCTTTGTTAAGTCAATCAAAGGTATCAACTTACTATAGGTTACTGTAATGGTCTGCGAGCCTTTCAGAGCCAAAATTGCGTCTCTTATTGTCCCGCAATAACTTCAATACAATTTTTCTATCATATTTAGATTGCTGAAATATTAATAAATGAATTGCGGCAGCTTTGTTACGTCAATCAAAGATATTAACTAACTATAGGTTACTGAAAAGGACAGAAAGTCTTTCACAGCCAAAAAGGCGTCTCCTAGGTGATTATGAATTGAATAAGGTTAATTATGCAGCATAAAAGTATCACAGAAGCATCCTTTGAGTGATAAAAACAATGAAATATGACAAATATGAAGTAAATAAAAATTAATAAATTGAGAAAAAAAATTGCAACTTCCGTGACTCGAACCCGTGCATTCTACTTACTGGTTCTACACCAGTCCATCAGAGCATACTGACATGTTGAAAACTAGTAGGAAAATAGTTCATTTACATTTTGAAATTGGAATAAATTTCAATTTTTTAAATGAATTGATTGAAATGATTTGAAGCATCAAAATGAATCCGATCAAAATGATCAGAAACAAAGAACTTCTTTCAATTCAATAAGAAATAGAAATAGTATCCCGATTACAACATATCAATCGCTTATTTTTGCTTAGTTCAAGACAACTCTGCGCAGTCTAAGGGACCGGCGTAGAACCAGTAGAAAGAAAGCACTGGTTCGCATCCGGAATGTGCAATTTTTTCCCCATTTTTTTTTCTCCATTGTTTTACATATTTTTCATTTTTTATTGCGCTAATTACTCCGGTAATTGCACAACCGTGACGACCGTTGATTGTTTAGTAAAAATGACTAAAGACAACTTAAAATCTCATTAAAAAGTATCCTAATTACCATAAGTGATTAAATATGGATTCCTATTGTCCCGCAACACCTTAAATACATATTCTTGTCCCCATATTTCAAACTGAAATATTAATAAATGAATTGCGGCACCTTTGTTAAGTCAATCAAAGGTATCAACTTACTATAGGTTACTGTAATGGTCTGCGAGCCTTTTAGAGCCAAAATTGCGTCTCTTATTGTCCCGCAATACCTTCAATACAATTTTTCTATCATATTTTGATTGTTGAAATATTAATAAATGAATTGCGGCACCTTTGTTAAGTCAATCAAAGGTATCAACTTACTATAGGTTACTGAAATGGTCTGCGAGCCTTTCAGAGCCAAAATTGCGTCTCTTATTGTCCCGCAATAACTTCAATACAATTTTTCTATCATATTTAGATTGCTGAAATATTAATAAATGAATTGCGGCAGCTTTGTTACGTCAATCAAAGATATTAACTAACTATAGGTTACTGAAAAGGACAGAAAGTCTTTCACAGCCAAAAAGGCGTCTCCTAGGTGATTATGAATTGAATAAGGTTAATTATGCAGCATAAAAGTATCACAGAAGCATCCTTTGAGTGATAAAAACAATGAAATATGACAAATATGAAGTAAATAAAAATTAATAAATTGATAAAAAAAATTGCAACTTCCGTGACTCGAACCCGTGCATTCTACTTACTGGTTCTACACCAGTCCATCAGACCATACTGACATGTTGAAAACTAGTAGGAAAATAGTTCATTTACATTTTGAAATTGGAATAAATTTCAATTTTTTAAATGAATTGATTGAAATGATTTGAAGCATCAAAATTAATACGATCAAAATGATCAGAAACAAAGAACTTCTTTCAATTCAATAAGAAATAGAAATAGTATCCCGATTACAACATATCAATCGCTTATTTTTGCTTAGTTCAAGACAACTCTGCGCAGTCTAGGGGACCGGCGTAGAACCAGTAGAAAGAAAGCACTGGTTCGAATCCGGAATGTGCAATTTTTTTCCCCATTTTTTTTTCTCCATTGTTTTACATATTTTTCATTTTTTATTGTGCTAATTACTCCGGTAATTGCACAACCGTGAAGACCGTTGATTGTTTAGTAAAAATGACTAAAGACAACTTAAAATCTCATTAAAAAGTATCCTAATTACCATAAGTGATTAAATATGGATTCCTATTGTCCCGCAACACCTTAAATACATATTCTTGTCCCCATATTTAAAACTGAAATATTAATAAATGAATTGCGGCACCTTTGTTAAGTCAATCAAAGGTATCAACTTACTATAGGTTACTGTAATGGTCTGCGAGCCTTTCAGAGCCAAAATTGCGTCTCTTATTGTCCCGCAATACCTTCAATACAATTTTTCTATCATATTTTGATTGCTGAAATATTAATAAATGAATTGCGGCACCTTTGTTAAGTCAATCAAAGGTATCAACTTACTATACGTTACTGAAATGGTCTGCGAGCCTTTCAGAGCCTAAATTGCGTCTCTTATTGTCCCGCAATAACTTCAATACAATTTTTCTATCATATTTTGATTGCTGAAATATTAATAAATGAATTGCGGCAGCTTTGTTACGTCAATCAAAGATATTAACTAACTATAGGTTACTAAAAAGGACAGAGAGTCTTTCACAGCCAAAAAGGCGTCTCCTAGGTGATTATAAATTGAATAAGGTTAATTATGCAGCATAAAAGTATCACAGAAGCATCCTTTGAGTGATAAAAACAATGAAATATGACAAATATGAAGTAAATAAAAATTAATAAATTGAGAAAAAAAATTGCAACTTCCGTGACTCGAACCCGTGCATTCTACTTACTGGTTCTACACCAGTCCATCAGAGCATACTGACATGTTGAAAACTAGTAGGAAAATAGTTCATTTACATTTTGAAATTGGAATAAATTTCAATTTTTTAAATGAATTGATTGAAATGATTTGAAGCATCAAAATGAATACGATCAAAATGATCAGAAACAAAGAACTTCTTTCAATTCAATAAGAAATAGAAATAGTATCCCGATTACAACATATCAATCGCTTATTTTTGCTTAGTTCAAGACAACTCTTCGCAGTCTAAGGGACCGGCGTAGAACCAGTAGAAAGAAAGCACTGGTTCGAATCCGGAATGTGCAATTTTTTTCCCCATTTTTTTTTCTCCATTGTTTTACATATTTTTCATTTTTTATTGTGCTAATTACTCCGGTAATTGCACAACCGTGACGACCGTTGATTGTTTAGTAAAAATGACTAAAGACAACTTAAAATCTCATTAAAAAGTATCCTAATTACCATAAGTGATTAAATATGGATTCCTATTGTCCCGTAACACCTTCAATACATATTCTTGTCCCCATATTTAAAACTGAAATATTAATAAATGAATTGCGGCACCTTTGTTAAGTCAATCAAAGGTATCAACTTACTAGAGGTTACTGAAATGGTCTGCGAGCCTTTCAGAGCCAAAATTGCGTCTCTTATTGTCCCGCAATACCTTCAATACAATTTTTTCTATCATATTTTGATTGCTGAAATATTAATAAATGAATTGCGGCACCTTTGTTAAGTCAATCAAAGGTATCAACTTACTATAGGTTACTGAAATGGTCTGCGAGCCTTTCAGAGCCAGAATTGCGTCTCTTATCGTCCCGCAATACCTTCAATACAATTTTTCTATCATATTTTGATTGCTGAAATATTAATAAATGAATTGCGGCACCTTTGTTAAGTCAATCAAAGGTATCAACTTACTATAGGTTACTGAAATTGTCTGCGAGCCTTTCAGAGCCAAAATTGCGTCTCTTATTGTCCCGCAATACCTTCAATACAATTTTTCTATCATATTTTGATTGCTGAAATATTAATAAATGAATTGCGGCAGCTTTGTTACGTCAATCAAAGATATTAACTAACTATAGGTTACTGAAAAGGACAGAAAGTCTTTCACAGCCAAAAAGGCGTCTCCTAGGTGATTATGAATTGAATAAGGTTAATTATGCAACATAAAAGTATCACAGAAGCATCCTTTGAGTGATAAAAACAATGAAATATGACAAATATGAAGTAAATAAAAATTAATAAATTGAGAAAAAAAAATGCAACTTCCGTGACTCGAACCCGTGCATTCTACTTACTGGTTCTACACCAGTCCATCAGAGCATACTGACATGTTGAAAACTAGTAGGAAAATAGTTCATTTACATTTTGAAATTGGAATAAATTTCAATTTTTTAAATGAATTGATTGAAATGATTTGAAGCATCAAAATTAATACGATCAAAATGATCAGAAACAAAGAACTTCTTTCAATTCAATAAGAAATAGAAATAGTATCCCGATTACAACATATCAATCGCTTATTTTTGCTTAGTTCAAGACAACTCTGCGCAGTCTAGGGGACCGGCGTAGAACCAGTAGAAAGAAAGCACTGGTTCGAATCCGGAATGTGCAATTTTTTTCCCCATTTTTTTTTCTCCATTGTTTTACATATTTTTCATTTTTTATTGTGCTAATTACTCCGGTAATTGCACAACCGTGAAGACCGTTGATTGTTTAGTAAAAATGACTAAAGACAACTTAAAATCTCATTAAAAAGTATCCTAATTACCATAAGTGATTAAATATGGATTCCTATTGTCCCGCAACACCTTAAATACATATTCTTGTCCCCATATTTAAAACTGAAATATTAATAAATGAATTGCGGCACCTTTGTTAAGTCAATCAAAGGTATCAACTTACTATAGGTTACTGTAATGGTCTGCGAGCCTTTCAGAGCCAAAATTGCGTCTCTTATTGTCCCGCAATACCTTCAATACAATTTTTCTATCATATTTTGATTGTTGAAATATTAATAAATGAATTGCGGCACCTTTGTTAAGTCAATCAAAGGTATCAACTTACTATAGGTTACTGAAATGGTCTGCGAGCCTTTCAGAGCCAAAATTGCGTCTCTTATTGTCCCGCAATAACTTCAATACAATTTTTCTATCATATTTAGATTGCTGAAATATTAATAAATGAATTGCGGCAGCTTTGTTACGTCAATCAAATATATTAACTAACTATAGGTTACTGAAAAGGACAGAGAGTCTTTCACAGCCAAAAAGGCGTCTCCTAGGTGATTATAAATTGAATAAGGTTAATTATGCAGCATAAAAGTATCACAGAAGCATCCTTTGGGTGATAAAAACAATGAAATATGACAAATATGAAGTAAATAAAAAGTAATAAATTGAGAAAAAAAATTGCAACTTCCGTGACTCGAACCCGTGCATTCTACTTACTGGTTCTACACCAGTCCATCAGAGCATACTGACATGTTGAAAACTAGTAGGAAAATAGTTCATTTACATTTTGAAATTGGAATAAATTTCAATTTTTTAAATGAATTGATTGAAATGATTTGAAGCATCAAAATGAATACGATCAAAATGATCAGAAACAAAGAACTTCTTTCAATTCAATAAGAAATAGAAATAGTATCCCGATTACAACATATCAATCGCTTATTTTTGCTTAGTTCAAGACAACTCTGCGCAGTCTAAGGGACCGGCGTAGAACCAGTAGAAAGAAAGCACTGGTTCGAATCCGGAATGTGCAATTTTTTTCCCCATTTTTTTTTCTCCATTGTTTTACATATTTTTCATTTTTTATTGTGCTAATTACTCCGGTAATTGCACAACCGTGACGACCGTTGATTGTTTAGTAAAAATGACTAAAGACAACTTAAAATCTCATTAAAAAGTATCCTAATTACCATAAGTGATGAAATATGGATTCCTATTGTCCCGTAACACCTTCAATACATATTCTTGTCCCCATATTTAAAACTGAAATATTAATAAATGAAATGCGGCACCTTTGTTAAGTCAATCAAAGGTATCAACTTACTATAGGTTACTGAAATGGTCTGCGAGCCTTTCAGAGCCAGAATTGCGTCTCTTATCGTCCCGCAATACCTTCAATACAATTTTTCTATCATATTTTGATTGCTGAAATATTAATAAATGAATTGCGGCACCTTTGTTAAGTCAATCAAAGGTATCAACTTACTATAGGTTACTGAAATTGTCTGCGAGCCTTTCAGAGCCAAAATTGCGTCTCTTATTGTCCCGCAATACCTTCAATACAATTTTTCTATCATATTTTGATTGCTGAAATATTAATAAATGAATTGCGGCAGCTTTGTTACGTCAATCAAAGATATTAACTTACTATAGGTTACTGAAAAGGACAGAGAGTCTTTCACAGACAAAATGGCGTCTCCTAGGTGATTATGAATTGAATAAGGTTAATTATGCAGCATAAAAGTATCACAGAAGCATCCTTTGAGTGATAAAAACAATGAAATATGACAAATATGAAGAAAATAAAAATTAATAAATTGAGAAAAAAATTGCAACTTCCGTGACTCGAACCCGTGCATTCTACTTACTGGTTCTACACCAGTCCATCAGAGCACACTGACATGTTGAAAACTAGTAGGAAAATAGTTCATTTACATTTTGAAATTGGAATAAATTTCAATTTTTTAAATGAATTGATTGAAATGATTTGAAGCATCAAAATGAATCCGATCAAAATGATCAGAAACAAAGAACTTCTTTCAATTCAATAAGAAATAGAAATAGTATCCCGATTACAACATATCAATCGCTTATTTTTGCTTAGTTCAAGACAACTCTGCGCAGTCTAGGGGACCGGCGTAGAACCAGTAGAAAGAAAGCACTGGTTCGAATCCGGAATGTGCAATTTTTTTCCCCATTTTTTTTTCTCCATTGTTTTACATATTTTTCATTTTTTATTGTGCTAATTACTCCGGTAATTGCACAACCGTGAAGACCGTTGATTGTTTAGTAAAAGTGACTAAAGACAACTTAAAATCTCATTAAAAAGTATCCTAATTACCATAAGTGATTAAATATGGATTCCTATTGTCCCGCAACACCTTAAATACATATTCTTGTCCCCATATTTAAAACTGAAATATTAATAAATGAATTGCGGCACCTTTGTTAAGTCAATCAAAGGTATCAACTTACTATAGGTTACTGTAATGGTCTGCGAGCCTTTCAGAGCCAAAATTGCGTCTCTTATTGTCCCGCAATAACTTCAATACAATTTTTCTATCATATTTAGATTGCTGAAATATTAATAAATGAATTGCGGCAGCTTTGTTACGTCAATCAAAGATATTAACTAACTATAGGTTACTGAAAAGGACAGAAAGTCTTTCACAGCCAAAAAGGCGTCTCCTAGGTGATTATGAATTGAATAAGGTTAATTATGCAGCATAAAAGTATCACAGAAGCATCCTTTGAGTGATAAAAACAATGAAATATGACAAATATGAAGTAAATAAAAATTAATAAATTGAGAAAAAAAATTGCAACTTCCTTGACTCGAACCCGTGCATTCTACTTACTGGTTCTACACCAGTCCATCAGAGCATACTGACATGTTGAAAACTAGTAGGAAAATAGTTCATTTACATTTTGAAATTGGAATAAATTTCAATTTTTTAAATGAATTGATTGAAATGATTTGAAGCATCAAAATTAATACGATCAAAATGATCAGAAACAAAGAACTTCTTTCAATTCAATAAGAAATAGAAATAGTATCCCGATTACAACATATCAATCGCTTATTTTTGCTTAGTTCAAGACAACTCTGCGCAGTCTAGGGGACCGGCGTAGAACCAGTAGAAAGAAAGCACTGGTTCGAATCCGGAATGTGCAATTTTTTTCCCCATTTTTGTTTCTCCATTGTTTTACATATTTTTCATTTTTTATTGTGCTAATTACTCCGGTAATTGCACAACCGTGAAGACCGTTGATTGTTTAGTAAAAATGACTAAAGACAACTTAAAATCTCATTAAAAAGTATCCTAATTACCAAAAGTGATTAAATATGGATTCCTATTGTCCCGCAACACCTTAAATACATATTCTTGTCCCCATATTTAAAACTGAAATATTAATAAATGAATTGCGGCACCTTTGTTACGTCAATCAAAGGTATCAACTTACTATAGGTTACTGAAATGGTCTGCGAGCCTTTCAGAGCCAAAATTGCGTCTCTTATTGTCCCGCAATACCTTCAATACAAATTTTCTATCATATTTTGATTGCTGAAATATTAATAAATGAATTGCGGCAGCTTTGTTACGTCAATCAAAGATATTAACTAACTATATGTTACTGAAAAGGACAGAGAGTCTTTCACAGCCAAAATGGCGTCTCCTAGGTGATTATGAATTGAATAAGGTTAATTATACAGCATAAAAGTATCACAGAAGCATCCTTTGAGTGATAAAAACAATGAAATATGACAAATATGAAGAAAATAAAAATTAATAAATTGAGAAAAAAATTGTAACATCCGTGACTCGAACCCGTGCATTCTACTTACTGGTTCTACACCAGTCCATCAGAGCACACTGACATGTTGAAAACTAGTAGGAAAATAGTTCATTTACATTTTGAAATTGGAATAAATTTCAATTTTTTAAATGAATTGATTGAAATGATTTGAAGCATCAAAATGAATCCGATCAAAATGATCAGAAACAAAGAACTTCTTTCAATTCAATAAGAAATAGAAATAGTATCCCGATTACAACATATCAATCGCTTATTTTTGCTTAGTTCAAGACAACTCTGCGCAGTCTAAGGGACCGGCGTAGAACCAGTAGAAAGAAAGCACTGGTTCGCATCCGGAATGTGCAATTTTTTCCCCATTTTTTTTTCTCCATTGTTTTACATATTTTTCATTTTTTATTGCGCTAATTACTCCGGTAATTGCACAACCGTGACGACCGTTGATTGTTTAGTAAAAATGACTAAAGACAACTTAAAATCTCATTAAAAAGTATCCTAATTACCATAAGTGATTAAATATGGATTCCTATTGTCCCGCAACACCTTAAATACATATTCTTGTCCCCATATTTAAAACTGAAATATTAATAAATGAATTGCGGCACCTTTGTTAAGTCAATCAAAGGTATCAACTTACTATAGGTTACTGTAATGGTCTGCGAGCCTTTTAGAGCCAAAATTGCGTCTCTTATTGTCCCGCAATACCTTCAATACAATTTTTCTATCATATTTTGATTGTTGAAATATTAATAAATGAATTGCGGCACCTTTGTTAAGTCAATCAAAGGTATCAACTTACTATAGGTTACTGAAATGGTCTGCGAGCCTTTCAGAGCCAAAATTGCGTCTCTTATTGTCCCGCAATAACTTCAATACAATTTTTCTATCATATTTAGATTGCTGAAATATTAATAAATGAATTGCGGCAGCTTTGTTACGTCAATCAAAGATATTAACTAACTATAGGTTACTGAAAAGGACAGAAAGTCTTTCACAGCCAAAAAGGCGTCTCCTAGGTGATTATGAATTGAATAAGGTTAATTATGCAGCATAAAAGTATCACAGAAGCATCCTTTGAGTGATAAAAACAATGAAATATGACAAATATGAAGTAAATAAAAATTAATAAATTGAGAAAAAAAATTGCAACTTCCGTGACTCGAACCCGTGCATTCTACTTACTGGTTCTACACCAGTCCATCAGACCATACTGACATGTTGAAAACTAGTAGGAAAATAGTTCATTTACATTTTGAAATTGGAATAAGTTTCAATTTTTTAAATGAATTGATTGAAATGATTTGAAGCATCAAAATTAATACGATCAAAATGATCAGAAACAAAGAACTTCTTTCAATTCAATAAGAAATAGAAATAGTATCCCGATTACAACATATCAATCGCTTATTTTTGCTTAGTTCAAGACAACTCTGCGCAGTCTAGGGGACCGGCGTAGAACCAGTAGAAAGAAAGCACTGGTTCGAATCCGGAATGTGCAATTTTTTTCCCCATATTTTTTTTCTCCATTGTTTTACATATTTTTCATTTTTTATTGTGCTAATTACTCCGGTAATTGCACAACCGTGAAGACCGTTGATTGTTTAGTAAAAATGACTAAAGACAACTTAAAATCTCATTAAAAAGTATCCTAATTACCATAAGTGATTAAATATGGATTCCTATTGTCCCGCAACACCTTAAATACATATTCTTGTCCCCATATTTAAAACTGAAATATTAATAAATGAATTGCGGCACCTTTGTTAAGTCAATCAAAGGTATCAACTTACTATAGGTTACTGTAATGGTCTGCGAGCCTTTCAGAGCCAAAATTGCGTCTCTTATTGTCCCGCAATACCTTCAATACAATTTTTCTATCATATTTTGATTGCTGAAATATTAATAAATGAATTGCGGCACCTTTGTTAAGTCAATCAAAGGTATCAACTTACTATAGGTTACTGAAATGGTCTGCGAGCCTTTCAGAGCCTAAATTGCGTCTCTTATTGTCCTGCAATAACTTCAATACAATTTTTCTATCATATTTTGATTGCTGAAATATTAATAAATGAATTGCGGCAGCTTTGTTACGTCAATCAAATATATTAACTAACTATAGGTTACTAAAAAGGACAGAGAGTCTTTCACAGCCAAAAAGGCGTCTCCTAGGTGATTATAAATTGAATAAGGTTAATTATGCAGCATAAAAGTATCACAGAAGCATCCTTTGAGTGATAAAAACAATGAAATATGACAAATATGAAGTAAATAAAAATTAATCAATTGAGAAAAAAAATTGCAACTTCCGTGACTCGAACCCGTGCATTCTACTTACTGGTTCTACACCAGTCCATCAGAGCATACTGACATGTTGAAAACTAGTAGGAAAATAGTTCATTTACATTTTGAAATTGGAATAAATTTCAATTTTTTAAATGAATTGATTGAAATGATTTGAAGCATCAAAATGAATACGATCAAAATGATCAGAAACAAAGAACTTCTTTCAATTCAATAAGAAATAGAAATAGTATCCCGATTACAACATATCAATCGCTTATTTTTGCTTAGTTCAAGACAACTCTGCGCAGTCTAAGGGACCGGCGTAGAACCAGTAGAAAGAAAGCACTGGTTCGAATCCGGAATGTGCAATTTTTTTCCCCATTTTTTTTTCTCCATTGTTTTACATATTTTTCATTTTTTATTGTGCTAATTACTCCGGTAATTGCACAACCGTGACGACCGTTGATTGTTTAGTAAAAATGACTAAAGACAACTTAAAATCTCATTAAAAAGTATCCTAATTACCATAAGTGATTAAATATGGATTCCTATTGTCCCGTAACACCTTCAATACATATTCTTGTCCCCATATTTAAAACTGAAATATTAATAAATGAATTGCGGCACCTTTGTTAAGTCAATCAAAGGTATCAACTTACTAGAGGTTACTGAAATGGTCTGCGAGCCTTTCAGAGCCAAAATTGCGTCTCTTATTGTCCCGCAATACCTTCAATACAATTTTTTCTATCATATTTTGATTGCTGAAATATTAATAAATGAATTGCGGCACCTTTGTTAAGTCAATCAAAGGTATCAACTTACTATAGGTTACTGAAATGGTCTGCGAGCCTTTCAGAGCCAGAATTGCGTCTCTTATCGTCCCGCAATACCTTCAATACAATTTTTCTATCATATTTTGATTGCTGAAATATTATTAAATGAATTGCGGCACCTTTGTTAAGTCAATCAAAGGTATCAACTTACTATAGGTTACTGAAATTGTCTGCGAGCCTTTCAGAGCCAAAATTGCGTCTCTTATTGTCCCGCAATACCTTCAATACAATTTTTCTATCATATTTTGATTGCTGAAATATTAATAAATGAATTGCGGCAGCTTTGTTACGTCAATCAAAGATATTAACTAACTATAGGTTACTGAAAAGGACAGAAAGTCTTTCACAGCCAAAAAGGCGTCTCCTAGGTGATTATGAATTGAATAAGGTTAATTATGCAGCATAAAAGTATCACAGAAGCATCCTTTGAGTGATAAAAACAATGAAATATGACAAATATGAAGTAAATAAAAATTAATAAATTGAGAAAAAAAATTGCAACTTCCGTGACTCGAACCCGTGCATTCTACTTACTGGTTCTACACCAGTCCATCAGAGCACACTGACATGTTGAAAACTAATAGGAAAATAGTTCATTTACATTTTGAAATTGGAATTTTTTAAATGAATTGATTGAAATGATTTGAAGCATCAAAATTAATACGATCAAAATGATCAGAAACAAAGAACTTCTTTCAATTCAATAAGAAATAGAAATAGTATCCCGATTACAACATATCAATCGCTTATTTTTGCTTAGTTCAAGACAACTCTGCGCAGTCTAGGGGACCGGCGTAGAACCAGTAGAAAGAAAGCACTGGTTCGAATCCGGAATGTGCAATTTTTTTCCCCATTTTTTTTTCTCCATTGTTTTACATATTTTTCATTTTTTATTGTGCTAATTACTCCGGTAATTGCACAACCGTGAAGACCGTTGATTGTTTAGTAAAAATGACTAAAGACAACTTAAAATCTCATTAAAAAGTATCCTAATTACCATAAGTGATTAAATATGGATTCCTATTGTCCCGCAACACCTTAAATACATATTCTTGTCCCCATATTTAAAACTGAAATATTAATAAATGAATTGCGGCACCTTTGTTAAGTCAATCAAAGGTATCAACTTACTATAGGTTACTGTAATGGTCTGCGAGCCTTTCAGAGCCAAAATTGCGTCTCTTATTGTCCCGCAATACCTTCAATACAATTTTTCTATCATATTTTGATTGCTGAAATATTAATAAATGAATTGCGGCACCTTTGTTAAGTCAATCAAAGGTATCAACTTACTATAGGTTACTGAAATGGTCTGCGAGCCTTTCAGAGCCTAAATTGCGTCTCTTATTGTCCCGCAATAACTTCAATACAATTTTTCTATCATATTTTGATTGCTGAAATATTAATAAATGAATTGCGGCAGCTTTGTTACGTCAATCAAATATATTAACTAACTATAGGTTACTGAAAAGGACAGAGAGTCTTTCACAGCCAAAAAGGCGTCTCCTAGGTGATTATAAATTGAATAAGGTTAATTATGCAGCATAAAAGTATCACAGAAGCATCCTTTGAGTGATAAAAACAATGAAATATGACAAATATGAAGTAAATAAAAATTAATAAATTGAGAAAAAAAATTGCAACTTCCGTGACTTGAACCCGTGCATTCTACTTACTGGTTCTACACCAGTCCATCAGAGCATACTGACATGTTGAAAACTAGTAGGAAAATAGTTCATTTACATTTTGAAATTGGAATAAATTTCAATTTTTTAAATGAATTGATTGAAATGATTTGAAGCATCAAAATGAATACGATGAAAATGATCAGAAACAAAGAACTTCTTTCAATTCAATAAGAAATAGAAATAGTATCCCGATTACAACATATCAATCGCTTATTTTTGCTTAGTTCAAGACAACTCTGCGCAGTCTAAGGGACCGGCGTAGAACCAGTAGAAAGAAAGCACTGGTTCGAATCCGGAATGTGCAATTTTTTTCCCCATTTTTTTTTCTCCATTGTTTTACATATTTTTCATTTTTTATTGTGCTAATTACTCCGGTAATTGCACAACCGTGACGACCGTTGATTGTTTAGTAAAAATGACTAAAGACAACTTAAAATCTCATTAAAAAGTATCCTAATTACCATAAGTGATGAAATATGGATTCCTATTGTCCCGTAACACCTTCAATACATATTCTTGTCCCCATATTTAAAACTGAAATATTAATAAATGAATTGCGGCACCTTTGTTAAGTCAATCAAAGGTATCAACTTACTATAGGTTACTGAAATGGTCTGCGAGCCTTTCAGAGCCAAAATTGCGTCTCTTATTGTCCCGCAATAACTTCAATGCAATTGTTCTATCATATTTTGATTGCTGAAATATTAATAAATGAATTGCGGCACCTTTGTTACGTCAATCAAAGGTATCAACTTACTATAGGTTACTGAAATGGTCTGCGAGCCTTTCAGAGCCAAAATTGCGTCTCTTATTGTCCCGCAATAACTTCAATACAATTGTTCTATCATATTTTGATTGCTGAAATATTAATAAATGAATTGCGGCACCTTTGTTACGTCAATCAAAGGTATCAACTTACTATAGGTTACTGAAATGGTCTGCGAGCCTTTCAGAGCCAAAATTGCGTCTCTTATTGTCCCGCAATACCTTCAATACAAATTTTCTATCATATTTTGATTGCTGAAATATTAATAAATGAATTGCGGCAGCTTTGTTACGTCAATCAAAGATATTAACTAACTATAGGTTACTGAAAAGGACAGAGAGTCTTTCACAGCCAAAATGGCGTCTCCTAGGTGATTATGAATTGAATAAGGTTAATTATGCAGCATAAAAGTATCACAGAAGCATCCTTTGAGTGATAAAAACAATGAAATATGACAAATATGAAGAAAATAAAAATTAATAAATTGAGAAAAAAATTGCAACCTCCGTGACTCGAACCCGTGCATTCTACTTACTGGTTCTACACCAGTCCATCAGAGCACACTGACATGTTGAAAACTAGTAGGAAAATAGTTCATTTACATTGTGAAATTGGAATAAATTTCAATTTTTTAAATGAATTGATTGAAATGATTTGAAGCATCAAAATGAATCCGATCAAAATGATCAGAAACAAAGAACTTCTTTCAATTCAATAAGAAATAGAAATAGTATCCCGATTACAACATATCAATCGCTTATTTTTGCTTAGTTCAAGACAACTCTGCGCAGTCTAGGGGACCGGCGTAGAACCAGTAGAAAGAAAGCACTGGTTCGAATCCGGAATGTGCAATTTTTTTCCCCATTTTTTTTTCTCCATTGTTTTACATATTATTCATTTCTTATTGTGCTAATTACTCCGGTAATTGCACAACCGTGAAGACCGTTGATTGTTTAGTAAAAATGACTAAAGACAACTTAAAATCTCATTAAAAAGTATCCTAATTACCATAAGTGATTAAATATGGATTCCTATTGTCCCGCAACACCTTAAATACATATTCTTGTCCCCATATTTAAAACTGAAATATTAATAAATGAATTGCGGCACCTTTGTTAAGTCAATCAAAGGTATCAACTGACTATAGGTTACTGTAATGGTCTGCGAGCCTTTTAGAGCCAAAATTGCGTCTCTTATTGTCCCGCAATACCTTCAATACAATTTTTCTATCATATTTTGATTGTTGAAATATTAATAAATGAATTGCGGCACCTTTGTTAAGTCAATCAAAGGTATCAACTTACTATAGGTTACTGAAATGGTCTGCGAGCCTTTCAGAGCCAAAATTGCGTCTCTTATTGTCCCGCAATAACTTCAATACAATTTTTCTATCATATTTTGATTGCTGAAATATTAATAAATGAATTGCGGCAGCTTTGTTACGTCAATCAAAGATATTAACTAACTATAGGTTACTGAAAAGGACAGAAAGTCTTTCACAGCCAAAAAGGCGTCTCCTAGGTGATTATGAATTGAATAAGGTTAATTATGCAGCATAAAAGTATCACAGAAGCATCCTTTGAGTGATAAAAACAATGAAATATGACAAATATGAAGTAAATAAAAATTAATAAATTGAGAAAAAAAATTGCAACTTCCGTGACTCGAACCCGTGCATTCTACTTACTGGTTCTACACCAGTCCATCAGAGCACACTGACATGTTGAAAACTAATAGGAAAATAGTTCATTTACATTTTGAAATTGGATTTTTTTAAATGAATTGATTGAAATGATTTGAAGCATCAAAATGAATCCGATCAAAATGATCAGAAACAAAGAACTTCTTTCAATTCAATAAGAAATAGAAATAGTATCCCGATTACAACATATCAATCGCTTATTTTTGCTTAGTTCAAGACAACTCTGCGCAGTCTAGGGGACCGGCGTAGAACCAGTAGAAAGAAAGCACTGGTTCGAATCCGGAATGTGCAATTTTTTCCCCATTTTTTTTTCTCCATTGTTTTACATATTTTTCATTTTTTATTGTGCTAATTACTCCGGTAATTGCACAACCGTGAAGACCGTTGATTGTTTAGTAAAAATGACTAAAGACAACTTAAAATCTCATTAAAAAGTATCCTAATTACCATAAGTGATTAAATATGGATTCCTATTGTCCCGCAACACCTTAAATACATATTCTTGTCCCCATATTTCAAACTGAAATATTAATAAATGAATTGCGGCACCTTTGATAAGTCAATCAAAGGTATCAACTTACTATAGGTTACTGTAATGGTCTGCGAGCCTTTTAGAGCCAAAATTGCGTCTCTTATTGTCCCGCAATACCTTCAATACAATTTTTCTATCATATTTTGATTGTTGAAATATTAATAAATGAATTGCGGCACCTTTGTTAAGTCAATCAAAGGTATCAACTTACTATAGGTTACTGAAATGGTCTGCGAGCCTTTCAGAGCCAAAATTGCGTCTCTTATTGTCCCGCAATAACTTCAATACAATTTTTCTATCATATTTAGATTGCTGAAATATTAATAAATGAATTGCGGCAGCTTTGTTACGTCAATCAAAGATATTAACTAACTATAGGTTACTGAAAAGGACAGAAAGTCTTTCACAGCCAAAAAGGCGTCTCCTAGGTGATTATGAATTGAATAAGGTTAATTATGCAGCATAAAAGTATCACAGAAGCATCCTTTGAGTGATAAAAACAATGAAATATGACAAATATGAAGTAAATAAACATTAATAAATTGAGAAAAATAATTGCAACTTCCGTGACTCGAACCCGTGCATTCTACTTACTGGTTCTACACCAGTCCATCAGAGCATACTGACATGTTGAAAACTAGTAGGAAAATAGTTCATTTACATTTTGAAATTGGAATAAATTTCAATTTTTTAAATGAATTGATTGAAATGATTTGAAGTATCAAAATTAATACGATCAAAATGATCAGAAACAAAGAACTTCTTTCAATTCAATAAGAAATAGAAATAGTATCCCGATTACAACATATCAATCGCTTATTTTTGCTTAGTTCAAGACAACTCTGCGCAGTCTAGGGGACCGGCGTAGAACCAGTAGAAAGAAAGCACTGGTTCGAATCCGGAATGTGCAATTTTTTTCCCCATTTTTTTTTCTCCATTGTTTTACATATTTTTCATTTTTTATTGTGCTAATTACTCCGGTAATTGCACAACCGTGAAGACCGTTGATTGTTTAGTAAAAATGACTAAAGACAACTTAAAATCTCATTAAAAAGTATCCTAATTACCATAAGTGATTAAATATGGATTCCTATTGTCCCGCAACACCTTAAATACATATTCTTGTCCCCATATTTAAAACTGAAATATTAATAAATGAATTGCGGCACCTTTGTTAAGTCAATCAAAGGTATCAACTTACTAGAGGTTACTGAAATGGTCTGCGAGCCTTTCAGAGCCAAAATTGCGTCTCTTATTGTCCCGCAATACCTTCAATACAATTTTTTCTATCATATTTTGATTGCTGAAATATTAATAAATGAATTGCGGCACCTTTGTTAAGTCAATCAAAGGTATCAACTTACTATAGGTTACTGAAATGGTCTGCGAGCCTTTCAGAGCCAGAATTGCGTCTCTTATCGTCCCGCAATACCTTCAATACAATTTTTCTATCATATTTTGATTGCTGAAATATTAATAAATGAATTGCGGCACCTTTGTTAAGTCAATCAAAGGTATCAACTTACTATAGGTTACTGAAATTGTCTGCGAGCCTTTCAGAGCCAAAATTGCGTCTCTTATTGTCCCGCAATACCTTCAATACAATTTTTCTATCATATTTTGATTGCTGAAATATTAATAAATGAATTGCGGCAGCTTTGTTACGTCAATCAAAGATATTAACTAACTATAGGTTACTGAAAAGGACAGAAAGTCTTTCACAGCCAAAAAGGCGTCTCCTAGGTGATTATGAATTGAATAAGGTTAATTATGCAGCATAAAAGTATCACAGAAGCATCCTTTGAGTGATAAAAACAATGAAATATGACAAATATGAAGTAAATAAAAATTAATAAATTGAGAAAAAAAATTGCAACTTCCGTGACTCGAACCCGTGCATTCTACTTACTGGTTCTACACCAGTCCATCAGAGCACACTGACATGTTGAAAACTAATAGGAAAATAGTTCATTTACATTTTGAAATTGGATTTTTTTAAATGAATTGATTGAAATGATTTGAAGCATCAAAATGAATCCGATGAAAATGATCAGAAACAAAGAACTTCTTTCAATTCAATAAGAAATAGAAATAGTATCCCGATTACAACATATCAATCGCTTATTTTTGCTTAGTTCAAGACAACTCTGCGCAGTCTAGGGGACCGGCGTAGAACCAGTAGAAAGAAAGCACTGGTTCGAATCCGGAATGTGCAATTTTTTCCCCATTTTTTTTTCTCCATTGTTTTACATATTTTTCATTTTTTATTGTGCTAATTACTCCGGTAATTGCACAACCGTGAAGACCGTTGATTGTTTAGTAAAAATGACTAAAGACAACTTAAAATCTCATTAAAAAGTATCCTAATTACCATAAGTGATTAAATATGGATTCCTATTGTCCCGCAACACCTTAAATACATATTCTTGTCCCCATATTTCAAACTGAAATATTAATAAATGAATTGCGGCACCTTTGTTAAGTCAATCAAAGGTATCAACTTACTATAGGTTACTGTAATGGTCTGCGAGCCTTTTAGAGCCAAAATTGCGTCTCTTATTGTCCCGCAATACCTTCAATACAATTTTTCTATCATATTTTGATTGTTGAAATATTAATAAATGAATTGCGGCACCTTTGTTAAGTCAATCAAAGGTATCAACTTACTATAGGTTACTGAAATGGTCTGCGAGCCTTTCAGAGCCAAAATTGCGTCTCTTATTGTCCCGCAATAACTTCAATACAATTTTTCTATCATATTTAGATTGCTGAAATATTAATAAATGAATTGCGGCAGCTTTGTTACGTCAATCAAAGATATTAACTAACTATAGGTTACTGAAAAGGACAGAAAGTCTTTCACAGCCAAAAAGGCGTCTCCTAGGTGATTATGAATTGAATAAGGTTAATTATGCAGCATAAAAGTATCACAGAAGCATCCTTTGAGTGATAAAAACAATGAAATATGACAAATATGAAGCAAATAAAAATTAATAAATTGAGAAAAAAAATTGCAACTTCCGTGACTCGAACCCGTGCATTCTACTTACTGGTTCTACACCAGTCCATCAGAGCATACTGACATGTTGAAAACTAGTAGGAAAATAGTTCATTTACATTTTGAAATTGGAATAAATTTCAATTTTTTAAATGAATTGATTGAAATGATTTGAAGCATCAAAATTAATACGATCAAAATGATCAGAAACAAAGAACTTCTTTCAATTCAATAAGAAATAGAAATAGTATCCCGATTACAACATATCAATCGCTTATTTTTGCTTAGTTCAAGACAACTCTGCGCAGTCTAGGGGACCGGCGTAGAACCAGTAGAAAGAAAGCACTGGTTCGAATCCGGAATGTGCAATTTTTTTCCCCGTTTTTTTTTCTCCATTGTTTTACATATTTTTCATTTTTTATTGTGCTAATTACTCCGGTAATTGCACAACCGTGAAGACCGTTGATTGTTTAGTAAAAATGACTAAAGACAACTTAAAATCTCATTAAAAAGTATCCTAATTACCATAAGTGATTAAATATGGATTCCTATTGTCCCGCAACACCTTAAATACATATTCTTGTCCCCATATTTAAAACTGAAATATTAATAAATGAATTGCGGCACCTTTGTTAAGTCAATCAAAGGTATCAACTTACTATAGGTTACTGTAATGGTCTGCGAGCCTTTCAGAGCCAAAATTGCGTCTCTTATTGTCCCGCAATACCTTCAATACAATTTTTCTATCATATTTTGATTGCTGAAATATTAATAAATGAATTGCGGCACCTTTGTTAAGTCAATCAAAGGTATCAACTTACTATAGGTTACTGAAATGGTCTGCGAGCCTTTCAGAGCCTAAATTGCGTCTCTTATTGTCCCGCAATAACTTCAATACAATTTTTCTATCATATTTTGATTGCTGAAATATTAATAAATGAATTGCGGCAGCTTTGTTACGTCAATCAAATATATTAACTAACTATAGGTTACTGAAAAGGACAGAGAGTCTTTCACAGCCAAAAAGGCGTCTCCTAGGTGATTATAAATTGAATAAGGTTAATTATGCAGCATAAAAGTATCACAGAAGCATCCTTTGAGTGATAAAAACAATGAAATATGACAAATATGAAGTAAATAAAAATTAATAAATTGAGAAAAAAAATTGCAACTTCCGTGACTCGAACCCGTGCATTCTACTTACTGGTTCTACACCAGTCCATCAGAGCATACTGACATGTTGAAAACTAGTAGGAAAATAGTTCATTTACATTTTGAAATTGGAATAAATTTCAATTTTTTAAATGAATTGATTGAAATGATTTGAAGCATCAAAATGAATACGATCAAAATGATCAGAAACAAAGAACTTCTTTCAATTCAATAAGAAATAGAAATAGTATCCCGATTACAACATATCAATCGCTTATTTTTGCTTAGTTCAAGACAACTCTGCGCAGTCTAAGGGACCGGCGTAGAACCAGTAGAAAGAAAGCACTGGTTCGAATCCGGAATGTGCAATTTTTTTCCCCATTTTTTTTTCTCCATTGTTTTACATATTTTTCATTTTTTATTGTGCTAATTACTCCGGTAATTGCACAACCGTGACGACCGTTGATTGTTTAGTAAAAATGACTAAAGACAACTTAAAATCTCATTAAAAAGTATCCTAATTACCATAAGTGATGAAATATGGATTCCTATTGTCCCGTAACACCTTCAATACATATTCTTGTCCCCATATTTAAAACTGAAATATTAATAAATGAATTGCGGCACCTTTGTTAAGTCAATCAAAGGTATCAACTTACTATAGGTTACTGAAATGGTCTGCGAGCCTTTCAGAGCCAAAATTGCGTCTCTCATTGTCCCGCAATACCTTCAATACAATTTTTCTATCATATTTTGATTGCTGAAATATTAATAAATGAATTGCGGCACCTTTGTTAAGTCAATCAAAGGTATCAACTTACTATAGGTTACTGAAATGGTCTGCGAGCCTTTCAGAGCCAAAATTGCGTCTCTTATTGTCCCGCAATAACTTCAATACAATTGTTCTATCATATTTTGATTGCTGAAATATTAATAAATGAATTGCGGCACCTTTGTTACGTCAATCAAAGGTATCAACTTACTATAGGTTACTGAAATGGTCTGCGAGCCTTTCAGAGCCAAAATTGCGTCTCTTATTGTCCCGCAATACCTTCAATACAAATTTTCTATCGAATTTTGATTGCTGAAATATTAATAAATGAATTGCGGCAGCTTTGTTACGTCAATCAAAGATATTTACTAACTATAGGTTACTGAAAAGGACAGAGAGTCTTTCACAGCCAAAATGGCGTCTCCTAGGTGATTATGAATTGAATAAGGTTAATTATACAGCATAAAAGTATCACAGAAGCATCCTTTGAGTGATAAAAACAATGAAATATGACAAATATGAAGAAAATAAAAATTAATAAATTGAGAAAAAAATTGTAACATCCGTGACTCGAACCCGTGCATTCTACTTACTGGTTCTACACCAGTCCATCAGAGCACACTGACATGTTGAAAACTAGTAGGAAAATAGTTCATTTACATTTTGAAATTGGAATAAATTTCAATTTTTTAAATGAATTGATTGAAATGATTTGAAGCATCAAAATGAATCCGATCAAAATGATCAGAAACAAAGAACTTCTTTCAATTCAATAAGAAATAGAAATAGTATCCCGATTACAACATATCAATCGCTTATTTTTGCTTAGTTCAAGACAACTCTGCGCAGTCTAAGGGACCGGCGTAGAACCAGTAGAAAGAAAGCACTGGTTCGCATCCGGAATGTGCAATTTTTTCCCCATTTTTTTTTCTCCATTGTTTTACATATTTTTCATTTTTTATTGCGCTTATTACTCCGGTAATTGCACAACCGTGACGACCGTTGATTGTTTAGTAAAAATGACTAAAGACAACTTAAAATCTCATTAAAAAGTATCCTAATTACCATAAGTGATTAAATATGGATTCCTATTGTCCCGTAACACCTTCAATACATATTCTTGTCCCCATATTTAAAACTGAAATATTAATAAATGAATTGCGGCACCTTTGTTAAGTCAATCAAAGGTATCAACTTACTATAGGTTACTGAAATGGTCTGCGAGCCTTTCAGAGCCAGAATTGCGTCTCTTATCGTCCCGCAATACCTTCAATACAATTTTTCTATCATATTTTGATTGCTGAAATATTAATAAATGAATTGCGGCACCTTTGTTAAGTCAATCAAAGGTATCAACTTACTATAGGTTACTGAAATTGTCTGCGAGACTTTCAGAGCCAAAATTGCGTCTCTTATTGTCCCCCAATACCTTCAATACAATTTTTCTATCATATTTTGATTGCTGAAATATTAATAAATGAATTGCGGCAGCTTTGTTACGTCAATCAAAGATATTAACTTACTATAGGTTACTGAAAAGGACAGAGAGTCTTTCACAGACAAAATGGCGTCTCCTAGGTGATTATGAATTGAATAAGGTTAATTATGCAGCATAAAAGTATCACAGAAGCATCCTTTGAGTGATAAAAACAATGAAATATGACAAATATGAAGAAAATAAAAATTAATAAATTGAGAAAAAAATTGCAACATCCGTGACTCGAACCCGTGCATTCTACTTACTGGTTCTACACCAGTCCATCAGAGCACACTGACATGTTGAAAACTAGTAGGAAAATAGTTCATTTACATTTTGAAATTGGAATAAATTTCAATTTTTTAAATGAATTGATTGAAATGATTTGAAGCATCAAAATGAATCCGATCAAAATGATCAGAAACAAAGAACTTCTTTCAATTCAATAAGAAATAGAAATAGTATCCCGATTACAACATATCAATCGCTTATTTTTGCTTAGTTCAAGACAACTCTGCGCAGTCTAGGGGACCGGCGTAGAACCAGTAGAAAGAAAGCACTGGTTCGAATCCGGAATCTGCACTTTTTTTCCCCATTTTTTTTTCTCCATTGTTTTACATATTATTCATTTCTTATTGTGCTAATTACTCCGGTAATTGCACAACCGTGAAGACCGTTGATTGTTTAGTAAAAATGACTAAAGACAACTTAAAATCTCATTAAAAAGTATCCTAATTACCATAAGTGATTAAATATGGATTCCTATTGTCCCGCAACACCTTAAATACATATTCTTGTCCCCATATTTAAAACTGAAATATTAATAAATGAATTGCGGCACCTTTGTTAAGTCAATCAAAGGTATCAACTGACTATAGGTTACTGTAATGGTCTGCGAGCCTTTTAGAGCCAAAATTGCGTCTGTTGTTGTCCCGCAATACCTTCAATACAATTTTTCTATCATATTTTGATTGTTGAAATATTAATAAATGAATTGCGGCACCTTTGTTAAGTCAATCAAAGGTATCAACTTACTATAGGTTACTGAAATGGTCTGCGAGCCTTTCAGAGCCAAAATTGCGTCTCTTATTGTCCCGCAATAACTTCAATACAATTTTTCTATCATATTTAGATTGCTGAAATATTAATAAATGAATTGCGGCAGCTTTGTTACGTCAATCAAAGATATTAACTAACTATAGGTTACTGAAAAGGACAGAAAGTCTTTCACAGCCAAAAAGGCGTCTCCTAGGTGATTATGAATTGAATAAGGTTAATTATGCAGCATAAAAGTATCACAGAAGCATCCTTTGAGTGATAAAAACAATGAAATATGACAAATATGAAGTAAATAAAAATTAATAAATTGAGAAAAAAAATTGCAACTTCCGTGACTCGAACCCGTGCATTCTACTTACTGGTTCTACACCAGTCCATCAGAGCATACTGACATGTCGAAAACTAGTAGGAAAATAGTTCATTTACATTTTGAAATTGGAATAAATTTCAATTTTTTAAATGAATTGATTGAAATGATTTGAAGCATCAAAATTAATACGATCAAAATGATCAGAAACAAAGAACTTCTTTCAATTCAATAAGAAATAGAAATAGTATCCCGATTACAACATATCAATCGCTTATTTTTGCTTAGTTCAAGACAACTCTGCGCAGTCTAGGGGACCGGCGTAGAACCAGTAGAAAGAAAGCACTGGTTCGAATCCGGAATGTGCAATTTTTTTCCCCATTTTTTTTTCTCCATTGTTTTACATATTTTTCATTTTTTATTGTGCTAATTACTCCGGTAATTGCACAACCGTGAAGACCGTTGATTGTTTAGTAAAAATGACTAAAGACAACTTAAAATCTCATTAAAAAGTATCCTAATTACCATAAGTGATTAAATATGGATTCCTATTGTCCCGCAACACCTTAAATACATATTCTTGTCCCCATATTTAAAACTGAAATATTAATAAATGAATTGCGGCACCTTTGTTACGTCAATCAAAGGTATCAACTTACTATAGGTTACTGAAATGGTCTGCGAGCCTTTCAGAGCCAAAATTGCGTCTCTTATTGTCCCGCAATACCTTCAATACAAATTTTCTATCATATTTTGATTGCTGAAATATTAATAAATGAATTGCGGCAGCTTTGTTACGTCAATCAAAGATATTAACTAACTATAGGTTACTGAAAAGGACAGAGAGTCTTTCACAGCCAAAATGGCGTCTCCTAGGTGATTACGAATTGAATAAGGTTAATTATACAGCATAAAAGTATCACAGAAGCATCCTTTGAGTGATAAAAACAATGAAATATGACAAATATGAAGAAAATAAAAATTAATAAATTGAGAAAAAAATTGTAACATCCGTGACTCGAACCCGTGCATTCTACTTACTGGTTCTACACCAGTCCATCAGAGCACACTGACATGTTGAAAACTAGTAGGAAAATAGTTCATTTACATTTTGAAATTGGAATAAATTTCAATTTTTTAAATGAATTGATTGAAATGATTTGAAGCATCAAAATGAATCCGATCAAAATGATCAGAAACAAAGAACTTCTTTCAATTCAATAAGAAATAGAAATAGTATCCCGATTACAACATATCAATCGCTTATTTTTGCTTAGTTCAAGACAACTCTGCGCAGTCTAAGGGACCGGCGTAGAACCAGTAGAAAGAAAGCACTGGTTCGCATCCGGAATGTGCAATTTTTTCCCCATTTTTTTTTCTCCATTGTTTTACATATTTTTCATTTTTTATTGTGCTAATTACTCCGGTAATTGCACAACCGTGACGACCGTTGATTGTTTAGTAAAAATGACTAAAGACAACTTAAAATCTCATTAAAAAGTATCCTAATTACCATAAGTGATGAAATATGGATTCCTATTGTCCCGTAACACCTTCAATACATATTCTTGTCCCCATATTTAAAACTGAAATATTAATAAATGAATTGCGGCACCTTTGTTAAGTCAATCAAAGGTATCAACTTACTATAGGTTACTGAAATGGTCTGCGAGCCTTTCAGAGCCAAAATTGCGTCTCTCATTGTCCCGCAATACCTTCAATACAATTTTTCTATCATATTTTGATTGCTGAAATATTAATAAATGAATTGCGGCACCTTTGTTAAGTCAATCAAAGGTATCAACTTACTATAGGTTACTGAAATGGTCTGCGAGCCTTTCAGAGCCAAAATTGCGTCTCTTATTGTCCCGCAATAACTTCAATACAATTGTTCTATCATATTTTGATTGCTGAAATATTAATAAATGAATTGCGGCACCTTTGTTACGTCAATCAAAGGTATCAACTTACTATAGGTTACTGAAATGGTCTGCGAGCCTTTCAGAGCCAAAATTGCGTCTCTTATTGTCCCGCAATACCTTCAATACAAATTTTCTATCGAATTTTGATTGCTGAAATATTAATAAATGAATTGCGGCAGCTTTGTTACGTCAATCAAAGATATTTACTAACTATAGGTTACTGAAAAGGACAGAGAGTCTTTCACAGCCAAAATGGCGTCTCCTAGGTGATTATGAATTGAATAAGGTTAATTATACAGCATAAAAGTATCACAGAAGCATCCTTTGAGTGATAAAAACAATGAAATATGACAAATATGAAGAAAATAAAAATTAATAAATTGAGAAAAAAATTGTAACATCCGTGACTCGAACCCGTGCATTCTACTTACTGGTTCTACACCAGTCCATCAGAGCACACTGACATGTTGAAAACTAGTAGGAAAATAGTTCATTTACATTTTGAAATTGGAATAAATTTCAATTTTTTAAATGAATTGATTGAAATGATTTGAAGCATCAAAATGAATCCGATCAAAATGATCAGAAACAAAGAACTTCTTTCAATTCAATAAGAAATAGAAATAGTATCCCGATTACAACATATCAATCGCTTATTTTTGCTTAGTTCAAGACAACTCTGCGCAGTCTAAGGGACCGGCGTAGAACCAGTAGAAAGAAAGCACTGGTTCGCATCCGGAATGTGCAATTTTTTCCCCATTTTTTTTTCTCCATTGTTTTACATATTTTTCATTTTTTATTGCGCTTATTACTCCGGTAATTGCACAACCGTGACGACCGTTGATTGTTTAGTAAAAATGACTAAAGACAACTTAAAATCTCATTAAAAAGTATCCTAATTACCATAAGTGATTAAATATGGATTCCTATTGTCCCGTAACACCTTCAATACATATTCTTGTCCCCATATTTAAAACTGAAATATTAATAAATGAATTGCGGCACCTTTGTTAAGTCAATCAAAGGTATCAACTTACTATAGGTTACTGAAATGGTCTGCGAGCCTTTCAGAGCCAGAATTGCGTCTCTTATCGTCCCGCAATACCTTCAATACAATTTTTCTATCATATTTTGATTGCTGAAATATTAATAAATGAATTGCGGCACCTTTGTTAAGTCAATCAAAGGTATCAACTTACTATAGGTTACTGAAATTGTCTGCGAGCCTTTCAGAGCCAAAATTGCGTCTCTTATTGTCCCCCAATACCTTCAATACAATTTTTCTATCATATTTTGATTGCTGAAATATTAATAAATGAATTGCGGCAGCTTTGTTACGTCAATCAAAGATATTAACTTACTATAGGTTACTGAAAAGGACAGAGAGTCTTTCACAGACAAAATGGCGTCTCCTAGGTGATTATGAATTGAATAAGGTTAATTATGCAGCATAAAAGTATCACAGAAGCATCCTTTGAGTGATAAAAACAATGAAATATGACAAATATGAAGAAAATAAAAATTAATAAATTGAGAAAAAAATTGCAACATCCGTGACTCGAACCCGTGCATTCTACTTACTGGTTCTACACCAGTCCATCAGAGCACACTGACATGTTGAAAACTAGTAGGAAAATAGTTCATTTACATTTTGAAATTGGAATAAATTTCAATTTTTTAAATGAATTGATTGAAATGATTTGAAGCATCAAAATGAATCCGATCAAAATGATCAGAAACAAAGAACTTCTTTCAATTCAATAAGAAATAGAAATAGTATCCCGATTACAACATATCAATCGCTTATTTTTGCTTAGTTCAAGACAACTCTGCGCAGTCTAGGGGACCGGCGTAGAACCAGTAGAAAGAAAGCACTGGTTCGAATCCGGAATGTGCACTTTTTTTCCCCATTTTTTTTTCTCCATTGTTTTACATATTATTCATTTCTTATTGTGCTAATTACTCCGGTAATTGCACAACCGTGAAGACCGTTGATTGTTTAGTAAAAATGACTAAAGACAACTTAAAATCTCATTAAAAAGTATCCTAATTACCATAAGTGATTAAATATGGATTCCTATTGTCCCGCAACACCTTAAATACATATTCTTGTCCCCATATTTAAAACTGAAATATTAATAAATGAATTGCGGCACCTTTGTTAAGTCAATCAAAGGTATCAACTGACTATAGGTTACTGTAATGGTCTGCGAGCCTTTTAGAGCCAAAATTGCGTCTGTTGTTGTCCCGCAATACCTTCAATACAATTTTTCTATCATATTTTGATTGTTGAAATATTAATAAATGAATTGCGGCACCTTTGTTAAGTCAATCAAAGGTATCAACTTACTATAGGTTACTGAAATGGTCTGCGAGCCTTTCAGAGCCAAAATTGCGTCTCTTATTGTCCCGCAATAACTTCAATACAATTTTTCTATCATATTTAGATTGCTGAAATATTAATAAATGAATTGCGGCAGCTTTGTTACGTCAATCAAAGATATTAACTAACTATAGGTTACTGAAAAGGACAGAAAGTCTTTCACAGCCAAAAAGGCGTCTCCTAGGTGATTATGAATTGAATAAGGTTAATTATGCAGCATAAAAGTATCACAGAAGCATCCTTTGAGTGATAAAAACAATGAAATATGACAAATATGAAGTAAATAAAAATTAATAAATTGAGAAAAAAAATTGCAACTTCCGTGACTCGAACCCGTGCATTCTACTTACTGGTTCTACACCAGTCCATCAGAGCATACTGACATGTCGAAAACTAGTAGGAAAATAGTTCATTTACATTTTGAAATTGGAATAAATTTCAATTTTTTAAATGAATTGATTGAAATGATTTGAAGCATCAAAATTAATACGATCAAAATGATCAGAAACAAAGAACTTCTTTCAATTCAATAAGAAATAGAAATAGTATCCCGATTACAACATATCAATCGCTTATTTTTGCTTAGTTCAAGACAACTCTGCGCAGTCTAGGGGACCGGCGTAGAACCAGTAGAAAGAAAGCACTGGTTCGAATCCGGAATGTGCAATTTTTTTCCCCATTTTTTTTTCTCCATTGTTTTACATATTTTTCATTTTTTATTGTGCTAATTACTCCGGTAATTGCACAACCGTGAAGACCGTTGATTGTTTAGTAAAAATGACTAAAGACAACTTAAAATCTCATTAAAAAGTATCCTAATTACCATAAGTGATTAAATATGGATTCCTATTGTCCCGCAACACCTTAAATACATATTCTTGTCCCCATATTTAAAACTGAAATATTAATAAATGAATTGCGGCACCTTTGTTACGTCAATCAAAGGTATCAACTTACTATAGGTTACTGAAATGGTCTGCGAGCCTTTCAGAGCCAAAATTGCGTCTCTTATTGTCCCGCAATACCTTCAATACAAATTTTCTATCATATTTTGATTGCTGAAATATTAATAAATGAATTGCGGCAGCTTTGTTACGTCAATCAAAGATATTAACTAACTATAGGTTACTGAAAAGGACAGAGAGTCTTTCACAGCCAAAATGGCGTCTCCTAGGTGATTACGAATTGAATAAGGTTAATTATACAGCATAAAAGTATCACAGAAGCATCCTTTGAGTGATAAAAACAATGAAATATGACAAATATGAAGAAAATAAAAATTAATAAATTGAGAAAAAAATTGTAACATCCGTGACTCGAACCCGTGCATTCTACTTACTGGTTCTACACCAGTCCATCAGAGCACACTGACATGTTGAAAACTAGTAGGAAAATAGTTCATTTACATTTTGAAATTGGAATAAATTTCAATTTTTTAAATGAATTGATTGAAATGATTTGAAGCATCAAAATGAATCCGATCAAAATGATCAGAAACAAAGAACTTCTTTCAATTCAATAAGAAATAGAAATAGTATCCCGATTACAACATATCAATCGCTTATTTTTGCTTAGTTCAAGACAACTCTGCGCAGTCTAAGGGACCGGCGTAGAACCAGTAGAAAGAAAGCACTGGTTCGCATCCGGAATGTGCAATTTTTTCCCCATTTTTTTTTCTCCATTGTTTTACATATTTTTCATTTTTTATTGCGCTAATTACTCCGGTAATTGCACAACCGTGACGACCGTTGATTGTTTAGTAAAAATGACTAAAGACAACTTAAAATCTCATTAAAAAGTATCCTAATTACCATAAGTGATTAAATATGGATTCCTATTGTCCCGTAACACCTTCAATACATATTCTTGTCCCCATATTTAAAACTGAAATATTAATAAATGAATTGCGGCACCTTTGTTAAGTCAATCAAAGGTATCAACTTACTATAGGTTACTGAAATGGTCTGCGAGCCTTTCAGAGCCAGAATTGCGTCTCTTATCGTCCCGCAATACCTTCAATACAAATTTTCTATCATATTTTGATTGCTGAAATATTAATAAATGAATTGCGGCACCTTTGTTAAGTCAATCAAAGGTATCAACTTACTATAGGTTACTGAAATTGTCTGCGAGCCTTTCAGAGCCAAAATTGCGTCTCTTATTGTCCCGCAATACCTTCAATACAATTTTTCTATCATATTTTGATTGCTGAAATATTAATAAATGAATTGCGGCAGCTTTGTTACGTCAATCAAAGATATTAACTTACTATAGGTTACTGAAAAGGACAGAGAGTCTTTCACAGACAAAATGGCGTCTCCTAGGTGATTATGAATTGAATAAGGTTAATTATGCAGCATAAAAGTATCACAGAAGCATCCTTTGAGTGATAAAAACAATGAAATATGACAAATATGAAGAAAATAAAAATTAATAAATTGAGAAAAAAATTGCAACATCCGTGACTCGAACCCGTGCATTCTACTTACTGGTTCTACACCAGTCCATCAGAGCACACTGACATGTTGAAAACTAGTAGGAAAATATTTCATTTACATTTTGAAATTGGAATAAATTTCAATTTTTTAAATGAATTGATTGAAATGATTTGAAGCATCAAAATGAATCCGATCAAAATGATCAGAAACAAAGAACTTCTTTCAATTCAATAAGAAATAGAAATAGTATCCCGATTACAACATATCAATCGCTTATTTTTGCTTAGTTCAAGACAACTCTGCGCAGTCTAGGGGACCGGCGTAGAACCAGTAGAAAGAAAGCACTGGTTCGAATCCGGAATGTGCAATTTTTTCCCCATTTTTTTTTCTCCATTGTTTTACATATTTTTCATTTTTTATTGTGCTAATTACTCCGGTAATTGCACAACCGTGAAGACCGTTGATTGTTTAGTAAAAATGACTAAAGACAACTTAAAATCTCATTAAAAAGTATCCTAATTACCATAAGTGATTAAATATGGATTCCTATTGTCCCGCAACACCTTAAATACATATTCTTGTCCCCATATTTAAAACTGAAATATTAATAAATGAATTGCGGCACCTTTGTTAAGTCAATCAAAGGTACCAACTTACTATAGGTTACTGAAATGGTCTGCGAGCCTTTCAGAGCCAAAATTGCGTCTCTTATTGTCCCGCAATAACTTCAATACGATTTTTCTATCATATTTAGATTGCTGAAATATTAATAAATGAATTGCGGCAGCTTTGTTACGTCAATCAAAGATATTAACTAACTATAGGTTACTGAAAAGGACAGAAAGTCTTTCACAGCCAAAAAGGCGTCTCCTAGGTGATTATGAATTGAATAAGGTTAATTATGCAGCATAAAAGTATCACAGAAGCATCCTTTGAGTGATAAAAACATTGAAATATGACAAATATGAAGTAAATAAAAATTAATAAATTGAGAAAATAAATTGCAACTTCCGTGACTCGAACCCGTGCATTCTACTTACTGGTTCTACACCAGTCCATCAGAGCATACTGACATGTTGAAAACTAGTAGGAAAATAGTTCATTTACATTTTGAAATTGGAATAAATTTCAATTTTTTAAATGAATTGATTGAAATGATTTGAAGCATCAAAATGAATACGATCAAAATGATCAGAAACAAAGAACTTCTTTCAATTCAATAAGAAATAGAAATAGTATCCCGATTACAACATATCAATCGCTTATTTTTGCTTAGTTCAAGACAACTCTGCGCAGTCTAAGGGACCGGCGTAGAACCAGTAGAAAGAAAGCACTGGTTCGCATCCGGAATGTGCAATTTTTTCCCCATGTTTTTTTTCTCCATTGTTTTACATATTTTTCATTTTTTATTGCGCTAATTACTCCGGTAATTGCACAACCGTGACGACCGTTGATTGTTTAGTAAAACTGACTAAAGACAACTTAAAATCTCATTAAAAAGTATCCTAATTACCATAAGTGATTAAATATGGATTCCTATTGTCCCGCAACACCTTAAATACATATTCTTGTCCCCATATTTAAAACTGAAATATTAATAAATGAATTGCGGCACCTTTGTTAAGTCAATCAAAGGTATCAACTTACTATAGGTTACTGTAATGGTCTGCGAGCCTTTTAGAGCCAAAATTGCGTCTCTTATTGTCCCGCAATACCTTCAATACAATTTTTCTATCATATTTTGATTGTTGAAATATTAATAAATGAATTGCGGCACCTTTGTTAAGTCAATCAAAGGTATCAACTTACTATAGGTTACTGAAATAGTCTGCGAGCCTTTCAGAGCCAAAATTGCGTCTCTTATTGTCCCGCAATAACTTCAATACAATTTTTCTATCATATTTAGATTGCTGAAATATTAATAAATGAATTGCGGCAGCTTTGTTACGTCAATCAAAGATATTAACTAACTATAGGTTACTGAAAAGGACAGAAAGTCTTTCACAGCCAAAAAGGCGTCTCCTAGGTGATTATAAATTGAATAAGGTTAATTATGCAGCATAAAAGTATCACAGAAGCATCCTTTGAGTGATAAAAACAATGAAATATGACAAATATGAAGTAAATAAAAATTAATAAATTGAGAAAAAAAATTGCAACTTCCGTGACTCGAACCCGTGCATTCTACTTACTGGTTCTACACCAGTCCATCAGAGCATACTGACATGTTGAAAACTAGTAGGAAAATAGTTCATTTACATTTTGAAATTGGAATAAATTTCAATTTTTTAAATGAATTGATTGAAATGATTTGAAGCATCAAAATTAATACGATCAAAATGATCAGAAACAAAGAACTTCCTTCAATTCAATAAGAAATAGAAATAGTATCCCGATTACAACATATCAATCGCTTATTTTTGCTTAGTTCACGACAACTCTACGCAGTCTAGGGGACCGGCGTAGAACCAGTAGAAAGAAAGCACTGGTTCGAATCCGGAATGTGCAATTTTTTTCCCCATTTTTTTTTCTCCCTTGTTTTACATATTTTTCATTTTTTATTGTGCTAATTACTCCGGTAATTGCACAACCGTGAAGACCGTTGATTGTTTAGTAAAAATGACTAAAGACAACTTAAAATCTCATTAAAAAGTATCCTAATTACCATAAGTGATTAAATATGGATTCCTATTGTCCCGCAACACCTTAAATACATATTCTTGTCCCCATATTTAAAACTGAAATATTAATAAATGAATTGCGGCACCTTTGTTAAGTCAATCAAAGGTATCAACTTACTATAGGTTACTGTAATGGTCTGCGAGCCTTTCAGAGCCAAAATTGCGTCTCTTATTGTCCCGCAATACCTTCAATACAATTTTTCTATCATATTTTGATTGCTGAAATATTAATAAATGAATTGCGGCACCTTTGTTAAGTCAATCAAAGGTATCAACTTACTATAGGTTACTGAAATGGTCTGCGAGCCTTTCAGAGCCTAAATTGCGTCTCTTATTGTCCCGCAATAACTTCAATACAATTTTTCTATCATATTTTGATTGCTGAAATATTAATAAATGAATTGCGGCAGCTTTGTTACGTCAATCAAATATATTAACTAACTATAGGTTACTGAAAAGGACAGAAAGTCTTTCACAGCCAAAAAGGCGTCTCCTAGGTGATTATAAATTGAATAAGGTTAATTATGCAGCATAAAAGTATCACAGAAGCATCCTTTGAGTGATAAAAACAATGAAATATGACAAATATGAAGTAAATAAAAATTAATAAATTGAGAAAAAAAATTGCAACTTCCGTGACTCGAACCCGTGCATTCTACTTACTGGTTCTACACCAGTCCATCAGAGCATACTGACATGTTGAAAACTAGTAGGAAAATAGTTCATTTACATTTTGAAATTGGAATAAATTTCAATTTTTTAAATGAATTGATTGAAATGATTTGAAGCATCAAAATGAATACGATCAAAATGATCAGAAACAAAGAACTTCTTTCAATTCAATAAGAAATAGAAATAGTATCCCGATTACAACATATCAATCGCTTATTTTTGCTTAGTTCAAGACAACTCTGCGCAGTCTAAGGGACCGGCGTAGAACCAGTAGAAAGAAAGCACTGGTTCGAATCCGGAATGTGCAATTTTTTTCCCCATTTTTTTTTCTCCATTGTTTTACATATTTTTCATTTTTTATTGCGCTAATTACTCCGGTAATTGCACAACGGTGACGACCGTTGATTGTTTAGTAAAAATGACTAAAGACAACTTAAAATCTCATTAAAAAGTATCCTAATTACCATAAGTGATTAAATATGGATTCCTATTGTCCCGCAACACCTTAAATACATATTCTTGTCCCCATATTTAAAACTGAAATATTAATAAATGAATTGCGGCACCTTTGTTAAGTCAATCAAAGGTATCAACTTACTAGAGGTTACTGAAATGGTCTGCGAGCCATTCAGAGCCAAAATTGCGTCTCTTATTGTCCCGCAATACCTTCAATACAATTTTTCTATCATATTTTGATTGCTGAAATATTAATAAATGAATTGCGGCACCTTTGTTAAGTCAATCAAAGGTATCAACTTACTATAGGTTACTGAAATGGTCTGCGAGCCTTTCAGAGCCAGAATTGCGTCTCTTATCGTCCCGCAATACCTTCAATACAATTTTTCTATCATATTTTGATTGCTGAAATATTAATAAATGAATTGCGGCACCTTTGTTAAGTCAATCAAAGGTATCAACTTACTATAGGTTACTGAAATTGTCTGCGAGCCTTTCAGAGCCAAAATTGCGTCTCTTATTGTCCCGCAATACCTTCAATACAATTTTTCTATCATATTTTGATTGCTGAAATATTAATAAATGAATTGCGGCAGCTTTGTTACGTCAATCAAAGATATTAACTTACTATAGGTTACTGAAAAGGACAGAGAGTCTTTCACAGACAAAATGGCGTCTCCTAGGTGATTATGAATTGAATAAGGTTAATTATGCAGCATAAACGTATCACAGAAGCATCCTTTGAGTGATAAAAACAATGAAATATGACAAATATGAAGAAAATAAAAATTAATAAATTGAGAAAAAAATTGCAACATCCGTGACTCGAACCCGTGCATTCTACTTACAGGTTCTACACCAGTCCATCAGAGCACACTGACATGTTGAAAACTAGTAGGAAAATAGTTCATTTACATTTTGAAATTGGAATAAATTTCAATTTTTTAAATGAATTGATTGAAATGATTTGAAGCATCAAAATGAATCCGATCAAAATGATCAGAAACAAAGAACTTCTTTCAATTCAATAAGAAATAGAAATAGTATCCCGATTACAACATATCAATCGCTTATTTTTGCTTAGTTCAAGACAACTCTGCGCAGTCTAGGGGACCGGCGTAGAACCAGTAGAAAGAAAGCACTGGTTCGAATCCGGAATGTGCCATTTTTTCCCCATTTTTTTTTCTCCATTGTTTTACATATTTTTCATTTTTTATTGTGCTAATTACTCCGGTAATTGCACAACCGTGAAGACCGTTGATTGTTTAGTAAAAATGACTAAAGACAACTTAAAATCTCATTAAAAAGTATCCTAATTACCATAAGTGATTAAATATGGATTCCTATTGTCCCGCAACACCTTAAATACATATTCTTGTCCCCATATTTCAAACTGAAATATTAATAAATGAATTGCGGCACCTTTGTTAAGTCAATCAAAGGTATCAACTTACTATAGGTTACTGTAATGGTCTGCGAGCCTTTTAGAGCCAAAATTGCGTCTCTTATTGTCCCGCAATACCTTCAATACAATTTTTCTATCATATTTTGATTGTTGAAATATTAATAAATGAATTGCGGCACCTTTGTTAAGTCAATCAAAGGTATCAACTTACTATAGGTTACTGAAATGGTCTGCGAGCCTTTCAGAGCCAAAATTGCGTCTCTTATTGTCCCGCAATAACTTCAATACAATTTTTCTATCATATTTAGATTGCTGAAATATTAATAAATGAATTGCGGCAGCTTTGTTACGTCAATCAAAGATATTAACTAACTATAGGTTACTGAAAAGGACAGAGAGTCTTTCACAGCCAAAAAGGCGTCTCCTAGGTGATTATGAATTGAATAAGGTTAATTATGCAGCATAAAAGTATCACAGAAGCATCCTTTGAGTGATAAAAACAATGAAATATGACAAATATGAAGTAAATAAAAATTAATAAATTGAGAAAAAAAATTGCAACTTCCGTGACTCGAACCCGTGCATTCTACTTACTGGTTCTACACCAGTCCATCAGAGCATACTGACATGTTGAAAACTAGTAGGAAAATAGTTCATTTACATTTTGAAATTGGAATAAATTTCAATTTTTTAAATGAATTGATTGAAATGATTTGAAGCATCAAAATGAATCCGATCAAAATGATCAGAAACAAAGAACTTCTTTCAATTCAATAAGAAATAGAAATAGTATCCCGATTACAACATATCAATCGCTTATTTTTGCTTAGTTCAAGACAACTCTGCGCAGTCTAGGGGACCGGCGTAGAACCAGTAGAAAGAAAGCACTGGTTCGAATCCGGAATGTGCAATTTTTTTCCCAATTTTTTTTTCTCCATTTTTTTACATATTTTTCATTTTTTATTGTGCTAATTACTCCGGTAATTGCACAACCGTGAAGACCGTTGATTGTTTAGTAAAAATGACTAAAGACAACTTAAAATCTCATTAAAAAGTATCCTAATTACCATAAGTGATTAAATATGGATTCCTATTGTCCCGCAACACCTTAAATACATATTCTTGTCCCCATATTTAAAACTGAAATATTAATAAATGAATTGCGGCACCTTTGTTAAGTCAATCAAAGGTATCAACTTACTATAGGTTACTGAAATTGTCTGCGAGCCTTTCAGAGCCAAAATTGCGTCTCTTATTGTCCCGCAATACCTTCAATACAATTTTTCTATCATATTTTGATTGCTGAAATATTAATAAATGAATTGCGGCAGCTTTGTTACGTCAATCAAAGATATTAACTTACTATAGGTTACTGAAATTGTCTGCGAGCCTTTCAGAGCCAAAATTGCGTCTCTTATTGTCCCGCAATACCTTCAATACAATTTTTCTATCATATTTTGATTGCTGAAATATTAATAAATGAATTGCGGCAGCTTTGTTACGTCAATCAAAGATATTAACTTACTATAGGTTACTGAAAAGGACAGAGAGTCTTTCACAGACAAAATGGCGTCTCCTAGGTGATTATGAATTGAATAAGGTTAATTATGCAGCATAAAAGTATCACAGAAGCATCCTTTGAGTGATAAAAACAATGAAATATGACAAATATGAAGAAAATAAAAATTAATAAATTGAGAAAAAAATTGCAACATCCGTGACTCGAACCCGTGCATTCTACTTACTGGTTCTACACCAGTCCATCAGAGCACACTGACATGTTGAAAACTAGTAGGAAAATATTTCATTTACATTTTGAAATTGGAATAAATTTCAATTTTTTAAATGAATTGATTGAAATGATTTGAAGCATCAAAATGAATCCGATCAAAATGATCAGAAACAAAGAACTTCTTTCAATTCAATAAGAAATAGAAATAGTATCCCGATTACAACATATCAATCGCTTATTTTTGCTTAGTTCAAGACAACTCTGCGCAGTCTAGGGGACCGGCGTAGAACCAGTAGAAAGAAAGCACTGGTTCGAATCCGGAATGTGCAATTTTTTTCCCAATTTTTTTTTCTCCATTGTTTTACATATTTTTCATTTTTTATTGTGCTAATTACTCCGGTAATTGCACAACCGTGAAGACCGTTGATTGTTTAGTAAAAATGACTAAAGACAACTTAAAATCTCATTAAAAAGTATCCTAATTACCATAAGTGATTAAATATGGATTCCTATTGTCCCGCAACACCTTAAATACATATTCTTGTCCCCATATTTCAAACTGAAATATTAATAAATGAATTGCGGCACCTTTGTTAAGTCAATCAAAGGTATCAACTTACTATAGGTTACTGTAATGGTCTGCGAGCCTTTTAGAGCCAAAATTGCGTCTCTTATTGTCCCGCAATACCTTCAATACAATTTTTCTATCATATTTTGATTGTTGAAATATTAATAAATGAATTGCGGCACCTTTGTTAAGTCAATCAAAGGTATCAACTTACTATAGGTTACTGAAATGGTCTGCGAGCCTTTCAGAGCCAAAATTGCGTCTCTTATTGTCCCGCAATAACTTCAATACGATTTTTCTATCATATTTAGATTGCTGAAATATTAATAAATGAATTGCGGCAGCTTTGTTACGTCAATCAAAGATATTAACTAACTATAGGTTACTGAAAAGGACAGAAAGTCTTTCACAGCCAAAAAGGCGTCTCCTAGGTGATTATGAATTGAATAAGGTTAATTATGCAGCATAAAAGTATCACAGAAGCATCCTTTGAGTGATAAAAACAATGAAATATGACAAATATGAAGAAAATAAAAATTAATAAATTGAGAAAAAAATTGCAACATCCGTGACTCGAACCCGTGCATTCTACTTACTGGTTCTACACCAGTCCATCAGAGCACACTGACATGTTGAAAACTAGTAGGAAAATATTTCATTTACATTTTGAAATTGGAATAAATTTCAATTTTTTAAATGAATTGATTGAAATGATTTGAAGCATCAAAATGAATCCGATCAAAATGATCAGAAACAAAGAACTTCTTTCAATTCAATAAGAAATAGAAATAGTATCCCGATTACAACATATCAATCGCTTATTTTTGCTTAGTTCAAGACAACTCTGCGCAGTCTAGGGGACCGGCGTAGAACCAGTAGAAAGAAAGCACTGGTTCGAATCCGGAATGTGCAATTTTTTCCCCATTTTTTTTTCTCCATTGTTTTACATATTTTTCATTTTTTATTGTGCTAATTACTCCGGTAATTGCACAACCGTGAAGACCGTTGATTGTTTAGTAAAAATGACTAAAGACAACTTAAAATCTCATTAAAAAGTATCCTAATTACCATAAGTGATTAAATATGGATTCCTATTGTCCCGCAACACCTTAAATACATATTCTTGTCCCCATATTTCAAACTGAAATATTAATAAATGAATTGCGGCACCTTTGTTAAGTCAATCAAAGGTATCAACTTACTATAGGTTACTGAAATGGTCTGCGAGCCTTTCAGAGCCAAAATTGCGTCTCTTATTGTCCCGCAATAACTTCAATACGATTTTTCTATCATATTTAGATTGCTGAAATATTAATAAATGAATTGCGGCAGCTTTGTTACGTCAATCAAAGATATTAACTAACTATAGGTTACTGAAAAGGACAGAAAGTCTTTCACAGCCAAAAAGGCGTCTCCTAGGTGATTATGAATTGAATAAGGTTAATTATGCAGCATAAAAGTATCACAGAAGCATCCTTTGAGTAATAAAAACAATGAAATATGACAAATATGAAGAAAATAAAAATTAATAAATTGAGAAAAAAATTGCAACATCCGTGACTCGAACCCGTGCATTCTACTTACTGGTTCTACACCAGTCCATCAGAGCACACTGACATGTTGAAAACTAGTAGGAAAATATTTCATTTACATTTTGAAATTGGAATAAATTTCAATTTTTTAAATGAATTGATTGAAATGATTTGAAGCATCAAAATGAATCCGATCAAAATGATCAGAAACAAAGAACTTCTTTCAATTCAATAAGAAATAGAAATAGTATCCCGATTACAACATATCAATCGCTTATTTTTGCTTAGTTCAAGACAACTCTGCGCAGTCTAGGGGACCGGCGTAGAACCAGTAGAAAGAAAGCACTGGTTCGAATCCGGAATGTGCCATTTTTTCCCCATTTTTTTTTCTCCATTGTTTTACATATTTTTCATTTTTTATTGTGCTAATTACTCCGGTAATTGCACAACCGTGAAGACCGTTGATTGTTTAGTAAAAATGACTAAAGACAACTTAAAATCTCATTAAAAAGTATCCCAATTACCATAAGTGATTAAATATGGATTCCTATTGTCCCGCAACACCTTAAATACATATTCTTGTCCCCATATTTCAAACTGAAATATTAATAAATGAATTGCGGCACCTTTGTTAAGTCAATCAAAGGTATCAACTTACTAGAGGTTACTGAAATGGTCTGCGAGCCTTTCAGAGCCAAAATTGCGTCTCTTATTGTCCCGCAATACCTTCAATACAATTTTTCTATCATATTTTGATTGCTGAAATATTAATAAATGAATTGCGGCACCTTTGTTAAGTCAATCAAAGGTATCAACTTACTATAGGTTACTGAAATGGTCTGCGAGCCTTTCAGAGCCAGAATTGCGTCTCTTATCGTCCCGCAATACCTTCAATACAATTTTTCTATCATATTTTGATTGTTGAAATATTAATAAATGAATTGCGGCACCTTTGTTAAGTCAATCAAAGGTATCAACTTACTATAGGTTACTGTAATGGTCTGCGAGCCTTTTAGAGCCAAAATTGCGTCTCTTATTGTCCCGCAATACCTTCAATACAATTTTTCTATCATATTTTGATTGTTGAAATATTAATAAATGAATTGCGGCACCTTTGTTAAGTCAATCAAAGGTATCAACTTACTATAGGTTACTGAAATGGTCTGCGCGCCTTTCAGAGCCAAAATTGCGTCTCTTATTGTCCCGCAATAACTTCAATACGATTTTTCTATCATATTTAGATTGCTGAAATATTAATAAATGAATTGCGGCAGCTTTGTTACGTCAATCAAAGATATTAACTAACTATAGGTTACTGAAAAGGACAGAAAGTCTTTCACAGCCAAAAAGGCGTCTCCTAGGTGATTATGAATTGAATAAGGTTAATTATGCAGCATAAAAGTATCACAGAAGCATCCTTTGAGTGATAAAAACATTGAAATATGACAAATATGAAGTAAATAAAAATTAATAAATTGAGAAAATAAATTGCAACTTCCGTGACTCGAACCCGTGCATTCTACTTACTGGTTCTACACCAGTCCATCAGAGCATACTGACATGTTGAAAACTAGTAGGAAAATAGTTCATTTACATTTTGAAATTGGAATAAATTTCAATTTTTTAAATGAATTGATTGAAATGATTTGAAGCATCAAAATTAATACGATCAAAATGATCAGAAACAAAGAACTTCTTTCAATTCAATAAGAAATAGAAATAGTATCCCGATTACAACATATCAATCGCTTATTTTTGCTTAGTTCAAGACAACTCTGCGCAGTCTAAGGGACCGGCGTAGAACCAGTAGAAAGAAAGCACTGGTTCGCATCCGGAATGTGCAATTTTTTCCCCATTTTTTTTTTCTCCATTGTTTTACATATTTTTCATTTTTTATTGCGCTAATTACTCCGGTAATTGCACAACCGTGACGACCGTTGATTGTTTAGTAAAACTGACTAAAGACAACTTAAAATCTCATTAAAAAGTATCCTAATTACCATAAGTGATTAAATATGGATTCCTATTGTCCCGCAACACCTTAAATACATATTCTTGTCCCCATATTTAAAACTGAAATATTAATAAATGAATTGCGGCACCTTTGTTAAGTCAATCAAAGGTATCAACTTACTATAGGTTACTGTAATGGTCTGCGAGCCTTTTAGAGCCAAAATTGCGTCTCTTATTGTCCCGCAATACCTTCAATACAATTTTTCTATCATATTTTGATTGTTGAAATATTAATAAATGAATTGCGGCACCTTTGTTAAGTCAATCAAAGGTATCAACTTACTATAGGTTTCTGAAATAGTCTGCGAGCCTTTCAGAGCCAAAATTGCGTCTCTTATTGTCCCGCAATAACTTCAATACAATTTTTCTATCATATTTAGATTGCTGAAATATTAATAAATGAATTGCGGCAGCTTTGTTACGTCAATCAAAGATATTAACTAACTATAGGTTACTGAAAAGGACAGAAAGTCTTTCACAGCCAAAAAGGCGTCTCCTAGGTGATTATAAATTGAATAAGGTTAATTATGCAGCATAAAAGTATCACAGAAGCATCCTTTGAGTGATAAAAACAATGAAATATGACAAATATGAAGTAAATAAAAATTAATAAATTGAGAAAAAAAATTGCAACTTCCGTGACTCGAACCCGTGCATTCTACTTACTGGTTCTACACCAGTCCATCAGAGCATACTGACATGTTGAAAACTAGTAGGAAAATAGTTCATTTACATTTTGAAATTGGAATAAATTTCAATTTTTTAAATGAATTGATTGAAATGATTTGAAGCATCAAAATTAATACGATCAAAATGATCAGAAACAAAGAACTTCCTTCAATTCAATAAGAAATAGAAATAGTATCCCGATTACAACATATCAATCGCTTATTTTTGCTTAGTTCACGACAACTCTACGCAGTCTAGGGGACCGGCGTAGAACCAGTAGAAAGAAAGCACTGGTTCGAATCCGGAATGTGCAATTTTTTTCCCCATTTTTTTTTCTCCCTTGTTTTACATATTTTTCATTTTTTATTGTGCTAATTACTCCGGTAATTGCACAACCGTGAAGACCGTTGATTGTTTAGTAAAAATGACTAAAGACAACTTAAAATCACATTAAAAAGTATCCTAATTACCATAAGTGATTAAATATGGATTCCTATTGTCCCGCAACACCTTAAATACATATTCTTGTCCCCATATTTAAAACTGAAATATTAATAAATGAATTGCGGCACCTTTGTTAAGTCAATCAAAGGTATCAACTTACTAGAGGTTACTGAAATGGTCTGCGAGCCTTTCAGAGCCAAAATTGCGTCTCTTATTGTCCCGCAATACCTTCAATACAATTTTTCTATCATATTTTGATTGCTGAAATATTAATAAATGAATTGCGGCACCTTTGTTAAGTCAATCAAAGGTATCAACTTACTATAGGTTACTGAAATGGTCTGCGAGCCTTTCAGAGCCTAAATTGCGTCTCTTATTGTCCCGCAATAACTTCAATACAATTTTTCTATCATATTTTGATTGCTGAAATATTAATAAATGAATTGCGGCAGTTTTGTTACGTCAATCAAATATATTAACTAACTATAGGTTACTAAAAAGGACAGAGAGTCTTTCACAGCCAAAAAGGCGTCTCCTAGGTGATTATAAATTGAATAAGGTTAATTATGCAGCATAAAAGTATCACAGAAGCATCCTTTGAGTGATAAAAACAATGAAATATGACAAATATGAAGTAAATAAAAATTAATAAATTGAGAAAAAAAATTGCAACTTCCGTGACTCGAACCCGTGCATTCTACTTACTGGTTCTACACCAGTCCATCAGAGCATACTGACATGTTGAAAACTAGTAGGAAAATAGTTCATTTACATTTTGAAATTGGAATAAATTTCAATTTTTTAAATGAATTGATTGAAATGATTTGAAGCATCAAAATGAATACGATCAAAATGATCAGAAACAAAGAACTTCTTTCAATTCAATAAGAAATAGAAATAGTATCCCGATTACAACATATCAATCGCTTATTTTTGCTTAGTTCAAGACAACTCTGCGCAGTCTAAGGGACCGGCGTAGAACCAGTAGAAAGAAAGCACTGGTTCGAATCCGGAATGTGCAATTTTTTTCCCCATTTTTTTTTCTCCATTGTTTTACATATTTTTCATTTTTTATTGCGCTAATTACTCCGGTAATTGCACAACGGTGACGACCGTTGATTGTTTAGTAAAAATGACTAAAGACAACTTAAAATCTCATTAAAAAGTATCCTAATTACCATAAGTGATTAAATATGGATTCCTATTGTCCCGCAACACCTTAAATACATATTCTTGTCCCCATATTTAAAACTGAAATATTAATAAATGAATTGCGGCACCTTTGTTAAGTCAATCAAAGGTATCAACTTACTAGAGGTTACTGAAATGGTCTGCGAGCCTTTCAGAGCCAAAATTGCGTCTCTTATTGTCCCGCAATACCTTCAATACAATTTTTCTATCATATTTTGATTGCTGAAATATTAATAAATGAATTGCGGCACCTTTGTTAAGTCAATCAAAGGTATCAACTTACTATAGGTTACTGAAATGGTCTGCGAGCCTTTCAGAGCCAGAATTGCGTCTCTTATCGTCCCGCAATACCTTCAATACAATTTTTCTATCATATTTTGATTGCTGAAATATTAATAAATGAATTGCGGCACCTTTGTTAAGTCAATCAAAGGTATCAACTTACTATAGGTTACTGAAATTGTCTGCGAGCCTTTCAGAGCCAAAATTGCGTCTCTTATTGTCCCGCAATACCTTCAATACAATTTTTCTATCATATTTTGATTGCTGAAATATTAATAAATGAATTGCGGCAGCTTTGTTACGTCAATCAAAGATATTAACTTACTATAGGTTACTGAAAAGGACAGAGAGTCTTTCACAGACAAAATGGCGTCTCCTAGGTGATTATGAATTGAATAAGGTTAATTATGCAGCATAAACGTATCACAGAAGCATCCTTTGAGTGATAAAAACAATGAAATATGACAAATATGAAGAAAATAAAAATTAATAAATTGAGAAAAAAATTGCAACATCCGTGACTCGAACCCGTGCATTCTACTTACTGGTTCTACACCAGTCCATCAGAGCACACTGACATGTTGAAAACTAGTAGGAAAATAGTTCATTTACATTTTGAAATTGGAATAAATTTCAATTTTTTAAATGAATTGATTGAAATGATTTGAAGCATCAAAATGAATCCGATCAAAATGATCAGAAACAAAGAACTTCTTTCAATTCAATAAGAAATAGAAATAGTATCCCGATTACAACATATCAATCGCTTATTTTTGCTTAGTTCAAGACAACTCTGCGCAGTCTAGGGGACCGGCGTAGAACCAGTAGAAAGAAAGCACTGGTTCGAATCCGGAATGTGCCATTTTTTCCCCATTTTTTTTTCTCCATTGTTTTACATATTTTTCATTTTTTATTGTGCTAATTACTCCGGTAATTGCACAACCGTGAAGACCGTTGATTGTTTAGTAAAAATGACTAAAGACAACTTAAAATCTCATTAAAAAGTATCCTAATTACCATAAGTGATTAAATATGGATTCCTATTGTCCCGCAACACCTTAAATACATATTCTTGTCCCCATATTTAAAACTGAAATATTAATAAATGAATTGCGGCACCTTTGTTAAGTCAATCAAAGGTATCAACTTACTATAGGTTACTGTAATGGTCTGCGAGCCTTTTAGAGCCAAAATTGCGTCTCTTATTGTCCCGCAATACCTTCAATACAATTTTTCTATCATATTTTGATTGTTGAAATATTAATAAATGAATTGCGGCACCTTTGTTAAGTCAATCAAAGGTATCAACTTACTATAGGTTACTGAAATGGTCTGCGAGCCTTTCAGAGCCAAAATTGCGTCTCTTATTGTCCCGCAATAACTTCAATACAATTTTTCTATCATATTTAGATTGCTGAAATATTAATAAATGAATTGCGGCAGCTTTGTTACGTCAATCAAAGATATTAACTAACTATAGGTTACTGAAAAGGACAGAGAGTCTTTCACAGCCAAAAAGGCGTCTCCTAGGTGATTATGAATTGAATAAGGTTAATTATGCAGCATAAAAGTATCACAGAAGCATCCTTTGAGTGATAAAAACAATGAAATATGACAAATATGAAGTAAATAAAAATTAATAAATTGAGAAAAAAAATTGCAACTTCCGTGACTCGAACCCGTGCATTCTACTTACTGGTTCTACACCAGTCCATCAGAGCATACTGACATGTTGAAAACTAGTAGGAAAATAGTTCATTTACATTTTGAAATTGGAATAAATTTCAATTTTTTAAATGAATTGATTGAAATGATTTGAAGCATCAAAATTAATACGATCAAAATGATCAGAAACAAAGAACTTCTTTCAATTCAATAAGAAATAGAAATAGTATCCCGATTACAACATATCAATCGCTTATTTTTGCTTAGTTCAAGACAACTCTGCGCAGTCTAGGGGACCGGCGTAGAACCAGTAGAAAGAAAGCACTGGTTCGAATCCGGAATGTGCAATTTTTTTCCCAATTTTTTTTTCTCCATTGTTTTACATATTTTTCATTTTTTATTGTGCTAATTACTCCGGTAATTGCACAACCGTGAAGACCGTTGATTGTTTAGTAAAAATGACTAAAGACAACTTAAAATCTCATTAAAAAGTATCCTAATTACCATAAGTGATTAAATATGGATTCCTATTGTCCCGCAACACCTTAAATACATATTCTTGTCCCCATATTTAAAACTGAAATATTAATAAATGAATTGCGGCACCTTTGTTAAGTCAATCAAAGGTATCAACTTACTATAGGTTACTGAAATTGTCTGCGAGCCTTTCAGAGCCAAAATTGCGTCTCTTATTGTCCCGCAATACCTTCAATACAATTTTTCTATCATATTTTGATTGCTGAAATATTAATAAATGAATTGCGGCAGCTTTGTTACGTCAATCAAAGATATTAACTTACTATAGGTTACTGAAAAGGACAGAGAGTCTTTCACAGACAAAATGGCGTCTCCTAGGTGATTATGAATTGAATAAGGTTAATTATGCAGCATAAACGTATCACAGAAGCATCCTTTGAGTGATAAAAACAATGAAATATGACAAATATGAAGAAAATAAAAATTAATAAATTGAGAAAAAAATTGCAACATCCGTGACTCGAACCCGTGCATTCTACTTACTGGTTCTACACCAGTCCATCAGAGCACACTGACATGTTGAAAACTAGTAGGAAAATAGTTCATTTACATTTTGAAATTGGAATAAATTTCAATTTTTTAAATGAATTGATTGAAATGATTTGAAGCATCAAAATGAATCCGATCAAAATGATCAGAAACAAAGAACTTCTTTCAATTCAATAAGAAATAGAAATAGTATCCCGATTACAACATATCAATCGCTTATTTTTGCTTAGTTCAAGACAACTCTGCGCAGTCTAGGGGACCGGCGTAGAACCAGTAGAAAGAAAGCACTGGTTCGAATCCGGAATGTGCCATTTTTTCCCCATTTTTTTTTCTCCATTGTTTTACATATTTTTCATTTTTTATTGTGCTAATTACTCCGGTAATTGCACAACCGTGAAGACCGTTGATTGTTTAGTAAAAATGACTAAAGACAACTTAAAATCTCATTAAAAAGTATCCTAATTACCATAAGTGATTAAATATGGATTCCTATTGTCCCGCAACACCTTAAATACATATTCTTGTCCCCATATTTAAAACTGAAATATTAATAAATGAATTGCGGCACCTTTGTTAAGTCAATCAAAGGTATCAACTTACTATAGGTTACTGTAATGGTCTGCGAGCCTTTTAGAGCCAAAATTGCGTCTCTTATTGTCCCGCAATACCTTCAATACAATTTTTCTATCATATTTTGATTGTTGAAATATTAATAAATGAATTGCGGCACCTTTGTTAAGTCAATCAAAGGTATCAACTTACTATAGGTTACTGAAATGGTCTGCGAGCCTTTCAGAGCCAAAATTGCGTCTCTTATTGTCCCGCAATAACTTCAATACAATTTTTCTATCATATTTAGATTGCTGAAATATTAATAAATGAATTGCGGCAGCTTTGTTACGTCAATCAAAGATATTAACTAACTATAGGTTACTGAAAAGGACAGAGAGTCTTTCACAGCCAAAAAGGCGTCTCCTAGGTGATTATGAATTGAATAAGGTTAATTATGCAGCATAAAAGTATCACAGAAGCATCCTTTGAGTGATAAAAACAATGAAATATGACAAATATGAAGTAAATAAAAATTAATAAATTGAGAAAAAAAATTGCAACTTCCGTGACTCGAACCCGTGCATTCTACTTACTGGTTCTACACCAGTCCATCAGAGCATACTGACATGTTGAAAACTAGTAGGAAAATAGTTCATTTACATTTTGAAATTGGAATAAATTTCAATTTTTTAAATGAATTGATTGAAATGATTTGAAGCATCAAAATTAATACGATCAAAATGATCAGAAACAAAGAACTTCTTTCAATTCAATAAGAAATAGAAATAGTATCCCGATTACAACATATCAATCGCTTATTTTTGCTTAGTTCAAGACAACTCTGCGCAGTCTAGGGGACCGGCGTAGAACCAGTAGAAAGAAAGCACTGGTTCGAATCCGGAATGTGCAATTTTTTTCCCAATTTTTTTTTCTCCATTGTTTTACATATTTTTCATTTTTTATTGTGCTAATTACTCCGGTAATTGCACAACCGTGAAGACCGTTGATTGTTTAGTAAAAATGACTAAAGACAACTTAAAATCTCATTAAAAAGTATCCTAATTACCATAAGTGATTAAATATGGATTCCTATTGTCCCGCAACACCTGAAATACATATTCTTGTCCCCATATTTAAAACTGAAATATTAATAAATGAATTGCGGCACCTTTGTTAAGTCAATCAAAGGTATCAACTTACTATAGGTTACTGTAATGGTCTGCGAGCCTTTCAGAGCCAAAATTGCGTCTCTTATTGTCCCGCAATACCTTCAATACAATTTTTCTATCATATTTTGATTGCTGAAATATTAATAAATGAATTGCGGCACCTTTGTTAAGTCAATCAAAGGTATCAACTTACTATAGGTTACTGAAATTGTCTGCGAGCCTTTCAGAGCCAAAATTGCGTCTCTTATTGTCCCGCAATACCTTCAATACAATTTTTCTATCATATTTTGATTGCTGAAATATTAATAAATGAATTGCGGCAGCTTTGTTACGTCAATCAAAGATATTAACTTACTATAGGTTACTGAAAAGGACAGAGAGTCTTTCACAGCCAAAATGGCGTCTCCTAGGTGATTATGAATTAAATAAGGTTAATTATGCAGCATAAAAGTATCACAGAAGCATCCTTTGAGTGATAAAAACAATGAAATATGACAAATATGAAGAAAATAAAAATTAATAAATTGAGAAAAAAAATGCAACATCCGTGACTCGAACCCGTGCATTCTACTTACTGGTTCTACACCAGTCCATCAGAGCACACTGACATGTTGAAAACTAGTAGGAAAATAGTTCATTTACATTTTGAAATTGGAATAAATTTCAATTTTTTAAATGAATTGATTGAAATGATTTGAAGCATCAAAATGAATCCGATCAAAATGATCAGAAACAAAGAACTTCTTTCAATTCAATAAGAAATAGAAATAGTATCCCGATTACAACATATCAATCGCTTATTTTTGCTTAGTTCAAGACAACTCTGCGCAGTCTAGGGGACCGGCGTAGAACCAGTAGAAAGAAAGCACTAGTTCGAATCCGGAATGTGCAATTTTTTTCCCCATTTTTTTTCTCCATTGTTTTACATATTTTTCATTTTTTATTGTGCTAATTACTCCGGTAATTGCACAACCGTGAAGACCGTTGATTGTTTAGTAAAAATGACTAAAGACAACTTAAAATCTCATTAAAAAGTATCCTAATTACCATAAGTGATTAAATATGGATTCCTATTGTCCCGCAACACCTGAAATACATATTCTTGTCCCCATATTTAAAACTGAAATATTAATAAATGAATTGCGGCACCTTTGTTAAGTCAATCAAAGGTATCAACTTACTAGAGGTTACTGAAATGGCCTGCGAGCCTTTCAGAGCCAAAATTGCGTCTCTTATTGTCCCGCAATACCTTCAATACAATTTTTCTATCATATTTTGATTGCTGAAATATTAATAAATGAATTGCGGCACCTTTGTTAAGTCAATCAAAGGTATCAACTTACTATAGGTTACTGAAATGGTCTGCGAGCCTTTCAGAGCCAAAATTGCGTCTCTTATTGTCCCGCAATAACTTCAATACAATTTTTCTATCATATTTTGATTGCTGAAATATTAATAAATGAATTGCGGCAGCTTTGTTACGTCAATCAAAGATATTAACTAACTATAGGTTACTGAAAAGGACAGAGAGTCTTTCACAGCCAAAAAGGCGTCTCCTAGGTGATTATGAATTGAATAAGGTTAATTATGCAGCATAAAAGTATCACAGAAGCATCCTTTGAGTGATAAAAACAATGAAATATGACAAATATGAAGTAAATAAAAATTAATAAATTGAGAAAAAAAATTGCAACTTCCGTGACTCGAACCCGTGCATTCTACTTACTGGTTCTACACCAGTCCATCAGAGCATACTGACATGTTGAAAACTAGTAGAAAAATAGTTCATTTACATTTTGAAATTGGAATAAATTTCAATTTTTTAAATGAATTGATTGAAATGATTTGAAGCATCAAAATGAATACGATCAAAATGATCAGAAACAAAGAACTTCTTTCAATTCAATAAGAAATAGAAATAGTATCCCGATTACAACATATCAATCGCTTATTTTTGATTAGTTCAAGACAACTCTGCGCAGTCTAAGGGACCGGCGTAGAACCAGTAGAAAGAAAGCACTGGTTCGAATCCGGAATGTGCAATTTTTTTCCCCATTTTTTTTTCTCCATTGTTTTACATATTTTTCATTTTTTATTGTGCTAATTACTCCGGTAATTGCACAACCGTGACGACCGTTGATTGTTTAGTAAAAATGACTAAAGACAACTTAAAATCTCATTAAAAAGTATCCTAATTACCATAAGTGATTAAATATGGATTCCTATTGTCCCGTAACACCTTCAATACATATTCTTGTCCCCATATTTAAAACTGAAATATTAATAAATGAATTGCGGCACCTTTGTTAAGTCAATCAAAGGTATCAACTTACTAGAGGTTACTGAAATGGTCTGCGAGCCTTTCAGAGCCAAAATTGCGTCTCTTATTGTCCCGCAATACCTTCAATACAATTTTTCTATCATATTTTGATTGCTGAAATATTAATAAATGAATTGCGGCACCTTTGTTAAGTCAATCAAAGGTATCAACTTACTATAGGTTACTGAAATGGTCTGCGAGCCTTTCAGAGCCAGAATTGCGTCTCTTATCGTCCCGCAATACCTTCAATACAATTTTTCTATCATATTTTGATTGCTGAAATATTAATAAATGAACTGCGGCACCTTTGTTAAGTCAATCAAAGGTATCAACTTACTATAGGTTACTGAAATTGTCTGCGAGCCTTTCAGAGCCAAAATTGCGTCTCTTATTGTCCCGCAATACCTTCAATACAATTTTTCTATCATATTTTGATTGCTGAAATATTAATAAATGAATTGCGGCAGCTTTGTTACGTCAATCAAAGATATTAACTTACTATAGGTTACTGAAAAGGACAGAGAGTCTTTCACAGACAAAATGTGGTCTCCTAGGTGATTATAAATTGAATAAGGTTAATTATGCAGCATAAAAGTATCACAGAAGCATCCTTTGAGTGATAAAAACAATGAAATATGACAAATATGAAGAAAATAAAAATTAATAAATTGAGAAAAAAATTGTAACATCCGTGACTCGAACCCGTGCATTCTACTTACTGGTTCTACACCAGTCCATCAGAGCACACTGACATGTTGAAAACTAGTAGGAAAATAGTTCATTTACATTTTGAAATTGGAATAAATTTCAATTTTTTAAATGAATTGATTGAAATGATTTGAAGCATCAAAATGAATCCGATCAAAATGATCAGAAACAAAGAACTTCTTTCAATTCAATAAGAAATAGAAATAGTATCCCGATTACAACATATCAATCGCTTATTTTTGCTTAGTTCAAGACAACTCTGCGCAGTCTAAGGGACCGGCGTAGAACCAGTAGAAAGAAAGCACTGGTTCGCATCCGGAATGTGCAATTTTTTCCCCATGTTTTTTTTCTCCATTGTTTTACATATTTTTCATTTTTTATTGCGCTAATTACTCCGGTAATTGCACAACCGTGACGACCGTTGATTGTTTAGTAAAAATGACTAAAGACAACTTAAAATCTCATTAAAAAGTATCCTAATTACCATAAGTGATTAAATATGGATTCCTATTGTCCCGTAACACCTTCAATACATATTCTTGTCCCCATATTTAAAACTGAAATATTAATAAATGAATTGCGGCACCTTTGTTAAGTCAATCAAAGGTATCAACTTACTATAGGTCACTGAAATGGTCTGCGAGCCTTTCAGAGCCAAAATTGCGTCTCTTATTGTCCCGCAATAACTTCAATACAATTTTTCTATCATATTTTGATTGCTGAAATATTAATAAATGAATTGCGGCACCTTTGTTACGTCAATCAAAGGTATCAACTTACTATAGGTTACTGTAATGGTCTGCGAGCCTTTCAGAGCCAAAATTGCGTCTCTTATTGTCCCGCAATACCTTCAATACAATTTTTCTATCATATTTTGATTGCTGAAATATTAATAAATGAATTGCGGCACCTTTGTTAAGTCAATCAAAGGTATCAACTTACTATAGGTTACTGAAATTGTCTGCGAGCCTTTCAGAGCCAAAATTGCGTCTCTTATTGTCCCGCAATACCTTCAATACAATTTTTCTATCATATTTTGATTGCTGAAATATTAATAAATGAATTGCGGCAGCTTTGTTACGTCAATCAAAGATATTAACTTACTATAGGTTACTGAAAAGGACAGAGAGTCTTTCACAGCCAAAATGGCGTCTCCTAGGTGATTATGAATTAAATAAGGTTAATTATGCAGCATAAAAGTATCACAGAAGCATCCTTTGAGTGATAAAAACAATGAAATATGACAAATATGAAGAAAATAAAAATTAATAAATTGAGAAAAAAAATGCAACATCCGTGACTCGAACCCGTGCATTCTACTTACTGGTTCTACACCAGTCCATCAGAGCACACTGACATGTTGAAAACTAGTAGGAAAATAGTTCATTTACATTTTGAAATTGGAATAAATTTCAATTTTTTAAATGAATTGATTGAAATGATTTGAAGCATCAAAATGAATCCGATCAAAATGATCAGAAACAAAGAACTTCTTTCAATTCAATAAGAAATAGAAATAGTATCCCGATTACAACATATCAATCGCTTATTTTTGCTTAGTTCAAGACAACTCTGCGCAGTCTAGGGGACCGGCGTAGAACCAGTAGAAAGAAAGCACTGGTTCGAATCCGGAATGTGCAATTTTTTTCCCCATTTTTTTTTCTCCATTGTTTTACATATTTTTCATTTTTTATTGTGCTAATTACTCCGGTAATTGCACAACCGTGAAGACCGTTGATTGTTTAGTAAAAATGACTAAAGACAACTTAAAATCTCATTAAAAAGTATCCTAATTACCATAAGTGATTAAATATGGATTCCTATTGTCCCGCAACACCTGAAATACATATTCTTGTCCCCATATTTAAAACTGAAATATTAATAAATGAATTGCGGCACCTTTGTTAAGTCAATCAAAGGTATCAACTTACTATAGGTTACTGTAATGGTCTGCGAGCCTTTCAGAGCCAAAATTGCGTCTCTTATTGTCCCGCAATACCTTCAATACAATTTTTCTATCATATTTTGATTGCTGAAATATTAATAAATGAATTGCGGCACCTTTGTTAAGTCAATCAAAGGTATCAACTTACTATAGGTTACTGAAATGGTCTGCGAGCCTTTCAGAGCCAAAATTGCGTCTCTTATTGTCCCGCAATAACTTCAATACAATTTTTCTATCATATTTAGATTGCTGAAATATTAATAAATGAATTGCGGCAGCTTTGTTACGTCAATCAAAGATATTAACTAACTATAGGTTACTGAAAAGACAGAAAGTCTTTCACAGCCAAAAAGGCGTCTCCTAGGTGATTATGAATTGAATAAGGTTAATTATGCAGCATAAAAGTATCACAGAAGCATCCTTTGAGTGATAAAAACAATGAAATATGACAAATATGAAGTAAATAAAAATTAATAAATTGAGAAAAAAAATTGCAACTTCCGTGACTCGAACCCGTGCATTCTACTTACTGGTTCTACACCAGTCCATCAGAGCATACTGACATGTTGAAAACTAGTAGGAAAATAGTTCATTTACATTTTGAAATTGGAATAAATTTCAATTTTTTAAATGAATTGATTGAAATGATTTGAAGCATCAAAATTAATACGATCAAAATGATCAGAAACAAAGAACTTCTTTCAATTCAATAAGAAATAGAAATAGTATCCCGATTACAACATATCAATCGCTTATTTTTGCTTAGTTCAAGACAACTCTGCGCAGTCTAGGGGACCGGCGTAGAACCAGTAGAAAGAAAGCACTGGTTCGAATCCGGAATGTGCAATTTTTTTCCCCATTTTTTTTTCTCCATTGTTTTACATATTTTTCATTTTTTATTGTGCTAATTACTCCGGTAATTGCACAACCGTGAAGACCGTTGATTGTTTAGTAAAAATGACTAAAGACAACTTAAAATCTCATTAAAAAGTATCCTAATTACCATAAGTGATTAAATATGGATTCCTATTGTCCCGCAACACCTTAAATACATATTCTTGTCCCCATATTTAAAACTGAAATATTAATAAATGAATTGCGGCACCTTTGTTAAGTCAATCAAAGGTATCAACTTACTATAGGTTACTGAAATGGTCTGCGAGCCTTTCAGAGCCAAAATTGCGTCTCTTATTGTCCCGCAATAACTTCAATACAATTTTTCTATCATATTTTGATTGCTGAAATATTAATAAATGAATTGCGGCACCTTTGTTAAGTCAATCAAAGGTATCAACTTACTATAGGTTACTGAAATGGTCTGCGAGCCTTTCAGAGCCAAAATTGCGTCTCTTATTGTCCCGCAATAACTTCAATACAATTTTTCTATCATATTTAGATTGCTGAAATATTAATAAATGAATTGCGGCAGCTGTGTTACGTCAATCAAAGATATTAACTAACTATAGGTTACTGAAAAGACAGAAAGTCTTTCACAGCCAAAAAGGCGTCTCCTAGGTGATTATGAATTGAATAAGGTTAATTATGCAGCATAAAAGTATCACAGAAGCATCCTTTGAGTGATAAAAACAATGAAATATGACAAATATGAAGTAAATAAAAATTAATAAATTGAGAAAAAAAATTGCAACTTCCGTGACTCGAACCCGTGCATTCTACTTACTGGTTCTACACCAGTCCATCAGAGCATACTGACATGTTGAAAACTAGTAGGAAAATAGTTCATTTACATTTTGAAATTGGAATAAATTTCAATTTTTTAAATGAATTGATTGAAATGATTTGAAGCATCAAAATGAATACGATCAAAATGATCAGAAACAAAGAACTTCTTTCAATTCAATAAGAAATAGAAATAGTATCCCGATTACAACATATCAATCGCTTATTTTTGCTTAGTTCAAGACAACTCTGCGCAGTCTAAGGGACCGGCGTAGAACCAGTAGAAAGAAAGCACTGGTTCGCATCCGGAATGTGCAATTTTTTCCCCATGTTTTTTTTCTCCATTGTTTTACATATTTTTCATTTTTTATTGCGCTAATTACTCCGGTAATTGCACAACCGTGACGACCGTTGATTGTTTAGTAAAACTGACTAAAGACAACTTAAAATCTCATTAAAAAGTATCCTAATTACCATAAGTGATTAAATATGGATTCCTATTGTCCCGCAACACCTTAAATACATATTCTTGTCCCCATATTTAAAACTGAAATATTAATAAATGAATTGCGGCACCTTTGTTAAGTCAATCAAAGGTATCAACTTACTATAGGTTACTGTAATGGTCTGCGAGCCTTTTAGAGCCAAAATTGCGTCTCTTATTGTCCCGCAATACCTTCAATACAATTTTTCTATCATATTTTGATTGTTGAAATATTAATAAATGAATTGCGGCACCTTTGTTAAGTCAATCAAAGGTATCAACTTACTATAGGTTACTGAAATAGTCTGCGAGCCTTTCAGAGCCAAAATTGCGTCTCTTATTGTCCCGCAATACCTTCAATACAATTTTTCTATCATATTTTGATTGCTGAAATATTAATAAATGAATTGCGGCACCTTTGTTAAGTCAATCAAAGGTATCAACTTACTATAGGTTACTGAAATTGTCTGCGAGCCTTTCAGAGCCAAAATTGCGTCTCTTATTGTCCCGCAATACCTTCAATACAATTTTTCTATCATATTTTGATTGCTGAAATATTAATAAATGAATTGCGGCAGCTTTGTTACGTCAATCAAAGATATTAACTAACTATAGGTTACTGAAAAGACAGAAAGTCTTTCACAGCCAAAAAGGCGTCTCCTAGGTGATTATGAATTGAATAAGGTTAATTATGCAGCATAAAAGTATCACAGAAGCATCCTTTGAGTGATAAAAACAATGAAATATGACAAATATGAAGTAAATAAAAATTAATAAATTGAGAAAAAAAATTGCAACTTCCGTGACTCGAACCCGTGCATTCTACTTACTGGTTCTACACCAGTCCATCAGAGCATACTGACATGTTGAAAACTAGTAGGAAAATAGTTCATTTACATTTTGAAATTGGAATAAATTTCAATTTTTTAAATGAATTGATTGAAATGATTTGAAGCATCAAAATTAATACGATCAAAATGATCAGAAACAAAGAACTTCTTTCAATTCAATAAGAAATAGAAATAGTATCCCGATTACAACATATCAATCGCTTATTTTTGCTTAGTTCAAGACAACTCTGCGCAGTCTAGGGGACCGGCGTAGAACCAGTAGAAAGAAAGCACTGGTTCGAATCCGGAATGTGCAATTTTTTTCCCCATTTTTTTTTCTCCATTGTTTTACATATTTTTCATTTTTTATTGTGCTAATTACTCCGGTAATTGCACAACCGTGAAGACCGTTGATTGTTTAGTAAAAATGACTAAAGACAACTTAAAATCTCATTAAAAAGTATCCTAATTACCATAAGTGATTAAATATGGATTCCTATTGTCCCGCAACACCTTAAATACATATTCTTGTCCCCATATTTAAAACTGAAATATTAATAAATGAATTGCGGCACCTTTGTTAAGTCAATCAAAGGTATCAACTTACTATAGGTTACTGAAATGGTCTGCGAGCCTTTCAGAGCCAAAATTGCGTCTCTTATTGTCCCGCAATAACTTCAATACAATTTTTCTATCATATTTTGATTGCTGAAATATTAATAAATGAATTGCGGCACCTTTGTTAAGTCAATCAAAGGTATCAACTTACTATAGGTTACTGAAATGGTCTGCGAGCCTTTCAGAGCCAAAATTGCGTCTCTTATTGTCCCGCAATAACTTCAATACAATTTTTCTATCATATTTAGATTGCTGAAATATTAATAAATGAATTGCGGCAGCTGTGTTACGTCAATCAAAGATATTAACTAACTATAGGTTACTGAAAAGACAGAAAGTCTTTCACAGCCAAAAAGGCGTCTCCTAGGTGATTATGAATTGAATAAGGTTAATTATGCAGCATAAAAGTATCACAGAAGCATCCTTTGAGTGATAAAAACAATGAAATATGACAAATATGAAGTAAATAAAAATTAATAAATTGAGAAAAAAAATTGCAACTTCCGTGACTCGAACCCGTGCATTCTACTTACTGGTTCTACACCAGTCCATCAGAGCATACTGACATGTTGAAAACTAGTAGGAAAATAGTTCATTTACATTTTGAAATTGGAATAAATTTCAATTTTTTAAATGAATTGATTGAAATGATTTGAAGCATCAAAATGAATACGATCAAAATGATCAGAAACAAAGAACTTCTTTCAATTCAATAAGAAATAGAAATAGTATCCCGATTACAACATATCAATCGCTTATTTTTGCTTAGTTCAAGACAACTCTGCGCAGTCTAAGGGACCGGCGTAGAACCAGTAGAAAGAAAGCACTGGTTCGCATCCGGAATGTGCAATTTTTTCCCCATGTTTTTTTTCTCCATTGTTTTACATATTTTTCATTTTTTATTGCGCTAATTACTCCGGTAATTGCACAACCGTGACGACCGTTGATTGTTTAGTAAAACTGACTAAAGACAACTTAAAATCTCATTAAAAAGTATCCTAATTACCATAAGTGATTAAATATGGATTCCTATTGTCCCGCAACACCTTAAATACATATTCTTGTCCCCATATTTAAAACTGAAATATTAATAAATGAATTGCGGCACCTTTGTTAAGTCAATCAAAGGTATCAACTTACTATAGGTTACTGTAATGGTCTGCGAGCCTTTTAGAGCCAAAATTGCGTCTCTTATTGTCCCGCAATACCTTCAATACAATTTTTCTATCATATTTTGATTGTTGAAATATTAATAAATGAATTGCGGCACCTTTGTTAAGTCAATCAAAGGTATCAACTTACTATAGGTTACTGAAATAGTCTGCGAGCCTTTCAGAGCCAAAATTGCGTCTCTTATTGTCCCGCAATACCTTCAATACAATTTTTCTATCATATTTTGATTGCTGAAATATTAATAAATGAATTGCGGCACCTTTGTTAAGTCAATCAAAGGTATCAACTTACTATAGGTTACTGAAATTGTCTGCGAGCCTTTCAGAGCCAAAATTGCGTCTCTTATTGTCCCGCAATACCTTCAATACAATTTTTCTTTCATATTTTGATTGCTGAAATATTAATAAATGAATTGCGGCAGCTTTGTTACGTCAATCAAAGATATTAACTAACTATAGGTTACTGAAAAGACAGAAAGTCTTTCACAGCCAAAAAGGCGTCTCCTAGGTGATTATGAATTGAATAAGGTTAATTATGCAGCATAAAAGTATCACAGAAGCATCCTTTGAGTGATAAAAACAATGAAATATGACAAATATGAAGTAAATAAAAATTAATAAATTGAGAAAAAAAATTGCAACTTCCGTGACTCGAACCCGTGCATTCTACTTACTGGTTCTACACCAGTCCATCAGAGCATACTGACATGTTGAAAACTAGTAGGAAAATAGTTCATTTACATTTTGAAATTGGAATAAATTTCAATTTTTTAAATGAATTGATTGAAATGATTTGAAGCATCAAAATGAATACGATCAAAATGATCAGAAACAAAGAACTTCTTTCAATTCAATAAGAAATAGAAATAGTATCCCGATTACAACATATCAATCGCTTATTTTTGCTTAGTTCAAGACAACTCTGCGCAGTCTAAGGGACCGGCGTAGAACCAGTAGAAAGAAAGCACTGGTTCGCATCCGGAATGTGCAATTTTTTCCCCATGTTTTTTTTCTCCATTGTTTTACATATTTTTCATTTTTTATTGCGCTAATTACTCCGGTAATTGCACAACCGTGACGACCGTTGATTGTTTAGTAAAACTGACTAAAGACAACTTAAAATCTCATTAAAAAGTATCCTAATTACCATAAGTGATTAAATATGGATTCCTATTGTCCCGCAACACCTTAAATACATATTCTTGTCCCCATATTTAAAACTGAAATATTAATAAATGAATTGCGGCACCTTTGTTAAGTCAATCAAAGGTATCAACTTACTATAGGTTACTGTAATGGTCTGCGAGCCTTTTAGAGCCAAAATTGCGTCTCTTATTGTCCCGCAATACCTTCAATACAATTTTTCTATCATATTTTGATTGTTGAAATATTAATAAATGAATTGCGGCACCTTTGTTAAGTCAATCAAAGGTATCAACTTACTATAGGTTACTGAAATAGTCTGCGAGCCTTTCAGAGCCAAAATTGCGTCTCTTATTGTCCCGCAATACCTTCAATACAATTTTTCTATCATATTTTGATTGCTGAAATATTAATAAATGAATTGCGGCACCTTTGTTAAGTCAATCAAAGGTATCAACTTACTATAGGTTACTGAAATTGTCTGCGAGCCTTTCAGAGCCAAAATTGCGTCTCTTATTGTCCCGCAATACCTTCAATACAATTTTTCTTTCATATTTTGATTGCTGAAATATTAATAAATGAATTGCGGCAGCTTTGTTACGTCAATCAAAGATATTAACTTACTATAGGTTACTGAAAAGGACAGAGAGTTTTTCACAGCGAAAATGGCGTCTCCTAGGTGATTATGAATCAAATAAGGTTAATTATGCAGCATAAAAGTATCACAGAAGCATCCTTTGAGTGATAAAAACAATGAAATATGACAAATATGAAGAAAATAAAAATTAATAAATTGAGGAAAAAAATGCAACATCCGTGACTCGAACCCGTGCATTCTACTTACTGGTTCTACACCAGTCCATCAGAGCACACTGACATGTTGAAAACTAGTAGGAAAATAGTTCATTTACATTTTGAAATTGGAATAAATTTCAATTTTTTAAATGAATTGATTGAAATGATTTGAAGCATCAAAATGAATACGATCAAAATGATCAGAAACAAAGAACTTCTTTCAATTCAATAAGAAATAGAAATAGTATCCCGATTACAACATATCAATCGCTTATTTTTGATTAGTTCAAGACAACTCTGCGCAGTCTAAGGGACCGGCGTAGAACCAGTAGAAAGAAAGCACTGGTTCGAATCCGGAATGTGCAATTTTTTTCCCCATTTTTTTTTCTCCATTGTTTTACATATTTTTCATTTTTTGTTGTGCTAATTACTCCGGTAATTGCACAACCGTGACGACCGTTGATTGTTTAGTAAAAATGACTAAAGACAACTTAAAATCTCATTAAAAAGTATCCTAATTACCATAAGTGATTAAATATGGATTCCTATTGTCCCGTAACACCTTCAATACATATTCTTGTCCCCATATTTAAAACTGAAATATTAATAAATGAATTGCGGCACCTTTGTTAAGTCAATCAAAGGTATCAACTTACTAGAGGTTACTGAAATGGTCTGCGAGCCTTTCAGAGCCAAAATTGCGTCTCTTATTGTCCCGCAATACCTTCAATACAATTTTTCTATCATATTTTGATTGCTGAAATATTAATAAATGAATTGCGGCACCTTTGTTAAGTCAATCAAAGGTATCAACTTACTATAGGTTACTGAAATGGTCTGCGAGCCTTTCAGAGCCAGAATTGCGTCTCTTATCGTCCCGCGATACCTTCAATACAATTTTTCTATCATATTTTGATTGCTGAAATATTAATAAATGAATTGCGGCACCTTTGTTAAGTCAATCAAAGGTATCAACTTACTATAGGTTACTGAAATTGTCTGCGAGCCTTTCAGAGCCAAAATTGCGTCTCTTATTGTCCCGCAATACCTTCAATACAATTTTTCTATCATATTTTGATTGCTGAAATATTAATAAATGAATTGCGGCAGCTTTGTTACGTCAATCAAAGATATTAACTTACTATAGGTTACTGAAAAGGACAGAGAGTCTTTCACAGCCAAAATGGCGTCTCCTAGGTGATTATGAATTAAATAAGGTTAATTATGCAGCATAAAAGTATCACAGAAGCATCCTTTGAGTGATAAAAACAATGAAATATGACAAATATGAAGAAAATAAAAATTAATAAATTGAGAAAAAAAATGCAACATCCGTGACTCGAACCCGTGCATTCTACTTACTGGTTCTACACCAGTCCATCAGAGCACACTGACATGTTGAAAACTAGTAGGAAAATAGTTCATTTACATTTTGAAATTGGAATAAATTTCAATTTTTTAAATGAATTGATTGAAATGATTTGAAGCATCAAAATGAATCCGATCAAAATGATCAGAAACAAAGAACTTCTTTCAATTCAATAAGAAATAGAAATAGTATCCCGATTACAACATATCAATCGCTTATTTTTGCTTAGTTCAAGACAACTCTGCGCAGTCTAGGGGACCGGCGTAGAACCAGTAGAAAGAAAGCACTGGTTCGAATCCGGAATGTGCAATTTTTTTCCCCATTTTTTTTTCTCCATTGTTTTACATATTTTTCATTTTTTATTGTGCTAATTACTCCGGTAATTGCACAACCGTGAAGACCGTTGATTGTTTAGTAAAAATGACTAAAGACAACTTAAAATCTCATTAAAAAGTATCCTAATTACCATAAGTGATTAAATATGGATTCCTATTGTCCCGCAACACCTGAAATACATATTCTTGTCCCCATATTTAAAACTGAAATATTAATAAATGAATTGCGGCACCTTTGTTAAGTCAATCAAAGGTATCAACTTACTATAGGTCACTGTAATGGTCTGCGAGCCTTTCAGAGCCAAAATTGCGTCTCTTATTGTCCCGCAATACCTTCAATACAATTTTTCTATCATATTTTGATTGCTGAAATATTAATAAATGAATTGCGGCACCGTTGTTAAGTCAATCAAAGGTATCAACTTACTATAGGTTACTGAAATGGTCTGCGAGCCTTTCAGAGCCAAAATTGCGTCTCTTATTGTCCCGCAATAACTTCAATACAATTTTTCTATCATATTTAGATTGCTGAAATATTAATAAATGAATTGCGGCAGCTTTGTTACGTCAATCAAAGATATTAACTAACTATAGGTTACTGAAAAGACAGAAAGTCTTTCACAGCCAAAAAGGCGTCTCCTAGGTGATTATGAATTGAATAAGGTTAATTATGCAGCATAAAAGTATCACAGAAGCATCCTTTGAGTGATAAAAACAATGAAATATGACAAATATGAAGTAAATAAAAATTAATAAATTGAGAAAAAAAATTGCAACTTCCGTGACTCGAACCCGTGCATTCTACTTACTGGTTCTACACCAGTCCATCAGAGCATACTGACATGTTGAAAACTAGTAGGAAAATAGTTCATTTACATTTTGAAATTGGAATAAATTTCAATTTTTTAAATGAATTGATTGAAATGATTTGAAGCATCAAAATGAATACGATCAAAATGATCAGAAACAAAGAACTTCTTTCAATTCAATAAGAAATAGAAATAGTATCCCGATTACAACATATCAATCGCTTATTTTTGCTTAGTTCAAGACAACTCTGCGCAGTCTAGGGGACCGGCGTAGAACCAGTAGAAAGAAAGCACTGGTTCGAATCCGGAATGTGCAATTTTTTTCCCCATTTTTTTTTCTCCATTGTTTTACATATTTTTCATTTTTTATTGTGCTAATTACTCCGGTAATTGCACAACCGTGAAGACCGTTGATTGTTTAGTAAAAATGACTAAAGACAACTTAAAATCTCATTAAAAAGTATCCTAATTACCATAAGTGATTAAATATGGATTCCTATTGTCCCGCAACACCTTAAATACATATTCTTGTCCCCATATTTAAAACTGAAATATTAATAAATGAATTGCGGCACCTTTGTTAAGTCAATCAAAGGTATCAACTTACTATAGGTTACTGAAATGGTCTGCGAGCCTTTCAGAGCCAAAATTGCGTCTCTTATTGTCCCGCAATAACTTCAATACAATTTTTCTATCATATTTTGATTGCTGAAATATTAATAAATGAATTGCGGCACCTTTGTTAAGTCAATCAAAGGTATCAACTTACTATAGGTTACTGAAATGGTCTGCGAGCCTTTCAGAGCCAAAATTGCGTCTCTTATTGTCCCGCAATAACTTCAATACAATTTTTCTATCATATTTAGATTGCTGAAATATTAATAAATGAATTGCGGCAGCTGTGTTACGTCAATCAAAGATATTAACTAACTATAGGTTACTGAAAAGACAGAAAGTCTTTCACAGCCAAAAAGGCGTCTCCTAGGTGATTATGAATTGAATAAGGTTAATTATGCAGCATAAAAGTATCACAGAAGCATCCTTTGAGTGATAAAAACAATGAAATATGACAAATATGAAGTAAATAAAAATTAATAAATTGAGAAAAAAAATTGCAACTTCCGTGACTCGAACCCGTGCATTCTACTTACTGGTTCTACACCAGTCCATCAGAGCATACTGACATGTTGAAAACTAGTAGGAAAATAGTTCATTTACATTTTGAAATTGGAATAAATTTCAATTTTTTAAATGAATTGATTGAAATGATTTGAAGCATCAAAATGAATACGATCAAAATGATCAGAAACAAAGAACTTCTTTCAATTCAATAAGAAATAGAAATAGTATCCCGATTACAACATATCAATCGCTTATTTTTGCTTAGTTCAAGACAACTCTGCGCAGTCTAAGGGACCGGCGTAGAACCAGTAGAAAGAAAGCACTGGTTCGCATCCGGAATGTGCAATTTTTTCCCCATGTTTTTTTTCTCCATTGTTTTACATATTTTTCATTTTTTATTGCGCTAATTACTCCGGTAATTGCACAACCGTGACGACCGTTGATTGTTTAGTAAAACTGACTAAAGACAACTTAAAATCTCATTAAAAAGTATCCTAATTACCATAAGTGATTAAATATGGATTCCTATTGTCCCGCAACACCTTAAATACATATTCTTGTCCCCATATTTAAAACTGAAATATTAATAAATGAATTGCGGCACCTTTGTTAAGTCAATCAAAGGTATCAACTTACTATAGGTTACTGTAATGGTCTGCGAGCCTTTTAGAGCCAAAATTGCGTCTCTTATTGTCCCGCAATACCTTCAATACAATTTTTCTATCATATTTTGATTGTTGAAATATTAATAAATGAATTGCGGCACCTTTGTTAAGTCAATCAAAGGTATCAACTTACTATAGGTTACTGAAATAGTCTGCGAGCCTTTCAGAGCCAAAATTGCGTCTCTTATTGTCCCGCAATACCTTCAATACAATTTTTCTATCATATTTTGATTGCTGAAATATTAATAAATGAATTGCGGCACCTTTGTTAAGTCAATCAAAGGTATCAACTTACTATAGGTTACTGAAATGGTCTGCGAGCCTTTCAGAGCCAAAATTGCGTCTCTTATTGTCCCGCAATAACTTCAATACAATTTTTCTATCATATTTAGATTGCTGAAATATTAATAAATGAATTGCGGCAGCTTTGTTACGTCAATCAAAGATATTAACTAACTATAGGTTACTGAAAAGGATAGAGAGTCTTTCACAGCCAAAAAGGCGTCTCCTAGGTGATTATGAATTGAATAAGGTTAATTATGCAGCATAAAAGTATCACAGAAGCATCCTTTGAGTGATAAAAACAATGAAATATGACAAATATGAAGTAAATAAAAAGTAATAAATTGAGAAAAAAAATTGCAACTTCCGTGACTCGAACCCGTGCATTCTACTTACTGGTTCTACACCAGTCCATCAGAGCATACTGACATGTTGAAAACTAGTAGGAAAATAGTTCATTTACATTTTGAAATTGGAATAAATTTCAATTTTTTAAATGAATTGATTGAAATGATTTGAAGCATCAAAATTAATACGATCAAAATGATCAGAAACAAAGAACTTCTTTCAATTCAATAAGAAATAGAAATAGTATCCCGATTACAACATATCAATCGCTTATTTTTGCTTAGTTCAAGACAACTCTGCGCAGTCTAGGGGACCGGCGTAGAACCAATAGAAAGAAAGCACTGGTTCGAATCCGGAATGTGCAATTTTTTTCCCAATTTTTTTTTCTCCATTGTTTTACATATTTTTCATTTTTTATTGTGCTAATTACTCCGGTAATTGCACAACCGTGAAGACCGTTGATTGTTTAGTAAAAATGACTAAAGACAACTTAAAATCTCATTAAAAAGTATCCTAATTACCATAAGTGATTAAATATGGATTCCTATTGTCCCGCAATACCTTAAATACATATTCTTGTCCCCATATTTAAAACTGAAATATTAATGAATGAATTGCGGCACCTTTGTTAAGTCAATCAAAGGTATCAACTTACTATAGGTTACTGTAATGGTCTGCGAGCCTTTCAGAGCCAAAATTGCGTCTCTTATTGTCCCGCAATACCTTCAATACAATTTTTCTATCATATTTTGATTGCTGAAATATTAATAAATGAATTGCGGCACCTTTGTTAAGTCAATCAAAGGTATCAACTTACTATAGGTTACTGAAATGGTCTGCGAGCCTTTCAGAGCCAAAATTGCGTCTCTAATTGTCCCGCAATAACTTCAATACAATTTTTCTATCATATTTTGATTGCTGAAATATTAATAAATGAATTGCGGCAGCTTTGTTACGTCAATCAAAGATATTAACTAACTATAGGTTACTGAAAAGGACAGAGAGTCTTTCACAGCCAAAAAGGCGTCTCCTAGGTGATTATGAATTGAATAAGGTTAATTATGCAGCATAAAAGTATCACAGAAGCATCCTTTGAGTGATAAAAACAATGAAATATGACAAATATGAAGTAAATAAAAATTAACAAATTGAGAAAAAAAATTGCAACTTCCGTGACTCGAACCCGTGCATTCTACTTACTGGTTCTACACCAGTCCATCAGAGCATACTGACATGTTGAAAACTAGTAGAAAAATAGTTCATTTACATTTTGAAATTGGAATAAATTTCAATTTTTTAAATGAATTGATTGAAATGATTTGAAGCATCAAAATGAATACGATCAAAATGATCAGAAACAAAGAACTTCTTTCAATTCAATAAGAAATAGAAATAGTATCCCGATTACAACATATCAATCGCTTATTTTTGATTAGTTCAAGACAACTCTGCGCAGTCTAAGGGACCGGCGTAGAACCAGTAGAAAGAAAGCACTGGTTCGAATCCGGAATGTGCAATTTTTTTCCCCATTTTTTTTTCTCCATTGTTTTACATATTTTTCATTTTTTATTGTGCTAATTACTCCGGTAATTGCACAACCGTGACGACCGTTGATTGTTTAGTAAAAATGACTAAAGACAACTTAAAATCTCATTAAAAAGTATCCTAATTACCATAAGTGATTAAATATGGATTCCTATTGTCCCGTAACACCTTCAATACATATTCTTGTCCCCATATTTAAAACTGAAATATTAATAAATGAATTGCGGCACCTTTGTTAAGTCAATCAAAGGCATCAACTGACTATAGGTTACTGAAATGGTCTGCGAGCCTTTTAGAGCCAAAATTGCGTCTCTTATTGTCCCGCAATAACTTCAATACAATTTTTCTATCATATTTAGATTGCTGAAATATTAATAAATGAATTGCGGCAGCTTTGTTACGTCAATCAAAGATATTAACTAACTATAGGTTACTGAAAAGGACAGAGAGTCTTTCACAGCCAAAAAGGCGTCTCCTAGGTGATTATGAATTGAATAAGGTTAATTATGCAGCATAAAAGTATCACAGAAGCATCCTTTGAGTGATAAAAACAATGAAATATGACAAATATGAAGTAAATAAAAATTAATAAATTGAGAAAAAAAATTGCAACTTCCGTGACTCGAACCCGTGCATTCTACTTACTGGTTCTACACCAGTCCATCAGAGCATACTGACATGTTGAAAACTAGTAGGAAAATAGTTCATTTACATTTTGAAATTGGAATAAATTTCAATTTTTTAAATGAATTGATTGAAATGATTTGAAGCATCAAAATTAATACGATCAAAATGATCAGAAACAAAGAACTTCTTTCAATTCAATAAGAAATAGAAATAGTATCCCGATTACAACATATCAATCGCTTATTTTTGCTTAGTTCAAGACAACTCTGCGCAGTCTAGGGGACCGGCGTAGAACCAGTAGAAAGAAAGCACTGGTTCGAATCCGGAATGTGCAATTTTTTTCCCAATTTTTTTTTCTCCATTGTTTTACATATTTTTCATTTTTTATTGTGCTAATTACTCCGGTAATTGCACAACCGTGAAGACCGTTGATTGTTTAGTAAAAATGACTAAAGACAACTTAAAATCTCATTAAAAAGTATCCTAATTACCATAAGTGATTAAATATGGATTCCTATTGTCCCGCAATACCTTAAATACATATTCTTGTCCCCATATTTAAAACTGAAATATTAATAAATGAATTGCGGCACCTTTGTTAAGTCAATCAAAGGTATCAACTTACTATAGGTTACTGTAATGGTCTGCGAGCCTTTCAGAGCCAAAATTGCGTCTCTTATTGTCCCGCAATACCTTCAATACAATTTTTCTATCATATTTTGATTGCTGAAATATTAATAAATGAATTGCGGCACCTTTGTTAAGTCAATCAAAGGTATCAACTTACTATAGGTTACTGAAATGGTCTGCGAGCCTTTCAGAGCCAAAATTGCGTCTCTTATTGTCCCGCAATAACTTCAATACAATTTTTCTATCATATTTTGATTGCTGAAATATTAATAAATGAATTGCGGCAGCTTTGTTACGTCAATCAAAGATATTAACTAACTATAGGTTACTGAAAAGGACAGAGAGTCTTTCACAGCCAAAAAGGCGTCTCCTAGGTGATTATGAATTGAATAAGGTTAATTATGCAGCATAAAAGTATCACAGAAGCATCCTTTGAGTGATAAAAACAATGAAATATGACAAATATGAAGTAAATAAAAATTAATAAATTGAGAAAAAAAATTGCAACTTCCGTGACTCGAACCCGTGCATTCTACTTACTGGTTCTACACCAGTCCATCAGAGCATACTGACATGTTGAAAACTAGTAGAAAAATAGTTCATTTACATTTTGAAATTGGAATAAATTTCAATTTTTTAAATGAATTGATTGAAATGATTTGAAGCATCAAAATGAATACGATCAAAATGATCAGAAACAAAGAACTTCTTTCAATTCAATAAGAAATAGAAATAGTATCCCGATTACAACATATCAATCGCTTATTTTTGATTAGTTCAAGACAACTCTGCGCAGTCTAAGGGACCGGCGTAGAACCAGTAGAAAGAAAGCACTGGTTCGAATCCGGAATGTGCAATTTTTTTCCCCATTTTTTTTTCTCCATTGTTTTACATATTTTTCATTTTTTATTGTGCTAATTACTCCGGTAATTGCACAACCGTGACGACCGTTGATTGTTTAGTAAAAATGACTAAAGACAACTTAAAATCTCATTAAAAAGTATCCTAATTACCATAAGTGATTAAATATGGATTCCTATTGTCCCGTAACACCTTCAATACATATTCTTGTCCCCATATTTAAAACTGAAATATTAATAAATGAATTGCGGCACCTTTGTTAAGTCAATCAAAGGCATCAACTTACTAGAGGTTACTGAAATGGTCTGCGAGCCTTTTAGAGCCAAAATTGCGTCTCTTATTGTCCCGCAATACCTTCAATACAATTTTTCTATCATATTTTGATTGCTGAAATATTAATAAATGAATTGCGGCACCTTTGTTAAGTCAATCAAAGGTATCAACTTACTATAGGTTACTGAAATGGTCTGCGAGCCTTTCAGAGCCAGAATTGCGTCTCTTATCGTCCCGCAATACCTTCAATACAATTTTTCTATCATATTTTGATTGCTGAAATATTAATAAATGAACTGCGGCACCTTTGTTAAGTCAATCAAAGGTATCAACTTACTATAGGTTACTGTAATGGTCTGCGAGCCTTTTAGAGCCAAAATTGCGTCTCTTATTGTCCCGCAATACCTTCAATACAATTTTTCTATCATATTTTGATTGTTGAAATATTAATAAATGAATTGCGGCACCTTTGTTAAGTCAATCAAAGGTATCAACTTACTATAGGTTACTGAAATAGTCTGCGAGCCTTTCAGAGCCAAAATTGCGTCTCTTATTGTCCCGCAATACCTTCAATACAATTTTTCTATCATATTTTGATTGCTGAAATATTAATAAATGAATTGCGGCACCTTTGTTAAGTCAATCAAAGGTATCAACTTACTATAGGTTACTGAAATGGTCTGCGAGCCTTTCAGAGCCAAAATTGCGTCTCTTATTGTCCCGCAATAACTTCAATACAATTTTTCTATCATATTTAGATTGCTGAAATATTAATAAATGAATTGCGGCAGCTTTGTTACGTCAATCAAAGATATTAACTAACTATAGGTTACTGAAAAGGATAGAGAGTCTTTCACAGCCAAAAAGGCGTCTCCTAGGTGATTATGAATTGAATAAGGTTAATTATGCAGCATAAAAGTATCACAGAAGCATCCTTTGAGTGATAAAAACAATGAAATATGACAAATATGAAGTAAATAAAAAGTAATAAATTGAGAAAAAAAATTGCAACTTCCGTGACTCGAACCCGTGCATTCTACTTACTGGTTCTACACCAGTCCATCAGAGCATACTGACATGTTGAAAACTAGTAGGAAAATAGTTCATTTACATTTTGAAATTGGAATAAATTTCAATTTTTTAAATGAATTGATTGAAATGATTTGAAGCATCAAAATTAATACGATCAAAATGATCAGAAACAAAGAACTTCTTTCAATTCAATAAGAAATAGAAATAGTATCCCGATTACAACATATCAATCGCTTATTTTTGCTTAGTTCAAGACAACTCTGCGCAGTCTAGGGGACCGGCGTAGAACCAATAGAAAGAAAGCACTGGTTCGAATCCGGAATGTGCAATTTTTTTCCCAATTTTTTTTTCTCCATTGTTTTACATATTTTTCATTTTTTATTGTGCTAATTACTCCGGTAATTGCACAACCGTGAAGACCGTTGATTGTTTAGTAAAAATGACTAAAGACAACTTAAAATCTCATTAAAAAGTATCCTAATTACCATAAGTGATTAAATATGGATTCCTATTGTCCCGCAATACCTTAAATACATATTCTTGTCCCCATATTTAAAACTGAAATATTAATAAATGAATTGCGGCACCTTTGTTAAGTCAATCAAAGGTATCAACTTACTATAGGTTACTGTAATGGTCTGCGAGCCTTTCAGAGCCAAAATTGCGTCTCTTATTGTCCCGCAATACCTTCAATACAATTTTTCTATCATATTTTGATTGCTGAAATATTAATAAATGAATTGCGGCACCTTTGTTAAGTCAATCAAAGGTATCAACTTACTATAGGTTACTGAAATGGTCTGCGAGCCTTTCAGAGCCAAAATTGCGTCTCTAATTGTCCCGCAATAACTTCAATACAATTTTTCTATCATATTTTGATTGCTGAAATATTAATAAATGAATTGCGGCAGCTTTGTTACGTCAATCAAAGATATTAACTAACTATAGGTTACTGAAAAGGACAGAGAGTCTTTCACAGCCAAAAAGGCGTCTCCTAGGTGATTATGAATTGAATAAGGTTAATTATGCAGCATAAAAGTATCACAGAAGCATCCTTTGAGTGATAAAAACAATGAAATATGACAAATATGAAGTAAATAAAAATTAACAAATTGAGAAAAAAAATTGCAACTTCCGTGACTCGAACCCGTGCATTCTACTTACTGGTTCTACACCAGTCCATCAGAGCATACTGACATGTTGAAAACTAGTAGAAAAATAGTTCATTTACATTTTGAAATTGGAATAAATTTCAATTTTTTAAATGAATTGATTGAAATGATTTGAAGCATCAAAATGAATACGATCAAAATGATCAGAAACAAAGAACTTCTTTCAATTCAATAAGAAATAGAAATAGTATCCCGATTACAACATATCAATCGCTTATTTTTGATTAGTTCAAGACAACTCTGCGCAGTCTAAGGGACCGGCGTAGAACCAGTAGAAAGAAAGCACTGGTTCGAATCCGGAATGTGCAATTTTTTTCCCCATTTTTTTTTCTCCATTGTTTTACATATTTTTCATTTTTTATTGTGCTAATTACTCCGGTAATTGCACAACCGTGACGACCGTTGATTGTTTAGTAAAAATGACTAAAGACAACTTAAAATCTCATTAAAAAGTATCCTAATTACCATAAGTGATTAAATATGGATTCCTATTGTCCCGTAACACCTTCAATACATATTCTTGTCCCCATATTTAAAACTGAAATATTAATAAATGAATTGCGGCACCTTTGTTAAGTCAATCAAAGGCATCAACTGACTATAGGTTACTGAAATGGTCTGCGAGCCTTTTAGAGCCAAAATTGCGTCTCTTATTGTCCCGCAATAACTTCAATACAATTTTTCTATCATATTTAGATTGCTGAAATATTAATAAATGAATTGCGGCAGCTTTGTTACGTCAATCAAAGATATTAACTAACTATAGGTTACTGAAAAGGACAGAGAGTCTTTCACAGCCAAAAAGGCGTCTCCTAGGTGATTATGAATTGAATAAGGTTAATTATGCAGCATAAAAGTATCACAGAAGCATCCTTTGAGTGATAAAAACAATGAAATATGACAAATATGAAGTAAATAAAAATTAATAAATTGAGAAAAAAAATTGCAACTTCCGTGACTCGAACCCGTGCATTCTACTTACTGGTTCTACACCAGTCCATCAGAGCATACTGACATGTTGAAAACTAGTAGGAAAATAGTTCATTTACATTTTGAAATTGGAATAAATTTCAATTTTTTAAATGAATTGATTGAAATGATTTGAAGCATCAAAATTAATACGATCAAAATGATCAGAAACAAAGAACTTCTTTCAATTCAATAAGAAATAGAAATAGTATCCCGATTACAACATATCAATCGCTTATTTTTGCTTAGTTCAAGACAACTCTGCGCAGTCTAGGGGACCGGCGTAGAACCAGTAGAAAGAAAGCACTGGTTCGAATCCGGAATGTGCAATTTTTTTCCCAATTTTTTTTTCTCCATTGTTTTACATATTTTTCATTTTTTATTGTGCTAATTACTCCGGTAATTGCACAACCGTGAAGACCGTTGATTGTTTAGTAAAAATGACTAAAGACAACTTAAAATCTCATTAAAAAGTATCCTAATTACCATAAGTGATTAAATATGGATTCCTATTGTCCCGCAATACCTTAAATACATATTCTTGTCCCCATATTTAAAACTGAAATATTAATAAATGAATTGCGGCACCTTTGTTAAGTCAATCAAAGGTATCAACTTACTATAGGTTACTGTAATGGTCTGCGAGCCTTTCAGAGCCAAAATTGCGTCTCTTATTGTCCCGCAATACCTTCAATACAATTTTTCTATCATATTTTGATTGCTGAAATATTAATAAATGAATTGCGGCACCTTTGTTAAGTCAATCAAAGGTATCAACTTACTATAGGTTACTGAAATGGTCTGCGAGCCTTTCAGAGCCAAAATTGCGTCTCTTATTGTCCCGCAATAACTTCAATACAATTTTTCTATCATATTTTGATTGCTGAAATATTAATAAATGAATTGCGGCAGCTTTGTTACGTCAATCAAAGATATTAACTAACTATAGGTTACTGAAAAGGACAGAGAGTCTTTCACAGCCAAAAAGGCGTCTCCTAGGTGATTATGAATTGAATAAGGTTAATTATGCAGCATAAAAGTATCACAGAAGCATCCTTTGAGTGATAAAAACAATGAAATATGACAAATATGAAGTAAATAAAAATTAATAAATTGAGAAAAAAAATTGCAACTTCCGTGACTCGAACCCGTGCATTCTACTTACTGGTTCTACACCAGTCCATCAGAGCATACTGACATGTTGAAAACTAGTAGAAAAATAGTTCATTTACATTTTGAAATTGGAATAAATTTCAATTTTTTAAATGAATTGATTGAAATGATTTGAAGCATCAAAATGAATACGATCAAAATGATCAGAAACAAAGAACTTCTTTCAATTCAATAAGAAATAGAAATAGTATCCCGATTACAACATATCAATCGCTTATTTTTGATTAGTTCAAGACAACTCTGCGCAGTCTAAGGGACCGGCGTAGAACCAGTAGAAAGAAAGCACTGGTTCGAATCCGGAATGTGCAATTTTTTTCCCCATTTTTTTTTCTCCATTGTTTTACATATTTTTCATTTTTTATTGTGCTAATTACTCCGGTAATTGCACAACCGTGACGACCGTTGATTGTTTAGTAAAAATGACTAAAGACAACTTAAAATCTCATTAAAAAGTATCCTAATTACCATAAGTGATTAAATATGGATTCCTATTGTCCCGTAACACCTTCAATACATATTCTTGTCCCCATATTTAAAACTGAAATATTAATAAATGAATTGCGGCACCTTTGTTAAGTCAATCAAAGGCATCAACTTACTAGAGGTTACTGAAATGGTCTGCGAGCCTTTTAGAGCCAAAATTGCGTCTCTTATTGTCCCGCAATACCTTCAATACAATTTTTCTATCATATTTTGATTGCTGAAATATTAATAAATGAATTGCGGCACCTTTGTTAAGTCAATCAAAGGTATCAACTTACTATAGGTTACTGAAATGGTCTGCGAGCCTTTCAGAGCCAGAATTGCGTCTCTTATCGTCCCGCAATACCTTCAATACAATTTTTCTATCATATTTTGATTGCTGAAATATTAATAAATGAACTGCGGCACCTTTGTTAAGTCAATCAAAGGTATCAACTTACTATAGGTTACTGAAATTGTCTGCGAGCCTTTCAGAGCCAAAATTGCGTCTCTTATTGTCCCGCAATACCTTCAATACAATTTTTCTATCATATTTTGATTGCTGAAATATTAATAAATGAATTGCGGCAGCTTTGTTACGTCAATCAAAGATATTAACTTACTATAGGTTACTGAAAAGGACAGAGAGTCTTTCACAGACAAAATGTGGTCTCCTAGGTGATTATGAATTGAATAAGGTTAATTATGCAGCATAAAAGTATCACAGAAGCATCCTTTGAGTGATAAAAACAATGAAATATGACAAATATGAAGAAAATAAAAATTAATAAATTGAGAAAAAAAATTGCAACATCCGTGACTCGAACCCGTGCATTATACTTACTGGTTCTACACCAGTCCATCAGAGCATACTAACATGTTGAAAACTAGTAGGAAAATAGTTCATTTACATTTTGAAATTGGAATAAATTTCCATTTTTTAAATGAATTGATTGAAATGATTTGAAGCATCAAAATGAATCCGATCAAAATGATCAGAAACAAAGAACTTCTTTCAATGCAATAAGAAATAGAAATAGTATCCCGATTACAACATATCAATCGCTTATTTTTGCTTAGTTCAAGACAACTCTGCGCAGTCTAGGGGACCGGCGTAGAACCAGTAGAAAGAAAGCACTGGTTCGAATCCGGAATGTGCAATTTTTTTCCCCATTTTTTTTTCTCCATTGTTTTACATATTTTTCATTTTTTATTGTGCTAATTACTCCGGTAATTGCACAACCGTGACGACCGTTGATTGTTTAGTAAAAATGACTAAAGACAACTTAAAATTAATATATCAGTTACTGAAATGGTAAGCGAAGTAAGTAAATATGGATTCATATTGTCTCGCAATTAACTTACTATTAACCTACTATTAACCTACTATCGGTTATTAAAATGATCAGTGATCCTTTCACAGCCAAAATGGCGGCTCCTATTGTCCTGCAAAACCTTCAATACAACTTTTATTTCCAATTTTGAATGCTGGAAATTAATGAATGAATTGCGGCAGCTTTGTTACGTCAATCAAAGATATTATTCTAGTATCGGTTACTCAAATGATCAGGTAGCCTTTCACAGCCAAAATGACGTCTCCTAATGTCCTGTATAACCTTCAATACAACTTATTTTCCAGATTTTGAATGCTGAATTATTCCTTAATGAATTGCGGCAGCTTTGTTACATCAATCAAAGATATTAACCTATTATCGGTTACTGAAATGATCAGCGAGCCTTTTGCAGCCAAAATGGCGTCTCCTAATGTCCAGCAAAACCTTCAATACAATTTTTCTTCCAGATTTTCAATGCTGAAATTTTAGTGAATAAATTTCGCCAGCTTCGTTACGTCAATCAAAGGTTTCAACTTCTTTAAGTTACAAATATGGTCAGCGAGCCTTTCACTGCCCAAATGGCTTCTCCTAGGTGATAATGAATTGAATAAGGTTAATTATGCAACATAAAGGTATTACAGAACCATTCTTTAAGTCATTAAAACAAAGAAATATGACAAATATGAAGAAAAGAAAAAAATATGAATTGAGAAAAAAAATGCAGCATCCGCGACTCGAACACTCGCTTTCTAGTTACTGGTTCTACACCAGTCACTTAGAGTAATCAGAGATCTCGAAAAGTAGCTGGAAAATAGTTAACTTATATCTTGAAAGAGTATTACATTTCAATTTTATAAATCAATGGATTGAAATGATTCCAAACATGATAATGAACCCGATCAAAATGATCAGCAGCAAATAACTTCTCTCCATTCAATAAAAAACAGAAATAGTATCCCAATTACAAAATATCAATCATTTTTTCAGTCTTCCTGAAGACAACTCAGCGCAGTCTAGGGGACCGGCGTAGACCTAGTAGCAAGAAAGCACGGGTTCGAATCCCGAATATGCATTTTTGCCCATATTTTTTCCCCATTTTTCTTACATATTTCTCATTTTTTATTGTGCTAATAAGTCCGGGAATAGCACAACCGTGTCCTCTGTTGATTGTTTTGTTAGAATGACTAAAGACAACTTAAAACCTCATTAGAAAGTATCCTAATTACCATAATTGATTAAATATGGATTCCTATTGTCCCGCAATACCTTCAATACAATTTCCTTCCCGATTTTGATTGCTGAAATATTAATCAATGATTTGCGGCACCTTTGTTACGTCAATCAAAGGTATAAACCTACTATCAGTTACTGAAATGGTCAGCGAAGTAAGTAAATATGGATTCATATTGTCTCGCAATTAACTTACTATTAACCTACTATTAACCTACTATCGGTTATTAAAATGATCAGTAATCCTTTCACAGCCAAAATGGCGGCTCCTATTGTCCTGCAAAACCTTCAATACAACTTTTATTTCCAATTTTAAATGCTGGAAATTAACGAATGAATTGCGGCAGCTTTGTTACGTCAATCAAAGATATTATTCTAGTATCGGTTACTTAAATGATCAGGTAGCCTTTCACAGCCAAAATGACGTCTCCTAATGTCCTGTATAACCTTCAATACAACTTATTTTCCAGATTTTGAATGCTGAATTATTCCTTAATGAATTGCGGCAGCTTTGTTACATCAATCAAAGATATTAACCTATTATCGGTTACTGAAATGATCAGCGAGTCTTTTGCAGCCAAAATGGCGTCTCCTAATGTCCAGCAAAACCTTCAATACAATTTTTCTTCCAGATTTTCAATGCTGAAATTTTAGTCAATAAATTTCGCCAGCTTCGTTACGTCAATCAAAGGTATCAACTTACTTTAAGTTACAAATATGGTCAGCGAGCCTTTCACTGCCCAAATGGCTTCTCCTAGGTGATAATGAATTGAATAAGGTTAATTATGCAGCATAAAGGTATTACAGAACCATTCTTTAAGTCATTAAACAAAGAAATATGACAAATATGAAGAAAGGAAAAAATTATGAATTGAGAAAAAAAATGCAGCATCCGCGACTCGAACCCTCGCTTTCTAGTTACTGGTTCTACACCAGTCACTTAGAGTAATCAGAGATCTCGAAAAGTAGCTGGAAAATGGTTAACTTATATATTGAAAAAGTATTAAATTTCAATTTTATAAATCAATGGATTGAAATGATTCCAAACATGATAATGAACTCGATCAAAATGATCAGCAGCAAATAACTTCTTTCCATTAAATGAAAAACAGAAATAGTATCCCAATTACAAAATATCAATCATTTTTTCAGTCATCCTGAAGACAACTCAGCGCAGTCTAGGGGACCGGCGTAGACCTAGTAGCAAGAAAGCACGGGTTCGAATCCCGAATATGCATTTTTGCCCATATTTTTTCCCCATTTTTCTTACATATTTCTCATTTTTTATTGTGCTAATAAGTCCGGGAATTACACAACCGTGTCCTCTGTTGATTGTTTTGTTAGAATGACTAAAGACAACTTAAAACCTCATTAGAAAGTATCCTAATTACCATAATTGATTAAATATGGATTCATATTGTCCCGCAATACCTTCAATACAATTTCCTTCCCGATTTTGATTGCTGAAATATTAATCAATGATTTGCGGCACCTTTGTTACGTCAATCAAAGGTATAAACCTACTATCAGTTACTGAAATGGTCAGCGAAGTAAGTAAATATGGATTCATATTGTCTCGCAATTAACTTACTATTAACCTACTATTAACCTACTATCGGTTATTAAAATAATCAGTAATCCTTTCACAGCCAAAATGGCGGCTCCTATTGTCCTGCAAAACCTTCAATACAACTTTTATTTCCAATTTTAAATGCTGGAAATTAATGAATGAATTGCGGCAGCTTTGTTACGTCAATCAAAGATATTATTCTAGTATCGGTTACTTAAATGATCAGGTAGCCTTTCACAGCCAAAATGACGTCTCCTAATGTCCTGTATAACCTTCAATACAACTTATTTTCCAGATTTTGAATGCTGAATTATTCCTTAATGAATTGCGGCAGCTTTGTTACATCAATCAAAGATATTAACCTATTATCGGTTACTGAAATGATCAGCGAGTCTTTTGCAGCCAAAATGGCGTCTCCTAATGTCCAGCAAAACCTTCAATACAATTTTTCTTCCAGATTTTCAATGCTGAAATTTTAGTGAATAAATTTCGCCAGCTTCGTTACGTCAATCAAAGGTATCAACTTACTTTAAGTTACAAATATGGTCAGCGAGCCTTTCACTGCCCAAATGGCTTCTCCTAGGTGATAATGAATTGAATAAGGTTAATTATGCAGCATGAAGGTATTACAGAACCATTCTTTCAGTCATTAAAACAAAGACATATGACAAATATGAAGAAAAAGAAAAAAATATGAATTGAGAAAAAAAATGCAGCATCCGCGACTCGAACCCTCGCTTTCTAGTTACTGGTTCTACACCAGTCACTTAGAGTAATCAGAGATCTCGAAAACTAGCTGGAAAATAGTTAACTTATATCTTGAAAAAGTATTAAATTTCAATTTTATAAATCAATGGATTGAAATGATTCCAAACATGATAATGAACCCGATCAAAATGATCAGCAGCAAATAACTTCTCTCCATTCAATAAAAAACAGAAATAGTATCCCAATTACAAAATATCAATCAATTTTTCAGTCTTCCTGAAGACAACTCAGCGCAGTCTAGGGGACCGCGTAGACCTAGTAGCAAGAAAGCACGGGTTCGAATCCCGAATATGCATTTTTTCCCATATTTTTTCCCCATTGTTTTTACATATTTCTCATTTTTTATTGTGCTAATAAGTCCGGGAATTGCACAACCGTGTCCTCTGTTGATTGTTTTGTTAGAATGACTAAAGACAACTTAAAACCTCATTAGAAAGTTTCCTAATTACCATAATTGATTAAATATGGATTCCTATTGTCCCGCAATACCTTCAATACAATTTCCTTCCCGATTTTGATTGCTGAAATATTAATCAATGATTTGCGGCACCTTTGTTACGTCAATCAAAGGTATAAACCTACTATCAGTTACTGAAATGGTCAGCGAAGTAAGTAAATATGGATTCATATTGTCTCGCAATTAACTTACTATTAACCTACTATTAACCTTCTATCAGTTATTAAAATGATCAGTGATCCTTTCACAGCCAAAATAGCGGCTCCTATTGTCCTGCAAAACCTTCAATACAACTTTTATTTCCAATTTTGAATGCTGGAAATTAATGAATAAATTGCGGCAGCTTTGTTACGTCAATCAAAGATATTATTCTAGTATCGGTTACTCAAATGATCAGGTAGCCTTTCACAGCCAAAATGACGTCTCCTAATGTCCTGTATAACCTTCAATACAACTTATTTTCCAGATTTTGAATGCTGAATTATTCCTTAATGAATTGCGGCAGCTTTGTTACATCAATCAAAGATATTAACCTATTATCGGTTACTGAAATGATCAGCGAGCCTTTTGCAGCCAAAATGGCGTCTCCTAATGTCCAGCAAAACCTTCAATACAATTTTTCTTCCAGATTTTCAATGCTGAAATTTTAGTGAATAAATTTCGCCAGCTTCGTTACGTCAATCAAAGGTATCAACTTACTTTAAGTTACAAATATGGTCAGCGAGCCTTTCACTGCCAAAATGGCTTCTCATAGGTGATAATGAATTGAATAAGGTTAATTATGCAGCATAAAGGTATTACAGAACCATTCTTTAAGTCATTAAAACAAAGAAATATGACAAATATGAAGAAAAGAAAAAAATATGAATTGAGAAATAAAATATGCAGCATCCGCGACTCGAACCCTCGCTTTCTAGTTACTGGTTCTACACCAGTCACTTAGAGTAATCAGAGATCTCGAAAACTAGCCGGAAATTAGTTAACTTATATCTTGAAAAAGTATTAAATTTCAATTTTATAAATCAATGGATTGAAATGATTCCAAACATGATAATGAACCCGATCAAAATGATCAGCAGCAAATAACTTCTTTCCATTCAATAAGAAACAGAACTGGTATCCCAATTACAAAATATCAATCATTTTTTCAGTCTTGTTCAAGACAACTCAGCGCAGTCTAAGGGACCGGTGTAGACCTAGTAGCAAGAAAGCACGGGTTCGATTCCCGAATGTGCATTTTTTTCCCAAATTTTTCCCCCATTGTTTTACATATTTCTCATTTCTTATTGTGCTAATAAGTCCGGGAATTGCACAACTGTGTCCTCTGTTGATTGTTTTGTTAGAATGACTAAAGACAACTTAAAACCTCATTAGAAAGTATCCTAATTATCATAAGTGATTAAATATGGATTCCTATTGTCCCGCAATACCTTCAATACAATTTTCTTCCCGATGTTGATTGCTGAAATATTAATCAATGATTTGCGGCACCTTTGTTACGTCAATCAAAGGTATCAACCTACTATTAGTTACTGAAATGCTCAGCGGAGTAAGCGAAGTAAGTAAATATGGATTCATATTGTCTCGCAATTAACTTACTTTTAACCTCCTATTAACCTACTATCGGTTATTAAAATGATCAGTGATTCTTTCACAGCCAAAATGGCGGCTCCTATTGTCCTACAAAACCTTCAATACAACTTTTCTTTCCAATTTGGAATGCTGAAAATTAATGAATGAATTGCGGCAGCTTTGTTACATCAATCAAAGATATTAACCTATTATCGGTTACTGAACTGATCAGCGAGCCTTTCACAGCCAAAATGGCGTCTCCTAATGTCAAGCAAAACCTTCAATACAATTTTTCTTCCAGATTTTCAATGCTGAAATTTTAGTGAATAAATTTCGCTAGCTTCGTTATGTCAATCAAAGGTATCAACTAACTGTAAGTTACAATTATGGTCAGCGAGCCTTTCACTGCCAAAATGGCGTCTCCTAGGTGATAATGAATAGAATAAGGTTAATTATGCAGCATAAAGGTATTAACCTACTATTAACCTACTATCGGTTATTAAAATGATCAGTGATCCTTTTTACAACCAATATGGTGGCTCCTATTGTCCCGCAAAACCTTCAATACAATTTTTCTTTCAAATTTTTAATGCTAAAAAAATAATAAATGAATTGCGGCATTTTTGTTACGTCAATCAAAGATATTAACCTACTATCGGTTACTGAAATGATCAGCGAGCCTTTCAGAGCCAAAATGGGGTCTCCTAATGTCCTGTAAAACCTTCAATACAATTTTTCTTCCAGATTTGGAATGCTGAAACATTTGCAGAACCTTTGTTACGTCAATCAAAGGATCAACCTACTATTGGTCACTGAAATGGTCAGCGAAGTAAGTACATATTGTCTCGCAATTAATCTACTATTAACCTACTATCGGTTATTAAAATGATCAGTGATCCTTTCACAGGCAAAATGGCGTCTCCTATTGTCCCGCAAAACCTTTAATACAATTTTTCCGCCCGATTTTGAATGCTGAAATATTAGTCAATCAATTGCGGCAGCTTTGTTATGTCAATAAAGGATATCAACAAACAGCAATGCATTCAAGTATGATAGACCGAAACATGAAACATCACTCAACCAAAAATCATGTCTATCTTTCATTCATTTTGCTTCCTGAGTACTCAGGTGTGACAATGGGTAATAATCTTGTTTTCAAATATATGGAGTAAATTCTCACACAAATTGGAAATCCTGTTCCATAACGTTCGTACATAATCTTTCAAATATATTCTGTCAAACAAAAACAGGTATTAGTAAACAAATTTGATGCAAAAACCAAACATGAATTAGAGAATTATGTACAGGGGGTACGTCAAAAACGTACAAAATTGGGAAATAAAAGAAACAAACTGATTCATGCATGACAATAACTAAAAATGCCACAGCTCTTAACAAGAAAGACACATTGAAATCATATTTTGGAAGATTATCATGTATTTTCATGGCACAACAATCAGAAATGTGACCTATTTTAATGAAGAACACAAATTACATTCATGCTTGACAATTTGGTTTTGAAGATCATCGGTATATTACCAGTCAAGACAAAGCCAGTTTAAAGTCAACTGCTTGAAAAGAAATCAGTTTTATGAGATCTACTGCATCACAATTAGGATAATACGCAACACAATGCACAAAGCATGCTCAGATTAATGCCAAAAAAATCAACCTGCATGTAAATGAGGTCCCTTTTATAACTGTCCCTCAATTATAGATTTAAATTTTGATTTTCAGTAACCACATTTTTATGACTACTCAGAAACTGTAACCATTCAGGTGACTGGACTTTGTGGTAATCATCACATAATCTGCCTTTGAGAAAGGTCCTACTCGGATAAAAATGCTAAGCGTATACTTTGAGGTCAGTTTGCAATTTACTTTTCAGAAAATAACACTTTATGAAACAGGTTTCAAAAACAAACTAGTGAAGTAGAATTCTGACCATAGGCCTAACTTAATTAAATTATCACTTAATCACCTGGTCACCGCAGTGATGCTGTCCATCTTAGCTGTGAGAAAATGTGGATGAAGCATCTTCGGACTAATCAACCACATGGCCTCAACATCCAGGAGGGTAATGACTAACACTGTGCATGTTTACTAATAATCCTTCTTTGGTGTTCACTGCTCCACACTTTGATCTTTCCCTCTCTTCTCACTAATCCCTACCCTATTGCCTGCCCTTCCCTCATCCCTTTCATCTTACCCTGCCAGCTTTTCTCTTCCTGTTTGTCATCCGTGTCCTATTCATTCTCTATCCCTTCCTACTTGTATTTGTTTTGTCCCTGTCATTCTGCCTTTGAGAAAGGTCCTGCTAGGATCCAAACATCAGGCTCTCCTATTTTTTGAAATTATCACTTCAAGCATTTGTCATTTTTCTCTGTTTGAGAAAGGTCCTTTTCAGAACTCTCACTAATTCTTCAAAATTAGTTCTGAAAGGAATTTCAATACTGAAGGTAGTTTTGGGAAACTGGTAATATAAGAAACAATTATGTACAAGTACCTATACTGGTAGATTCAAGGGAGCTTTGTGAGAAATCTACCTCAAATAATATTTAAGTTGTGCAAAGATAGAGTATGGGTAGCGCTTAAAGGCTAACCAGTCGGAAAGAGTGCATGAGCTTTCGTAGCAACAACTATCACATAAGATGCTATGAAAGCTGATGCACTCCTGGTTAGTCTTTAGATGCCAACAGTGGATACATTCAGACAGCGTTTTAAATTCGCTAAAACTACCGTTTTAACCCGATCGGTTATCAAAATGTGTGTCTGAATGGTCCGACGCCGTTTTAAATTTAAAACCGATCCAATCTAACTCGCCGCTAAAACTCAAATTCAAAACTGCTCAAGAGGAGGCTTTAGTACTAAACATGATCTGGTTTAGCCGCTCAAACGCTGTTTGGACACAATCAGCGATGTTGACCTGCCTTGCTGCACAGTTTGCATAACAGGTAATAATGATGTGTGTGAGTAGCATGCACTTTATGCATCTATAGGATGTGGGGCAGAGTGAGTGACTTTTTAAAACCAAATCGGTTTTATCTGCTTGCTGTAGGACGCTGTATGAGTTTTAAATTTACAACTTGCCCACATTGTTCGAAGGCGTTTTAACTTGATTGGTTTTAACTAACACGTTGTCTCAATGTTGTTACTTGAACGATACAAAAGACTCATATAAGAAAGTACAGATGCATTGCAGAATTGATCAATATCGATGAGCATTGTAACACATTTATAATATACAAATCAGAAACACAGCTCCCAAATACAGTATCCTGAAATAGAGTAGTATCACCACATGCTACACAATTATTTCACACAATAAAACAAAGTCAGCATAAATTGTAACATCTAGATTATGATTTCAAATATTTAAAAACTAACCACACTTATTTGGACAGATAATATACATGTATGTCTTGGATTAAGCCTTTTTCGGTCAAGAAATGAGTCTTATGTTTCAGAAACGTACGACTCACCTACCACGTCACATTTTCAATGCTGTGCACCTTGTTACCCCAATGTAAAAAAAAAACTGCTGGTTGGAAGACTAGTGTGTCAAGTCATCAGACATTCTTCATTAATCAGCCAGAAAGTCGGGTTCAAACAATTGACTGGAGAGGAAGACTAGCTGCATCTGCCTTACAAGGGATGAGTCTCGTAAGGGCTGTTCTCACCAGATATATAACAGGACAGAGTCAGACGTATGAAGCCAAACCACAATGTCGCAGCCATGCACAGGCAATGGGCACGGTTCGTACGTATGAAGCCGTGCAACCATGCACAGGCAATGGGGTTGCGACATTGTGGTCTGGCTTCATACATTTGTCCTGTTATAATATACCTCGTTCACACTAATTCGTTCACATTAATTATTCAATTATATAATTACAAATGATTAATCAAATAATTATTCATTATAATACTCCATGTTTTGAATCACGATTCAAATTGCTTGGGTTCACGCACACCATAAATCGCACACACCCAAAAAAAATCCAGACCCGCTTGCAATTATCATCGTCGTCACACTGCGCATCCGTCCTTCCAGAACGACGACAGCATAGCGTATTCCGGGAGACATGGCCAGCACTTCCTGTCACTAGGCTGCTGATAGCTAGTGACGAGTGCGTACAGTGCATTGTGGGATTACCAAGAAAAATAGTTAACATGAGAGCATTCACACACTCTACTAGGCTAACAATATATTTTCCCTATATTGCTCAACTGCTCGTTGTCTTACTATTGGTCGTATGTTTTGATGATTTTGATGAAATCAACCGCCAATGGTCTTACTCATTTCGTTCCTTGGGGCATGAAGTAGGGATGCCTTCCCTTCCTCTAAACATCTCAAGACTCCTTCAATGAAGTCTTGAATAAGAGCATGATTAGATAACACTTATCGTCATGCTACACTGTCTGTATCCATCAGTCTCAAGCGTTCCTCCTCTCTGTCACAAATTGCCTCCTTCCTGCAAAAGTTTCTGCACAAGCTTGAACTTCTCGGGGAACTGGTCCTCCAAGATGCTCATGACCCTCTTTGGGAGCTCCCAGGTGGTCTCGTTCGTGACCGAGTTAACAAAGAAGATGTGACCACTGCCCGGCAGGTCACTCTCACTGGCACCCTCAGTGTCGGGCCGATCGATGTGCATCATCCAGTTGTCCACCAGCTGCGACTGGTCAATGTACAGGCCGCACGAGCACTTCTTGTGCTTCTGCTCGGAGATCTTGCAGAGTTCCATGATCTCGTCCACGCGGGATTTCTTCAGGTCCTCGGCCCTGCAGTAGACGTGATTGTTGACGATGTACATGGGCTCAGTGCCGTGATTGGGGATGGGCAGCGGAGCCCTTGAGTCCATGAAGCTGGAGTAATTGGATTTCTCCAGCGAGTTTGATGGCGACCTCATCTTGTTTTTACGAGGTGGAAGGGACGGAATGGCTTCCTTTATGATCAGAAAGATAAACAAATGAAGGAAAATTAGCAAGCAGACACTAGAACTAGAACAGAGACCAAGACTAAGACAGAGACCAAGACAAAGACCAAGTCGGGGACGGAGACCAAGACCAAGTAAAGGACTGCGACCAAGACAAAGACAGAGACAAAGACCAAGTCAGGGACTGAGACCAAGACAAAGACAGAGACCAAAACTAAGTTGGGGACTGAGACCAAGACAAAGACAGAGACCAAGACCAAGTAAAGGACTGCGACCAAGACAAAGACAGAGACCAAAACTAAGTTGGGGACTGAGACCAAGACAAAGACAGAGACCAAGACCAAGTAAAGGACTGCGACCAAGACAAAGACAGAGACCAAGACCATGTCAGGGACTGAGACCAAGACTAAGACAGAGACCAAGACCAAGTTGGGGACTGAGACCAAGACTAAGACAGAGACAAAGACCAAGACATGAACTTCGACTAAGACAGAGGCAGAGACCAAGATGGGGACGGTGACCGAGACTGACAGGGAGACCAAGACCATGTCTGAGAGCGAGCCCAAGCTCAAGCATGTACTCACTGCTGGCGGACTAGTCGGTGTCGTCCTTGTCGGGGAATAGCTGCAGATGGGCTTCAGGAGTTTGAGTTGGTCGATATCCTTCCCCGGCACATCATTGAGCCAGAAGTATTCCACAAGGTGTGGCAGGGACCAGAAGACCAACTTGGGGGTGACTTCAAACATGCCTGTAGCTGTACAGTTGACCTTGAAGTTGTAGATGTGTCTTGGGTTGTCCCTAAGTAAAGGCAAAAAGGCTAGGCATGAATACTGGGTATATTAAAGGTTCAAAATATAGATTGTTTGGTATCGGATCATATCTGGCAAATGTTTCTCTAAAGCAGCTAGGAATCATACCTGTACCTCAACTTACTGTACGACAATAACCCATCATAAGTTGTGATAGCCCATATGATTTCTGTATACCACTCAGGTCTTAAGATTGGTCGCAAGAAATTTATCGCATGTCATATTGTGTCATATAATTATTGCATCATATACAGTACATGTCAAATCATATCAATTATTCAGTGAGTTTCAAAAGTTGATAAAAAGTGCAAACAAAACTTCTAAATGATTGATAATCAATTAATTTATTTCAAGAAGCATTAATCACATTTGGAATGTAACTAGAATGCTAAACAATACAGCTCGATTATGCAAGATTCTCAATATTCACACATCCTAGAAATTAGTATTTCTTTTTAGTCAGCCATTACTCTAGTTTTAAGTCTCAACCATGTAGCAGAAACAAATTCACACAGGTATGTAGGCACAATTTGCAGTTTCTGCAATAAACGGCCAAGGCAACAAAATGGCATTCGTAACATGTAAATTCTTTTCACAGTGCAAATTTAATTCAATTCTCACTGCTGGCAAAACCTAGGAGTAAACTTGTATTTCTCCTTGCTAGCAGAATGCTTCAGCCCGGACCAAAAACTTAAACATAGACAGAGGCATTCTGCACTAAACATGAAAAGGAAGACGAGGGCATTCATCATGTATTGAAAAAACAAATAATTGTTTGCATCGGTAAGAATGTGCAGTGGCCGTTTCCATACGACTCATCATACCTTAGGCCCCCCCCAAAAAAAATATATATATATATATTATATACGTAGTTGTGCTTCCGGTTTTCGGGCCAACCCTACATTTTGGGGTTTTTTGGGGGAAGTGTGTTTCCCAACGACCCCATTTTGACAGCACATCAACTCAACCCTAAATGTTTTTGATGCCATGACCAGTGATTTTAAATCAACCAACCCTGCATACATGTAAATCATGTTTATGTTGGCTTGAGTATAACACTTAGCCAGTACATGACTCACGTCTCAGCAATTTCAGCATACAAAAAGTCCAACCTACCTACATGTACGTACATGTACGGTATTGGTATATTGTACCCTTTTACCCATGTAATAGGAACCACAACTATTTTTTGTCTGGCCCTTACGAACAACTGCAAGACAATGAGTGATGCACAGAAACCACATAGCCCATCATAATGTATAATAATGCTTCTCAAAATTTTGTAAGCTGAGTTACGAAGCATCAAAATGGCCTTGTCATCTTCACCCAGGGAGTTCAATGAGGTATAACATTGTAACTCAACATTTTGGGTAGTGTGTACCGGTACTCTGCCCGTTGTAAGTACTACACTGTACATGGTGTCACCACAAACCTTCCTGAGTTCACTGAGGCTTTGCACAATATGAACAGTACACCGTAACTCCACTCCATTGTCACTATGTCCATGAATCATGATTGATAAGAACTGAACCATGATTCTGTGAACAGGCCAAACTATCCAGGGGAATTCCCCCATACATTCACATCCGGGTTGTTGTTTTCTTTTCCGCAGTACACGAGCTCTACGGAGAAACCAATCAAATGCACTGGTTTCCTGCATGAATATTCATGACCACCATAGTATACACATGTTCCCATGAGTGGTTGAGAATATAGATTGGTAAATTTTTCTCACCACAGAGCTTGTGTACCGGTACTAGGAAAAAGGCAATTGCTGAATTGTCTACGGTGATTTCATGCAAAGTTTCCCATATATGAGGCCATAGATATCCGTGTGCTCACTTCCACTTTCCAAACCTCACAGAATTTTCACAAGGTGCAATCACTAGGGATTTCTAGGATATCCGTTGAACTCAAGGCTGACTCCGGCTTACAAAATAATTTTCCCTAGAAGTGGTTTTTCCCCAAAGTGGGAACGGTCCACAAGGGCATATTTCTCAGGCATTTGTTGAGTCATACTTAGCAACACCCAAGGACATTGAGAGGACTCTTTATTGTGACAGACAATGAGATCCTTGTTTTCCTTACCAGGTTTCGAAATTCACATCATCCCCTCTGACAACAAATTTCAAACCCAGCTCTTTTTCAGTTCACATCATCCCCTCTTACAACAAATTTCAAACCCAGCTCTTTTTCAGTTCAATAAAATTTTTTCAGTAAGATTTGCCACATTGAGAAAATAACTATAGAGAGGGACAATGCACATTATTCCTTGTTAAACATGTATGTCGAGTCCACCTCTTCAAACACTTTTAAATGGTGTCATCGCTAACCACCCTTGACTTGCTGCTACAGTACCTCCACCATGAACTGCCTGAGATCTCCGCACTGACCACATTTAATAACTGACCCAAAACCGTATGAAAAGAGGGTTTACTTACACCACAGATATTGTGAGGTTTCCAGGTTCTGTATTGCTGTCCCGGAGAAGAAAGGACCCCCTTGTGTCCATGTGAGGCTTTAAAAGATCCTCCAACTGTAAAAGCAGAAACACAAGTCACAATATTTGGAGTCCAACAAATAAAGGAACAACTGACTGGCAACTTCTAAATAAATTTAGAAAAAACAAAAACAAAACAAAAACCAATCAAAAGTAAACTTTGACTGGACAAGGATTTGAACCTGAGACATCAGGGAAAAGAAGCTTGCCAATATGTTTGTACACTTCAGATCCCTAGATGACAGCAGAAAATGAGGTTGACTGTGATATTTACTGCAGATCGAGACCCTTTAAACCTCCAGGGAAACCCAGGTACATGTACATGTTATAATCAAATCGAACCAATCGTTGACCTTTGTACCGATTTCAATAGGAAGTCACATTTTTCCTTTTGCATCTTTTGGATAAATGTTGACATAAAAGCGCTGGGGACTTAGACTCACACACATTCACAATCACAATGTGTCCCATTGACATGTGTCTTGTGTTATCTACATGCACCTCACCAAAAAGCTTCACCTAGAAAGTATAAGTAGTCATATTCCATAGCATATATAACATTGTAGAAACTATCGGTTTTTGTCCTAGCAGGACCTTTGAGAATGTCAATTTCCTTGTCTGTTTTGCAAACCAAGACCTAGCTAGCTTTTCTGTGGGATAACAATCATGCACACAATTTTCCTGCCAAATTTGGTGTATTATTTGACGGAATTCCTTTGTGAAAGACTCAACAGTCCTGAGCAGCAAGCCAATTATCGTACTTGTATGTCTGCATTCAACATACATGTCTTTTTGTATGTACCAGTATACACATGGGATGTGGGTAATAAATCACCTCTTAAAGTCTGAATCAAAATTCTCCCTCAGTTACCAAAACTGGAAGTGCAGTTGGTCGAGGCACCCGTAAAGAATAGGAACAAATTCAATGCGACAAAAGCCTTGCTAGAAGCAATCATCCTTCTACAGTTCTAGGAAATAGGCCCACTTTTGCGGATGTTTCAAATGGGTTGCCTGATTCTAAATGGTAGGTTTGTGAAAAAAGAAATTCAGAAAAAAAATGCATCCCATGGATGTATTGTACATGTATTTCACTGACACCATATAATAGTATAATTTGAAAGAATAAAAAGGATTCCAAAATGCATTGTGAGGCTCACTACATTTTTGGAAAAGAGTTCGCTTTTATAGCGACAAATCTTGTGATGTGCTAGGCTTAAGATTCCTTCTGCTACCAAAGCCTACCATCATATTTGAAACAGAAGTCTTTACACAAATCTCATCAATTTGGAGGGCCCGACATTTTTATCCTAGCAGGACCTTTCTCAACTCAAAGGCAGGAGAAAGATCCTCCTAGGAGCGAAACTTCAGGCCTTCCATGTTTCATGTTTCAGATTTGCATTTGGGCCATTTTAGTCAGTAAACCTTGTAACGCTTTCTATTATTCTGTATATAACTTTTGGTATTATTATAAGTCTCTAAACTTTTTTAGAAGTACTTTGCAAGTACCGAAAAAGTGGAGGAATTAAAAAAACTTTTAATTCATGGCAGAAGGTACAAAATATGTAAAACCAGAGTCTAACGTTGTTTTCTTTCTATCTGTGAGTAATCTAAAAAGTGTAAGTGCTCGGGTAGCTAGCAAATATTTTCAGTTTCATTATAGTACTAGGACAAGATCATTATAATATTGAATTGAAGAGGTTTATTGTTACAATGTACATGTATCAAAAGGGAAGATTTAAAGAATGGGTGTGGCTGAGAAAAACAAAGCAAAATTGGGATTTGAAATGATATGCCAGTAAAGCATGGTACATGTTAAAGCCCCTACACAACATTGGTAAGATCGAAAAACAGAAATGTTCACAGATTTACATGAAACTTATACAGCTTGAAGATGGTTAGTAGAAACCTCACACTGAAATATTTCTGCCTAAAATGTTGTATTTTGGGAGAAAAAGAGTAAAAGAAATCATTTACGTCTCACCGAGATCTAACTACTTTTCGGAACAGTACGGAGTTGAATGCTGCATTTTCGCGAAACAAATGAAGCGGTTTTCGCAATTTTCTCGAGACTCGGTTGGCAGATTGAGCTGAAATGTTCACAGGTGTGCTATTTCATGCAAGTTTTGGATGCTATTCTTTGACCTCGACCAATGTTGTGTAGGGGCTTTAAGCCAAAGTTTTTTTTTTCACAAACAAAATATACTTTAAATAGAAGTGTTTCAATTGGCAAAATGACCAATGAACAAGCTGAATTCACGTATCTGCAATGGGTTGGATTGGAACACGTTGAACAGCAATTCCCATTTATCAATTAAAATAATTACGGTAAATAGACTGTGATAAGAACCAGGGTCTCTGGTTGAACGGCCCAGTGCTCTACCACCTGAGCTACATGTATTAAGGCCTTAGGTAGGTAGCCTGTCCAAATAGGCGACAATCTTCGCTGGGGTGGGGGCACCAGTCAGAAACACTAAGGTGATGTACAGTGTAGCTAGTAATAGTATGAGGGTCATTCCAGAATGGCTGCATGCACATTCAGACACATTTTATGATTTATTAGCCATTTAGTGGACCTGACGTTTTTATCCTAGCAGGACCTTTCTCAAAGGCAGAGAAAAAGGCTGCCTTTGAGAAAGGTCCTGCTACATGTAGCTACATGTAGGATTGAAATGTCAGGCACACTAAATTTTGAGATTTGCATTTTGGTAAATTTAGACAGTGAGAAGTTTGCAACATCTTTGTATACAGCCATATATTCTCTGATTTTATCAGAATGATCTTTTTCTTTTTGATTTCTGTGTGTTAATAATAAGAAAAGAATAATATGCCAAAGTGTTGCAAACCGGTTACTAGCTAAGATGAACAAAGTGCAAATCTCAAAAATTAGGAGGGCCTGACACTTCGATCCTAGCAGGCCCTTTCTCAAAGGCAGAAAAGTCCAGGGATGGATTTCACAAAACCTTACAATGCATCGTAACTCTACTTACGATGGATAACCCATTGTAAGTTGTGCTAGGCCGTATGGTTTCTGTGCATCGCTCTTCGTCTTGCAATTGATCGTGAGTTATGACGAGTTTGGTGAAATCGTCCCCTGCTTGGATAAAAATGTCGGCCCTTCAGTTGTTGAAATAAAAATAATGATGGGCATACATGTATATTAGTTATTACCTGTTTGTTGGTCACTCTTCCATAGTAGAATTCAAGAGACATAGCTGCTTTGCACGCACCCTTATAGCCAGGCCTGGTGATGGGTCTAGGTACCATACCCCGGTTCTTGCGTTGCGGTACGGGCGGCATGTCTTGCTCTTGGCTGTCTGTCTCGGTCAAGGAAAGCTTGTACGTCCTGGACATGGTCTGAGTCAGGTCTGTAGCCATCACCGCTTATAAAGCCTCCAAGAAGTACGCGTCACACAGACCAGCAGTAGCACCAACATCTGCTGTGCGTGTATTTTCCCGGAGTTTGTTGACAGGCATGATGTCATTCAGCAAAGGTTGCAACGCTGTACGATCACTTCCTTCCTCGTACACCTGGGGAAAATACATCAGACACAGGGAAGTAACGATTAGTATGCCTACGTGCTATCCTAATGACAAAAACAATGCAGGCCTTGGACATTTGAAAAACATTTCTATGAATGCTTCAGGGACGTATTTGTAGCCCTACTTAGAACTTGAAAACAAGTGCATACTCTGTACGCAACAGGAAAGTGCCGATTGCACCTGGATGACAGTACGGTGTGGTTTGTGCGACATGCTGACCTAGTTTGGTAGACCTAGGGTTCCAATCTAAATAAAAAGTGAAGTCATACACTGTAAATAATCAAATCACCTTGAACTTCTGAACATGCTCTTATTAGGACGTGTTTGCAGCTGTTGGCTGTATGTACCGTAATGAATTTTCTTGCTCTAGTGTCATACACACATGCCTACAACTCCATTTTCTCGACAAGCAAGGACCCAGGAGGGGATTTCTTGTAAGGAAGACTGTCCTCATTTACAATTTTGTAAGTCCATTTATATTGGCATTTCTTTGTAAGCCTTTTTTGCCTTGTTAATTACATTAGCTTTGACAGTAACTGTTGGATTCATTCTGCCTTTGAGCAGAGGAAGGTTGAAAGAACCTGAGAAAGGACAGGCTCACTGATTTTTTTAGATTTTTGAAAATAAGCTTGACAAAAAGTATATTGATCTTGTAATTAGATCCATTAATTTTGTTTTTATGACAAAATGACTGTAGTCTAGGTAGCTAGTAATTTTTTATAAAATTGATTACCTTAGTAATATAACGATATATATATAATTAATAGCTTTCCTTATTGTAAAAAAATAAGTTTGAAAAACATTTGGCAAATAAAACTTTGACTGGATCGGGACTTGAACCCGAAACCTCTGGTTTTGTGGCACTACCACTACCACAGTGGCACTAGTACCAGTACCACAGTACCAGCACTCTTACCATCTAACTTCTAACTCTAAGTTACTCCAAAGTCTTGCTATGCTGCCCTTACTCTTACTCAAGTTACTGTACTGTAGAGTAGATGGCAGCCTTCCCAAATCAACTACTGTTTTAGGGATTTGATACAAACAAATAAACTACACATGGAAATACACAAAAGTGTGCCCTTCCACGGGGGTAGTCACTGTAAGGAGCAAACACTACCTAACCAGTTCTTACCCCTGTTTCTGGACACGCAAATGTGGTTGTCAACCGCTGTAGGCTAGGCAGGTAGGTTGGGTGTCCTCACCGTAGTATAGGTCTGGTACTGAATGCCCAGTTCTACTGGTGGTGGTGCTTTTTATGCACTCCTGGGTGGAGTTTCTTGCCCTATTATTGTTATATTGTTATGGCCATCATGGGCAATGAATGGACAGTGGGTCCACTGTGGGATAGGCTACAGCCTGCATTGGAATGTATCACAAGCCGACTGGCCTAGTTAATCTGATGTGGTTACCAATCTTGGGCAGGTGTCTTAAGAATTTCCCTACACTAACTAGTTAATTTGTTAACTGGGGCGCCAGTCAGCAGCATTTGATTTTTAACAATTAACTGCCATATATTTCCACTCCATGCCAGAGATGTGTACCCTACATGTACGGTGTATCTCCAGAGTGCTTAACTGGATCAGCCAACACAGCAAAGCAGGCTACCACTACGAGTCCGACATAGTTTCCTTACTCAATCAATGGTTCGACTTTCGGTAACTACAACTTGAACTTTGAAGTTGAACTTTCTTTGAAGTTATGTTCTGCAAGTGCAAGACCCTTCGCAACAAATTACTCAACTTGGGCAGATTTTGATCAACAACTCAATCACTTAGTGACTTACTACTTAGTTCTTACCGGGTAAACAGTAAACACGTGCATTGACGTCAAATCGAGTCCACTTCGTTATCGCCATCCGCTAGTTCCAGTGATTTCCGCGAGATAACCACTGATTGTCAGATGCCGTACAGACTTTCTCTTCCAAAGCTGTAGCCTGTAATACTAGTTAGTACTAAGTACTAGTACTAGTACTAGTAGTACTACGGTAGTAGTACTACTAAGTACCTTTTCTGTGGTACTAGTAGTAGTAATACAATATCAATGGTATGACTGAGTATGACAGGAACATTGGAACAGGCCTTTGGCTTTAGTATGGTGACCGACTGCGAAAAAAGGGCAACCAACTTCCTGGTCTAACCAGCTGTTACAGCGCCCTCTATAGCCCATGGATGTAGAGCGTTTTTATTATTATAATTTTTATTCAATGCAATTCAACCTGCGGCATTTATTTTTTGTAATAATTGCTTATTGTCCAAACTTTTTTTTTACAGGTTTTTCACAAGAGCTGGCAACTCTAAAGTGCATTTTCAAACTTGTTGTCCAAGTGTAATTTTGTATAATAAATGCCCTATGTGAATGTTTCAATCCTAAGCTGGACCTTTCTCAAAGCTTCTGCCTTTGAGAAAAGTCCTGGAACATCACTCATCAGGCCAACCTATTAGTTATTAGCATTTTAGACATTTTAGTCAGTAAGCAGTTTGTAACATCTTTGCATATCAGGATTAATAAGCAACTTTCTAAAGAAATTCCCTTTTTCTTTTCAATTGACACTAACATTAACCTATTATACCTACAACCAGATGCCACACCTGGATTGTCTTTTCAAACACTGTTTTAAATACACACATAGACATCAAGTCCAAGAAATTTATTTGACTAAGATTTTTTTTTATTGTTCTGTGACAAAAAACAAGCAAACTTTGAGGTATTTTACAAGCTGAATTTTCCACCGACTACTAAAGAGGGAACAGCAAAGAAGAGTATTCATTTCTTTCAACGACCTTCTGGATTTAGTGATTTTTTTCTGAGCTTCTAATGAACGCTGTGAATTCACGGGAGCTAAGAGCAACGAGATAACATAAGACTGGGATCCTTCATTAGAAATGATCTGTTATTCAGTATTCAAACATTAATATGAGGTCAGGAAGATTGGTTGCTTTTGATTTCTTGGATTTTGTGAGTACACAGTTGTTCAACATCTCCTTCAGAGGGTAGCTTTGGATGAAGCAGACATTGACTAGTGTCCCTTAGCTTGTCTGAATCTCAATCACTTCCTGCTTTGGTTTATATCTACTGGACAGTGTGCCTGGTATGGGTCAGGGCTGTATACTGGCACTGTGATAATTGAATGAGAATGACCCATTGTGAATAGGGTCATTGTAGGTAAACATAGCTGTGACAGTGAATGGGTGCACTGAATGGCCCACTGTGTACAAGCTGAATAGTGTCTATGCATCCACAGCTGTGGCTGTGAATGGACATACTAGTCATAGGTCACAACAAAGTAGCGCTCTCCATCATGGAGTTTCAAGCAATGCCTTCTCGTTGTCTCCAAGAAGCAAATGTTACAAGTAAGGTCTGTCTCGGACGGGGTTCCTCTTGGCCTTACTTCTCCTCCTGATGCCCCTGGGGAATGTAATCAAAGTATCGTCCAATTACTTGCAGATCTGTGCTGAGACTTGGAATTATACTCAATCAATAGAATTGTTCGCAAGATCTTCTTCAGTAGATCAGAGAAATGAGATTTGAAGGCTTTCATGGTGAGAATAGCAGAATACCGGTAAGTCTCAAAAGTTAGAGGGCCTGATGCTTCGATCAAAAGTTAGGGGGCCTGATGTTTTGATAAAAAATTAGAGGGCCTGATGTTTCGATCTTAGCAGGACCTTTCTCAAAGGTAAAGCAGATTAAGTAATAGGTTTGCGGTAACACCATGCAAAGGTCAGAGAAAATGCCTTATTGGTTTCTGTTTCGTTCACAATGGATGCAATGGCAACTTTCTGAGGACACTGAAAAGTTAGACGATCAAATCAGACATGACAGGGTTTTCAGAGAGTCTGCTACCACAGGCTGACTAGATTCATCCGGGAGCCCTGTGTGATGTAATCATGGACTTACAGTGGGTACCATCTGTGTTTAGTCGTGTAGAACATCTTGGCCAACTCGTGGACGTCAGGACCTTGCTTCTCTTTGCTCCATTTCTCGTGACTCATCCTCATCTTCAGCATCGACTCGGCGGTTTCCTTACAAGCCAAGAATGTTTTTGTATTGAGAATGGGGAAATAATCTCTCTTGTGAGTTTGTGTGGTTCTGAAAAGATCTGCAGGACGAATGGGAGGGCTAACATAAAATGGCCGATAGTGGCTTCAGTCCTGAGAAAGACCTTGGGAACAAGGCTGGCAAATCTATTGTATTGGGAGTGCAAAAATGGCCGAGAGTGGCTTCAGTTCTAAGTAGACCTGGGGAAAAGGCTGACAAACCTATTGCATTGAGAGTGCTAAAATGGCGGAGAGTGGCTTCAGTTCTAGGTAGACAACAAGGCTGGCAATTTTGGCAAAGTAGGCAAACCCATTGTATTGGGAGTGCCAAAATGGTGGATGGTTGCCTCCTTGCACTATTCAGGGCCAGGATGAATGAATTAATAGCTTGAAAATACAAAGAAGCAGATCTACAGAGCACCCACAATATCTGAGAAAGCTTACCTCTGGCTTGGATGGGTCTGGTCTGGGGATAGGCTGCAACAGAAAAAAATATGAACTTTATGGCTTGGAATTCATCAGTCTAATAGCTACATGGACTGCACATGTAGGACTAAAGATATCAATGGTATTTGGAGGGGATACATCTGGTGAGGTTAGGCAAATGAAATGAAATGAATTTGTAAGTGAGAAAAGCCTCCTGCAGAGAGAATTATAAATCAAGCTTAAAGGAAGAAGGTATTATCTCTAGTGGTGAAAGTTTCCTTGTCTTCACAAACAGTGCCTGGATTTGTGGAATATGTTAGGGAAAATGTCTTGCTGGTTGACAGTGCATTAGCCATTCAATTCTGTGCTACTCCTCAAGTGAATAATTATTCCTTTTAGTCGCTAAAAATGTGTAAGCGGCTAAGAAGCCCCACATACTTGTAAATTTTTTCACCAATGAAATCAACTAGTCTTAACCACTCTGTGCTGGGAACTCTGAATTTGGAGTGCCGGTGCTGTTGCTAAGCGCCAGGCCCTCCGAATCCCAACATCACTATTGTCCAAGTTTTGAATAAAGACTCTTTCAGACAACCACAAAACGATATGTAGCATGACAAAAGCCACACAGACGTCCGATTGTGCCAGGTTTGACTCACTTGTACTCATAGTGTAGTACTCTTATTGATTTATTTCGAAGGTATTTGTTGTTATCAATTGCTTAGAGAATTTTGAAAATAGTACATTTTTCAAAGGGATAGTTATGGGCGCTAAAAGTTACAATGTTGGCAGTTATGGGCACTAAAAAGTGGCCCGAAGCCAAGTGGTTAAACACAGAAATTTTCGCTGTCATTTTCAATTCATTTTCAAGGATTCCGTAAACATACGGGCCAGAGAGGTAAATGCAAAAACTCCGCAAAGCAAATTCATTTTTCAAATTCATGTCAGGCCGGTATTAAGATGGCCATCTTACACATTTACATACAATACCTTTGAGTGTTCATACGGGAAGGGTTCCGTGGGATGATGACATGCTATACAATTACCATCTGCAGTTTCCACCATTGCAAGGCTCCTGAATCAAAAGAAATAAATTAATAAAATCCTCAACTAAAAAAGTGAAAAACTGGCAAAGACAATTTTGACTGGACTGGGACTTGAACCCAAGACTTCTGGATTAACATACCAGTGCTCTTCCATCTGAGCTATCACAATTTGCCCTATAGTCGGAGGTTCCTGTTAGCCTAGTGAATACATTGACATACATTAATGTAATGAGGGCTCCACACTAACTTTGCTATATAGTGGCCCAATGAAATTTGGATTTATTCACTTGAAAAAAAAAGTTTGCAACAATGATGAACAATCACAAACATTTCTTATAAATGGTGCAAATTGTATTTGCTTGATTGGGCCACCAAAACTGCCTTTTATTTTAGGCATGTTATATTCTCCCGGCAAAGGCATTCTTCCCGCAAACGCTATTCTTCCAGTCCCTTAATCTGATTGGCCAATTGTCATTACATCATGTTTATGCATATTCATGTATGCTCTATACTCTGGCCAATCAGAGTAAAGAGCATTCATGAATATGCATAACATCAGCAGGAATGACCCCCAGGAAGAATACCGTTGCCAGGTGAATATACACCTCTAGTGGGAGGTTATATCCACCCTGCAACAGCAGAATGCCATTGCCAGGTGGATATACACTTCCTTTATTTTAACTGATTCTCTTCTGATTTGTTCTCATTTCGAAAAGAATACTCACCCATCTGTTTGTATAATTTTTGCGCTGCAAAGGCGTCTGCACAGCTCTGAAACAGAGTGCAAGGAAATAAATTAATGTAAAATCAAACTTGTATTGTGAGAACCAAAGTTACTGATAATCAATGGCAAAAACCAAGCCTTTAGCTTTACATACATTACATTTTTAAGTGCATTGGCATTGCCGTTGGCTTTGGCAAAATATCTCGCAATTTCTGAATGTACAGATCCCCTCAATTAATTAGCTACGGAAACTTTACTCTTTAGTTCTTTTATTATTTTTTTACATAATTTGATTGATCAAAATAAAACACATAAAATGGAGTAAAAAGGATACAGGCTGTTAGCTACCCTAAATTAAAATAAATAATTTTCCCACGCGCCGTCCCACGCGCCCATTGAGGATTCAGTGAGAATCACAGATTCCAATACTGGTCATTTTGTTTTACCGGTACTCACATTTGGGAAAAGGGAGAAATTGTCCTTCAGTTCATCAAGAAGATTCTCTCCTGTCCGATGAGCCAAAAGGCTGCCATCTTTGATTTTAAATTGAAACGGTATACCGGTACTGTAGACGTATGTATACACGTAAATCGATGACATTTTGACAGTTCTGTACAGTGGGTCTGTGTAAGTGTGTGCGTGTGCACGCACAGACCTGCCAAAACGTCATCGATTTATGTGTTTACGTGTACAGTATGTACTGTTTCAATTTGAAATCAAAGATGGCCCCCTTTTGGCTCGTCGGACGAGAGAGAATCGTCTTGATCAACTGAGGGGAATTTTTTCCCTTTTCCCAAACGTGAGTAAAACAAAAATGACCAGTATTGGAATCTGTGATTCTCAATGAATCCTCATGGGGATGGTTTCACGGGTGTTTTGGGGGGTGAATCTGGGGATTTCGGTCGGGGGTATTTTTCAAAGATCAAATTCCCACATTGCAAAGCCACTATCCTTGGACCCTACAGTCACCCGTCCCTCAAAATTTCAAAATTCGATAAAAAAAGGTGACTTGTCAGGTCCAGGTTACTCGGACTACATCATTACATGTACCCCCGGTATTTGTAAAATGCATTGATATTGATAAACTGATTACGGTAGTCAAGAAAAAAGGGTTGAATAACTGAGATAGGCCAAACCTATGACAAACACTTAAAATTGAAAGGTTTCAATATAAAAGTGCCTCCAAAAATTGGGATATAACTTTGTCCAGGAAAAGTGCTCTCCGCTTATTACCCTCGATTGAAATTCATTTCTTACCAAATTGACAAATGCGGTTTGAACTGTGGTGTAAAACCGAGCTGAACAGGCGAGAAAGTCGATTCATGTGGGCCGCCATCTTGGAAATATTACGCTGGTTTACGTACGGTAAACCACGCAATATAGCATACGGGGTTTACGGTAAATGTTCATAGCTGGTTCCCAGCGCTACAAAGTGAAGTGGTCAACGCTCGTTGAGAACGTAGAAAGTGGAACGTCAACTCTTCCAAGTAGCATGCCGAAACAAGGTTTCCTTACTCCCAAGGCGATCGCCAACAGGATCAAGTCGAAGGGATTACAGAAGCTGCGATGGTTTTGTCAGATGTGCCAAAAGCAATGCAGAGACGAGGTAAGGAATCGATATGGATACTCCATCGTACACATGGACCCGAGCAACTTGCTCTCTACAGCGTTTTCTTTTCACCAAAGCAAATGTTTGATTTTCACAGCAAAACCGCAAATTAAAAACAAACCAAAACGATACAAAACAACACCCACCTGCCCCCCCCCCCCGTACTCACTTCCCTTTTTACAAGTCACCAGATTTAGGGAAATAAATAATAAAGACTCTTGCTGGAATGTTTGCATGATTCAGCACCAGAGCAACCCACCATTTTTGACTGTACTATTAAAGTACTATTATTGTATTATAAATATTTAATAATACTAATAACAGGATGAATGATACTAGTAATAGTACTAATTCTAGTAATGGGCCTACCACCTTTGTTTATTTCAATTAAATTTGTGATGACTAGAACATGGAGCGTTTACTTTGCACTCACTTCGCTCATACTCATGTCATACCGTACTCATACTGTACATAGTCGACTCATACTTATAAGTTATAGTATCATACTTACTTAGTCATACTGTCATAGAAGTACAGTAGGCTGAGTAGTACAAATGATAAGTTGATAAAGCTCCCACACAATTACAGGTAGCGTGGACCAGTAATAAGCCTGACCTCCGCAGGAACTTAGCGATGTTTTACTTTGAGTTTGACAGTGTATTACAGACAACACACAATAGCCCTCAGAAAATCACTTTTTAATTTAACCGTAAAATTTATTATATTATTGATTTATTATAACTTCAACTTATTTTTTTCTTTGTCAGAATGGCTTCAAGTGTCACACCATGTCCGAGTCACATCAGAGGCAACTCCTGCTCTTCGCTGAAAATGAAGAAAAATTCCTGGACAGCTTCTCGGAGTCAGTTGAATAAATTGAAGTGTAGTTAAAAAAATATTTGATTTCCTAGTGACCAGGTTTTGCTTCCTTCGTTTGCTTGAACATTGAAGTTGATTTATAAGGTGTTTGTAGCAGACTCTCTGTAGGAAAGCGAAATCCCGACATTCAACAAGCAATGTCACACCAAATGTTTTCTGAAATACTTTGTAGCATTTTCACCATTGAAAGAAAAAAAGTATGAGAGATACTCGTGTACATCAAACTCGTATCCGAATTTTCTTTGAATACAGTACATGTATCTGTAAAAATTCTCAACATTTAGTGGGCCTGACATTTCGATCCTACCAAGACCTTTCTCAAAGGCAGAGTCTGTAAAAAGTGACAGATTTTCTATCCTGCCAAAACCTTTCTCATTTTCATAATATTTTGGTTGATGCCATCAAAAAATATTTCACATTAAAGTGTAATTTTATCCTCAACCTAAAGTATTCATCATTCAGTCTTGTGATTATTTCGACCAATTCCACTATTTCTTGATCTTTTTTTTCTCTCTTTCTCAGGGAATTTTTCGACACCTTTATGGAGCTGCTCAAGCGACGGTTTAACACACGGCGTGTTCACTGCAACGTGGTGTACAACGAGTACATTCAGGACAAAGACCACTGTCATATGAACGCCACCAAATGGGAGACACTGACAGAGTTTGTAAAGTGGCTGGGGAGAGAAGGTACAGTAGGAGGTCAGAGGTCAATAGCCGCATTTCCACTGGACTTATTTTGGTCAAAGTAACCAAGATGATGGTTACTGTTCTCCATTTTAAGTCCAGTGGAAACGGCCCAGTTAAATTTCCTCTCGGTTACTTTTTAACCAAGTTCAATGGTTACTTTTACCGGCTAACCTCTGCCCAGTAAAAGTGACCAGGGAAGTTTTAACCGAGTCGATTAGTCCAGTGGAATCGCACCACTCGGTAAAATGTGACTCGGTAAAAAAACACATCCGGTCTATAACACATGCACTGCGCACAATGTCTGTTTCGTGTACAAGTATGTTGACCTAATCAATCTATAGTATGGTGTATCCGGCTGACACTTGGCCCTCATGAGCCGTTATATTGCCAGTTCGGTTACTTTAACCATCGTCAGTTCGGTTACTTTAACCTTTGACCGACTCAAAAAGTCCAAGTGGGAACGACGGTCAAATGTGACCATTGGAAATTTAACCATCGTCTTGAATCTACTCAGCTCTGTATTCACTGGAGAATATTTGAACATCAAGAACTCTCCAGGCAATCGGTCTGCCAGCCTTGTATCTCGTGTCTATCATCTCCTCGTTTATCTTGATTCATGGAAATAGCAAAAGAGATTTAGCTGGAACCAGGATTTGAACCCAGGCCTATGGTTGAATGCACCACCCCTCCTACTACCTGAGTGGTTCTGAAAAGAAAAACTTCAAACTTCTTTTCCAGAACCATACCTCTTCTCTAAAGAGACCTTATACATGGTGTCACCGCAAACCCTCCTATATTGTTTCACCAACCATGTAAAGCCTCAAGTCTTAATTACTAACTAACTAAACTGCCGTGCATTGTTTGTGCAGGTTTCTGTAAGGTGGACCAGACAGAGAAAGGTTGGTTCATCGCGTACGTTGACCGAGACCCAGAGACCATTGCCAGGCAAGAGGCAGCACAGAAGAAGGAGAAACTGGAGCTGGACGACGAGGAGAGGACTCAAAGGTTTATCCAACGGCAAGTTGAGAAGGCCTCGGAACTCATCGTTAAGGTAGGGAGACAAGGAAAGGTGCCTTTCCTTTTTCATATTGTAATTTAATGATGTAACGCAGTATCCGCTGCTGTACAGGCTGTCCGCACTGGACTTAAAAATGGGAAAAGTTCCCATCGTCTCGGTAACTTTTAACGAAAAAAGCCCAGTGCAGACAGGGCTGTAGTATGCCCAAGTCAGTTTGGTTTACCACTCTTGTATTCATGCTTCAAGAATCTAGATCAACTTTTTGATCCTAGCCTGCTCTGCAGGACTTATATCAAAGGCTGGATCCGGCTGGAATTGAAATGTTACAAAAATGTTACCATTAATTTCCCTGGTTACCATTAATTAACCTTGGTGTGCCATTAAGGTCCCTGGTTACCATTAAGCTCTTTGGTTACCATAAAGTTCCCTGGTTACCGTTGAGTTTCCTGATTTCCATTAATTTCCCTGGTGTCCCTGCTGCATTGTCCTATGCAGGATACCAGGCAGGAGTATACTGAACTTCAGCGCGAGGATGGAGAGGGACTGGTGAGTTTCAATCTGGGCAAGTTGTCGGCCTCGTCAAAGTCGGACCAAGCGGGTGCCATCCCAAAGACAACTGCCACGGCACCGCATCACAGAAAGACGGACTCTATCTCAAATGAAGACAAAATGTAAGCTTGCTCATTGTCTTATAATGAGTAGAAGGTTAAGGATGATACTATCATTATAGTGTAGGGGATGTGCCTTAACCACTTCGCGCCGGGACCTCCGAATCCGGAGGTCAATTGGATTGCCTTTGCAACGGGGCCCTCCGAATCCGGGCACCACTATTGTCCACATTCTAAACAAAGACTCTTTTCAGCTTAGAACAAAGCATTATGAATCAGTACAAAGACCCTTTTTGACGCACGTTGCCACATGAATTGCAAGATTAGCCGCAGTAATTGTGCGATTGTGGGACTTTTACTGTGGAGGATCGAGGGATACCGCGCTGCAGCTGAAAGCACGCGGGGGACATTGTCTTTGCATGCCACACAGCCCAACGGTCGTCGGTCTGGCATTGGAATTCCCCCCACATTCTTTACCGTAATCTGTACGCTCGTTTGTGGCCGACCAACTCGAAGATTTGACTGCCTGGAGTGGAGGCTGGAGTCTGCGGTCAGGGATTGTCAGCAGCGTACACGAACCCACACACACACGTCCGTTACGGTCCATTGACGACGCACAAAGGGCCCTTTTTCGAACGGATAATCTCTTGACAAAGGCCACAACGACGTCCGGATTGTGCCAGGTTTTACTCTCTTGTACCCATAGTATACCCTTATTGATTTATTTCACAGAAATATATTGTTCCGATTGTTTTAGCAAGATTTTAAAATGATGCATTGTTCAAAAACCCCCGTATGGCGGTCATCGGCGCTGAAAAACCCCCCGGCGCGAAGTGGTTAATAGAGAAGCACATTCACGAGGCTGCGGCATGATGAGGTAAGGTGGCCAGTTCCTTTCCTCGCCGCCTTTCAACCTTCCCCCAGCTCTAAAGAGAGCCAGCTACCCATTCGCTGCTAGGTGGACAGAGAGTTTTCCAGCTTCTGGTTTGAGTGGGATTCAAACCAGCAACCTTATGCACTGCAGACGAATGTTCACTATGGATGCTCTGTATATGAAAAATTACAAGTCTGCCTCAAGGGGTACAGCATTGAACCATACAAGCCATACAAGCCATACCTTGACCTTGACAATAACTCCAGTGGACGTATTTTCTGGACTCTAAATCAGAAAGATAGCATAAGAGTAAATACACAAATATATAAAAAAAAATAATTGTTGGTTTTGCTATTGGAACCAAACAGATTTGTTGATGCCTCAGAGAAAGGTCCTATGAGAAATGTCTCGCTAGGATCAAATGTCGGGCCCTCTATGATTCTACATTCTAGAGAGAATGATATACAATTGTGATAACCCACTCCCACTGTCTACGAAGTTCAAACTCAAGTGAGGTTAAGATAGCTGTTTGATTTCTTGAAGGCAATCAAGTCATTCCAATCCCTTGAAGAACGCCCAGTCAGTTAAGAAGAAAGACAGCAGTGGACGCAGCAAAGGAGAGAAGAGGAAATCTGCCCTGGATGAAATCATGGAGGTGAGACAAGATTGGAGGTACAGATCAAATCAAGATTTGAATGAATTAAGCATTTGACAATCCTTCGGGCCTTCGGGGTGATACCATGTTCATGATTGGTTTTATCACTTGCATGCTTGTTCTTGCCCTGAGAAATAATAAATGAAATTAAATGAATTAGACTGTTTATTGATGAGGGTTTGCCCTTCCACATGTGAGTGGTGGTTAGGTCTTTATATGCTCCTTGTGTTGGGGACTGTTGCACGATTGTTTGCTTAAAAGGAACAGAGGCAACGTTGTCAGAACTTGATCGTATGTAGACTGTTTTCCAAGAAGAAAGAATGGTGAAAGGTGAATGACAAGATTTGAATGACATTCTGCATGGCATTTGTGTCATTGATCATTGAGAATTGCCATCATTGATGCCACATCATCAATCAATCTGATATGATTACTGTCACTGAGTGACAATGGTGTCCATTGTCAACACTGTCAACGAGATTATTGTCACTGTCATCAACCCTGCCATTTTGTTTGTCTGAAGGAGGAAGAGAGAAAGAAGAAGGCTAAAGTGACGCATCTTGAGAACTGGTTGATGGAAGGCATCGTCATCAAAGTTACCACCAAGAGACTGGGAGACCGATTCTACAAGAAGAAAGGTGTAATTATGGTGAGGTCAGCAGAGACAATGTTATAAGGCATCACTTACGATAGGAAGTTAATTGAATTGGAATAAGACCTGTGCAGTAAAAAAAGACACAGTGATGCCTAAAAGAGTCTTTAAGTTACCCAGAAGAGCTGGGAACTCAACTCTTAGGCACATTGTTGAAATGTGTAGTGTGAAGAATTCAACTTGATGTGACATACAAAGGCTGACTGACCTAAACGACCACAAATAGCAAATTTCAAATATTTATCTCTGACATTGCTATCCTAGCAGGACAGAAACAAGTCCATTTCTGTTTCAGTAGCAAAGCCAACCCATTTTTTCTTTTTGTATATTTGTGTATTCATTCTTATGCTGTCTTTCTTGATTTAGAATATAGAAAACAAGTTCACGGGCATCGTCAAGATGGTTGACAGCGGAGCTAAGATCAAAGTTGACCAGCTTCATGTGGAGACAGTCATTCCTTCTCCAGGTAAATACAGAAGTCTGGAATGAGCTCGTAGAACTGTGTGTGGCATTGTAGGTAATGGCTTGTAGATTCTTGAGAATTTGGCGCAAAATAAACCTATTGCTTGAGATTTGAATGTTTTCATGGTGAGAATAGCAGGAGTAAAAGGTTTGCAGTGAAACCATGCAAAAGGAAAAAGTCTCTTTTGTGATTATTTGTGGCTCTGAAAAGAACTGGGGGAACTCAAAGATTTGAACAGTATGCTCTGTTTGTCTTCAGGCGACAGAGAAGAAAAACATTATGTTCGTCTCCTGAAGACAAACAGAGTATACTTTTCAAAACGTTCAGTTCCTCCGGTTCTTTTCAGAACCCCACATACTCACAATAGAGAATTTTGCATGGTGTCACCACAAACCTCTTACTCCTTCAACCTATCATTTATTTTGTTATTTTTATGATTAAAGGTCCAGTGTTAATGGATCAGCAGAAAGGATCTTACCCAATATGATTGAATAGCTGTTCTGTGACCTTTAACCTTTGACCTGCAGGGAAGATGGTACAGGTGGTGAATGGGCCTCACAGGGGTCACAAGGCAACGCTGGTGGCCGTCCAAGATGATACTTTCTCAGTCACCCTTAAACTTCAAACGGTGAGAAATGAAATCTGTGGGGGAAAAAAAATCATTCATGTCAGTTCAAGCTGATAAGGGGTACATCTCACAGAGGACTAGGACTAATCCTAACTTTCAAAATGTTTTATTTGCTTGATTTGTTATGGTGAGTTTTGTTTTGTTTAGTACCAGAGGTTAACAGGCATTTTAAGTTCAGTCTTTGCCTTGGGTGGATAAATTCAAGTGATGCATTTTTTAACGTTTTCTTCTCCACCATTTTTGCCCAATAGACCACAATTTCATCAGGTGACTTATAGTGGGTATTCAAAATCTCGGGTTTAAACTTACCTTTACCTTTCATAGATAATATAATACCTTAAGATAAGATAATACCTTTCATAGATTTTGAGAAAGAAAAGCCTTGATTGAACAAACTAGTGCAACAATCATTGTATACTTTACAACAGCGGCACCTTGATATGGGGGCTGCCATGTTTGGTGATTGTTTGATACCCACTATAGGACGCCTGACCTATAGGGCACAATCAGCCAATTTGTACATTTCTGTGAATGTTTACGCTATAACCTTAATTACCATGGCAATGCAAACAGTGAAACTCATGGTCGCAATCTTCTTTGTCCCCTGTTTGTTGTTTGCAGGGTATAATGGCGGGGAAGGTCGTGAGTGGCATTCCGTACGAAGACTTCTCTAAGCTGGCCACCCAGGAAACGTGACATCACCAAACATGCGATGCGATGCATCCAATACCCTCATCCTAGCAAGCACACCAGGATGTGATTTTTAAAAAGACTAGGGGGGGGGGGAAACCTAGGACATGCCAGTCTGAATGGCTAAGTAGTGTCAGGTCACACAACAAGTTACTGCAGTCATTGGTAAAAGAGCTGAAGCATATTTGTAACATCAGTTACTATTACTGGCAATGTGGAATTGAGTGCTATTCCTGACTGTAAGGCAGTACTGACTCCTGATAGGCCAGCTGTGGGTGGACTGGAGGAGGGGGCATGCCATAGCATTGTATGAGGCCGAGGTGGGGCTCTTGACTGCCAGGCGATACCGACTCCTGATAGGCCAGCTGTGGGTGGACTAGAGGAGAGGGCATGCCTTGGCATTTAGTGAGGCCAACAGAATTGATCTCAACAAAGCTCTGCGAAGATTTAAAGGCCATTGTTCCCAGGCAATATTGGGTCACTTTAAGTCAGTAAGCAGTGTGCAATAATTTTGCATATTACTTAACAAATAAAAAACAAACAAATTCATTGCATAAAACAAACAAATTCACTCCGAAAAATGTAGAAATGTTTTGGAGGAGTTTCTGGAACGTTATAATTTTTCAATTTTCATTTGTAATGCTAGTCTAAGCATGACAGTAGACGTACTTGTCTGTCAAACAGTCATCCAAATAAAATGTACATATGTATTAAAGAAAATTATTGTACACTGTACACTGTAAATATTCACCATCTGGTCTTAATAGGGAAAAAATGCGTATTTCAATATTGAAGACCTTTCCTTTGATCCGTAAACAAAGGCATGAGTTGTAGTCAATTGGTTGTAGTCAATGTAAGTTGGGTGGAATAGGGAACCAGAACACAAGTACAAACAGTGCTTGAGCAATTCAAAATCTCTTCATTGAATCCACGTAGTTGGAGTCGTTACTTACGATGAGTTCATTTGATATGTCCCGTATATCATTTTTATCATCTGTAACTATTTCAACACAAGCCATCAGAAAGGGTTCTCCATTCTTGCAGTACAAAACTTTGGGTTCCTCAAAGCAAATATTAGATACTGTATTTCATTTTTGTGTTTTTATGTTGTTGTTTTTCAAGGACGAATGTAAATAAAATATTTGAAATTTGTAAAAAAATAAATAATGCAGTCTGTCTCAGTCAATTTGTTTGAGTTGTTTTTGTGTGGTTAAAGAAACACATTCTGAACTCGACCAAGAGTAGCTGATATTCCTGTGATATGGACCAGATTGAACCTGGCCTTTAAGGCCCAATACAACATTGAAATATTGGAAAACATCAATGTCCACAGATTTCCTTCTAATTTACAGTTTGTAGATGGTCATGATTGATTCCTCATGTTTAAATCTTATGGTCTCACTCTCAGTGGGATGCTGTACTTTTCGAGAAATCTTCAATAAAACATCAACATTTAGTTTATTACTAGCGGGTTTTTTTTTTCATTTTTCTACTTTCTCATATTACCATTTTAGCTCAAACCTTCGCGTGATTGCTTTTTTTCCGGAATACACAAACGGTGGCAATATTTTGACCTTTACCAATGTTGTATGGCCAGGGCCATTGATTGAGCCTGAATTTCGCACAGGGTTTGATAGAGGGCGCTGTTTATGTGATGATGTGTTATTCTTTCATTTCTGTGTGTACATGTACATGGTACTATACTCTATACATGGAGAGTTGCGTATGATTGTGATGAAGCAATTTCGACGTCAACATGGCGTACATAACGAATGATGGTAAGTCGGATATTTTCTTTTCTGTAGCACAAGTCTGAATGATACACTCCCACAATCACTCCAGAGATAAATATTGTAAATACATCAGCAAATTTAAAAGTCTTTGAAAATGACACGATAACTCGTACAATGTCGTCATCTTTTTCGTCAACTCTGTCCGTAACCAACTCGGTCGGTATTTTTGTGTGCATTTTCCCATAGCGAGTTGCATGGTTGGTCACGGGCCGAGTTGACTGACATTACTTCAATACTTGTGACACCCCTTCCTTGCAGTTGCACTTTGTCTTTGTTTGCAGGGTTCTTGATCTCCTCATTCCCGTGAATTATGTACTCTTTTCAATCTCCTTTTAGTTTTAGTTTTAGTTTTACGTGGAATTTTACACGCACAGGTGACCAGAGTCCAGACAGTTAAATATTAAATATAAATTTAATAATTGCTTGTTTTTTGGTAAATTTTGACACTCTTTAGCCATATCACATATCGGTACTCATTTTGAAAGGTTTTAAATGTTACTGTTTTTAAATTGATTTTATATAAATCCTAAACATCAGGATCATCTTCTCTTTTTCACTTTCAGGTAATAGGGTAACTATAAACTAGAGTAGAAAGTTGAGTAATGAATTACTAATAGTAATTACTGTAATAGTAATACTAGCCCTTGCACTCTGTTTTAAACAACTTTGATTTTTTTTAATTTTCGAGAGATGAAATAGCCCATTACTCCATTAGCCCTATCTTTTTGTTTTTGATAAAGGGAAGGGAGTTCAACTTCCATGTTTTACAAGGGCTACAGTACAGTTACTCTGCCAAGTATTTAGTGTCAGGGAAATGTTCACTTTTTGTACCAGAGGATGTTGTGCAATTCCATGCAAAATTTACGTACAGTGTATTATGTTGCCAATTATTGGATATTTTGTGGTACGTTTTCTCTCGTTTCAGGTCAGATGTTAGAGTCTCAATCACCATGGAGACTGGGTTTCATTGCGGAGGTGTTCTGGGGAATTGTTAACTTTGTTGTCCTCTTGTAAGTGTACGAGTCAAAGTAGTTGTGGTAACCGTTTACGGTTACCACAACTAGAGTCAAGATTGCTCTTACCATTGTGTGGAGTTCTCCTCATTTCCTCGGCATGGTTTTTTCATTCTTCCTGCGTATGAAAGTAACTGCTGTACTGTTGCTGATGCACTGTCTTTAGTTGTCGTTGGCCTGACGGATCAGTTACCAGGGCTCACAATGGGGAGGTCCACAACTTGAGTCCCCGTTTCATGAATAATAGTAACAGCAAAGGTTGTTCCCAAGTTGTTGAAGGATATCTTGGCGGTCTTGCCTAACCTGCTTACTTCACCCTTGAGGTTCTTGAACAAACTGAGTGTACGTGTATCAGTACTAGTAATAGCAGTCCACAAGTAGTTCACACGACCTCAACCAGCACGATGGTCAAGTGGTTAGACATTGGCACCAGAAAGCAGAAGTCATGGGTTCGAATCCCACCCAGGCTGCCTGGATTTTTTCAGCCGATGTTTGGGCAAGGCACTAGGTATGCAGTGATAATTACAGTACATGTCAAGTAGGGCAAACCCTCATACAAGAAGTACATGTAGTACGTTAGTTATGGCAGAACTACAGTAAGGACAGTAAGGACTAACCCAGCTATAAAGCCAAAGTAGTTACTGTGCACAAACCCAAGATTCCACCCCAATTTAGACTCCAGCTATTGATGAGAGCAATGCTATACCTGAATTGAAATAGCCCTGAATAGAAAGGTAATCAATGGAATACCTGCCTTTACTGAGTTAATGCATGGAATGTAAAAATGCAGGCTAAACCTCAGGAATTGGAACAGTCTACTTTGGAATAGGGATGTTTTTAAGAATCACAACACTGGAAGCGTGTAGCAGCCCTGGTGTACAGATAAGCTTAAAAAGAATGATCAAATTGTCAGCACATTTTTGACTTCAGAATTCACCAATTAAATACACTGCTTTCTGTCTCTGCCTCCCATTAATTATCTTTCTTTTTTTTCTTTCATGTCATTTCGCAGCTTCCATACAATGGTTTCGGTAAGTCGACTCCGTATTTCTTTGTGGCCAGGAAACTTGTTTGTTGGGGTGTATGTTTGTTTGTTTGTTTCTTTTGATTACCGTAATGTGGAATTAATTAATTCAGTAGTCTTGTTTTATTTGTTTGATTTAAAATAAAAATCGCCGACAGGTCAGTCCTACCCAAACAAAATCAACTCAAATAAAATTAATCCCTTTGGAAAAATGGCAAAGAAAACTTTGACTGGATTGAGACTTGAACCCGAGACCTAAGGTTTTGTGTACGGGTGCTCTTACTCTCTGATCTATCCAGCTCTAAGACGGCGACCTTCCCAAATAGTCAACTAGTCTTTGAAAATTAATCACATCCAATCTATTATACTTTTTATTTTAGTTTACAGTTTACAATCTGAAATCTGAAATCTCTGTGCCCACAGAAGAAAATAAAATTAATAATCATGTTTGACCTTCTTTTTTTTCAGCCAAACCTGACGTCCAAAGGAACGGGCCACAAATCTGACTACAAAGTAGGAAGTGGTAACAGGTAAGAACAAGTCCAATTTCTTGGTTTGATTTCTGGCACATCTTTTGAAAAAGTTCAATGTATTTGTGAAGAAAATAAACCCGATCGGAAATCTAACTCAATTATTAAATGACCAAAGAAAGTTTGACTGGACCGGGATGGGAACCTGAGTCACTGGTTGAAATACCAGTATTCTACTTTCTGAGCTTATTAGGAGATACGTATATGTATTGTGAACCTGGGGGATCTACTATTGATATTGTTTGGAACATGAGGGTACATTCAAAGAGGTCTTGCGTTTAATTCCCGGTCCAGTTGGACCCTATTGGATGTTGTCAGTCAAGTTTGGTTCATATCTGTGAACATTTGTGGGATTTAGGTCAACTAATCTGTCTGTTCTTGCATCCTCTCCCCTACCCTCTCTCTCTCCCCACCCCTCTCTCCCCCACCCCTTTTCTCCATCTAGTCGAGGTCTTGGCCCACCCCCAGGTCCAAGGAGAAGGATGGGAGGCTTTAGAGGGGGTCCCGGGGGACCCAGTGCCCCGCCCCCTGCTGCAGGAGGATGAGGAAGGTAAGGCCATCTTGCTGTTTCAACAAAATCTCAACCATTTAGACGTTCCAATCCTTGTAACACCTTTCTCAAAGTCAGAATTGGTTTTCAAACAAGGGGACAATATTAGTTCTCATTTGAGTCACTTGATGACTAAGATCGCTTGATGGCTAACTTAGTCATTTCTGATGGGGTTTTTTTTGCAGGTAAATGCCTGGTGTGGTCCCTACACAGCAGGCAGGAGCTGAAAAGAAATCCCTCAACTGAAGAAGCTACAAGTACAAACCAGCAAGGACCTATCAAGCCCTGCTATTAAAAATGCATCCCTAGATTCAAACTCGTATCTAGAGAGCCTGATGTTTGGATACTAGCAGGAGCTTTCTCAAAGGTATCCTGCCTTTGAGAGACATCCTGCTAGTATCCAGACATCAGACGCTCTACATCCTTGAGATATTCTTTTTAGCCATATACCAGTAGCCACTTCACATCGGTCCTCTGTTCAGTGCCCATGACCGCCACACGGGTGTTCCTGAAAAATGTTCCATTTAAAAAAAATTAGCTGAACCATCGGGTACACTATGTGTACAAGCGAGTCAAACCAGGCACAATCTGACATCTGTGTGGCTTTTGTCATACTACAGATTGTTTTGTGGTAGGCTGAAAAGAGTCTTTGTTTAAAACTTGGACAAAAGGGGTGTCTGGGTGAATAGCAACAACATTGGCACTCCGAAATTCCGAGGTCCTTGGCATAAAGTGGTTCAATCAGTAAGCAGTTTTTGCATCACTAGCACGCAACTCATTGTATATATGGATAGTGGGAGCAGACATGACAACCTAATGTAGCTTTCTCGGTGAGGTAGTTTTTTTTTGAGGCTCCAGTATTTCTCTGCCAGAGTGAGTGCAGTATTCCTCACTCAATGATGACACTTGGCTGGATAAGTCACTGTATGTGGACCCAGACAGGTTGATAGAATGGCAGGAACACTTGAGTAAGTCTCTAAGCCTCAGAGAAATGGCATCTTTTTGCTGAGGCTTGTAGATTTCAAATTGAGTATATATTGTACAGATGGGATGACATTAACTTGTATGTAAATCCTAAATTTCAGCTTAAATCATATGAGATCGGAAGGCTTTCATGGTGAGTAGCAGAATAAGAGCTAGGTTTGCGGTAACACCAGGCAATTTCTCTTATGTGAGTGTGTGTGTGTGGTTCTGAAAAGAAACGGAAGAACTGGACGTTACTGAACTGAACTGTATACTGTTCGTCTTCAGGAGACTGCTGGATTCTAACTCGCACACTCACAAAAGAGAAATTGCATGGTGTTACCGCAAACCTTCCACTTATTCAGCTTGAATCATAGCAAGCAAGTTACAATCTGATGTTGTGCATTGGGTAAGCTTCCTCGAGTCTACCCTGGGTCACATAATGGTAGACCTACTGGGTAATGTAGGTCTACCCGAGCAAGCTAATTGAACACATTTTGAAGTAATTATTATGGAAAGACATGGAGACTTTTTAGTATTAGTCTCAGAAATAAAACTCCAAACATTCAAGAAGTCGGTACCTTCCAAAAAAGTAACTCAACACCAATATCAATAGCATATTTGATGCTTCAAGATTTGTTGAAATGAAATAAGAAAACAAAATGGAAGGTATTGAGCTAAATTGTAATTTGCTTGTGAAATATTTCAATACTTGTAAATAGCTTAATCTAATATGGGTACATTTCATGAAACTATTTTTCTTTAACATGGTTTAGGGTATCATTTATGTAAAGGAAACGCTAATCATATTTTTGTCTTATGACCTGAGAAGGTCATTGTTAAGTTTTTGACATTTCGTGATTGTATTTTCCATGGAGTAGATCATTATTTTCAATGAGTTTTCAGGTTAAATTCCACACATTTTTTGTTGACTTTGGCCAAATATCAGAATACATGTCATAGATCAGTTAATTGTTTCCCATAATTTATTGTCTCACTGTAGGAAATAGTATACAAAACCAAGTGGACTGCTAATGTTAAGTGTAACACAAAGGGACTGATCCTAGCAGTCAGGTGCCTATGGAAAAATACATACGAGTATAAGCAAAAGGCAGGAATCCAGACCACGTTGGCATTTGTTCATGATTCATACTTAAGTACAGCATTATGTAAGATCTTGCATATTCTGCAAACCACTTGGTATGCGTGGGTCCATTTTATAAGTTTATTACCTTCTTAAATGGTGTTTATTTGTCAAAAATTGCCAAACTTTGATTAAAGTCTGCAATAACAACCTAGCCCTTGTGTGAGTTTTATATACCCTGCCTTGGCTTAAAAATGTTTTTCAAGTTGGCTGAATTTGGCCTCTTCTGAAAGGTTTTATATTGTTAGTTAAAGACATCTTATGTCTTTATCTCAATCATTGATTAAACTGTAAGAAAACTTTATCTAGACCAAAATATGAACCCAGGGCTCTGGTTTAGCGTACCGGCGCTCTACCACCTGAGCTATCCAGCTCTTAGATGGGGCCTTCCCAAATAGTCAACCATCTTTGATGGAATGGTGCCGCCAGTCAGAAACTACAGTAACTGATGAAAAATCACATCTATGATGCAACGCGGTACCCGCTGCAATAGATTCAAATCCACCACACAGCCTTGACCAACTCGGTGGTCCAGTAGTCAAGACGTCTGCAGTAGAAAGCAGGAATCGCAGGCTTGAATCCCGCCCGAGCTGTATTTGTTCAGCTGGCAACCGGGCAAAGGACACAGTGATTATTATTTTTTTTGAGTAGGGCAAACCCTCATTGAACTGTTGAACACAGTCACAGTTTGTTTAGATTCCTGGGCATTGAGATGTCCCTCTAACATAGCATGGCCATGTACATATTGGATTCTGCCCTCAATCTTATCTTGCATGAGATCAAGCCACCTGGTCCCTCCCATCTACCCAGCCATGAGCCTACCATTCCTGCCCCCCATCACCACACAAAGGGAGAGCGTTCCCTGAGTACCTTCAGACCACTCGTCTTCCACTCTCTCTGCCGGATCCACAGCTCCTGAGCTGTATCAAGACAAGCGAGCACCGTGCCGCCTTTCCAACACGTCATCCTCGGATCTTGATCCTTGCGGAAATGAGAAAACAAAGGATGTGGTGAAAAAAAATAATCAAATACACGGAAAGAATGAATTTCTAATACGCAATATGTTAATTTCAGAATTAATGATGTTTTACTTGTCTCGGCATTTGGAGGCAAAGTCAAGTTCTGAAGGAAAGTTTGGGCCCTTTTCGAAAACCTGGCTTAGGCCCAGGCTCAGGCTTTGCCTCTTTCGTCCGTTTTCAAGTACAAGGCATGGACATTTTCTAATGTTGGATCTCATTTTCTAATGTTATACTATGTTTCAACAAAGAATTCAATAAGGGGTTTGCCCTGCTCTATGTGATAAACACTGAGTGCTCAGTGCTTTGCCCGACAACAAACAACTCCAACCTGTGTCTTCAGCTTTTGGATAACAGAGACGATGCCGAAGCCAAAGCCCAAGCCGGATTTTTGAAAGGGGCCCATGACTGGGAAATCACTGGTGTCTGATCCTGATACATCATATTGATTTGAATTCATGAATATTCAGCATGCAATGCAAATTAATGTCCACCTTGGCCCGGCCAACTTGCATAATGAGATATGCAAATGAAGTCCTGGGCTTGACTCTTTCAAGTTCTGCCCACTGCCTCCGCACTCTACTCACCTTGGACTTACAGATGACCTCCACCTTGTCCACTACCTTACGGAAGGATGGAGGCATCTTGGTCTGTACCCGATGCTGAAGCATGTCCGATGCCCCCTGGAACAGACTCAGGCCTCCCCCCACCACTAAGATGCAGCTGTACATCTTCTTCTTTGTCTCATCGGAGGCTAAAGAGACAGAGAGAAGGGAGGAGTTTTCAAGATCATAGAGGAGTTGCATGGAGTTGTGTTCAATTAGCTTCCCCAAGTACACCATCATTATCACTTTGCTTTCATGCTAGGTAAGTTAACCACTTTTGCGCCGGACCCATTTCAAGTGCCAATAACCACCACACAGGTTTTTTTCTAATCAAAACTCACTAAACAATCAGGACAATGTACATGTAATATATCTGAAATAAATCAATAGGGGTATACTATGTGTACAAGTGAGTCAAACCTGGCACAATTCAGATGTCTGTGTGACTTTTGTCAAGGGATTATCCGCCTGAAAAAGGGCACATTGTCAATGGAGCGTAGCACGTCTGTACATGCACCGGTACACGTGTACAGTGTATCTGAGTTGACAGCCTTTCACAGCAAACTAGCCTCCACTCCAGGCGGTCAAATCTTCATGGTGGTCGGCCCCAACTGAGTGTACACTTTGCAGTGAATAAAGTGGGTAGAATTCCACTGCCTGACCAACGACCGCTGGGCAGTGGGACATGCCAACACACTGTCTCTACGATGTCAAGGTTGGGCTTAGGGTCTTGAGTGCAACTCACAGCAGCAATCGATGCTGTGCAGAATGGACTGGTCCAGTCCCAGGGGCTTGTCCAGGGACTGTGAGGTGGAGATCCGTCGGGAGATGGTCGGGGGCGGGGCTTCCTCGGGCTGGATCAGGTCGCTCTGTGATTGGCTGGTGGGCGAGTTCGACAGCTGACTGCCCGACGACGCCAGCGTGCCGTCCGCATTCTGATTGGTCGATTCTGAGTTGGGAGTGCTGCCCGTTTTCGATTTGGCAGACTGTGAAAGATGAAAAATTGAATTAGGCTCCATGAATGACTGAATGAAATTTGAAAAGATATGAATGACTTGATAGTGATTTTGGGGGGGGGGCTGAATAAGGACTTAAGTTGGCGTAAAAAGACAAATACAGCAAAGTTGAAATTACGGCTCAGCAAAGTTGAAGTACTAATCCTGGATCATGCGTGATTGCTAGTTGGCCAACGCCTGCTAGACACATTACTTCTACCCATACTTTGAAGCTAGTCAGGTTCCCCATGGCATCACAGAATCCTGATGTCAATTTCTAATCGATGCTGACCGCCTATAGGTTATATATGTTCATGGTGGCAGTGCTCTTTACTTCTGCTCATACTTTGAAGCTAGTCGGGTCCCCCATGGCATTACAGTATCCTGATGTCAATTTCTAATCGACGATGACCGTCTATAGGTTATACATATGTCCATGGTGGTAGTGCTCTTTACTTCTGCCCATAGTTAGACGCTAGTCGGGTCCCCCATGGCATTACAGTATTCTGCCGTAAATTTCTAATCGACGCTGACCGTCTATAGGTTATATATGTCTATGGTGGCAGTGCGCTTTACTTCCGCCCATAGTTTGACTCTAGTCAGGTCCCCCATGGCATTGGCATAACCTGACGTCATGTCATAATCTATGAAATGAAGTGACTGACTGTGACACTGTCTATTTGTAGGTTATATATGTCTATGTGGTGGATCCATCATGAGACAGATCCTGTACACCGCCCTCGTTGACATTCCATCTCACCTGTTGCTGTTCCCGTTGTGTCTGCAGCAGGTACAACTCGTCGTGTATATCCTCCGAGTCTCCCTGGTTCCGTTGCTGCATGTAGGTCATCTTCTCCCCGATGATGCCAAAGATCTGGGGATAGAACAAGCCCATGGGGGCCTGCAGCGTTTCATCGCCCAGCTTCAGTTGGTACATCAAGGTTGGCTGGTCGGGGTAGCGCACATGGAAGTCCAGTAGCTGAGCTCCATCTAGATCCTGATTGAAGACAGAAACAAAAAGATACCGCTAAATGGTCACACAATCCAAATACAACCTCACAAGCAATCAAATCTTCCCAAAATAAGAGTCATATGAAAAAAATGTTTCAAACTGCTTACTGACTAAAATTAGGGATGTAAGTGACTGACAAAGTCATTTCCTGAAAATCACGAGTGAGCGCTGATGCAACCGAGAGATGCGACTGTGAGTGAGTGCTTATACGATTGAGAGATTCACGGCAGGGGTGCAGACGCCCTTCATTTTTTAGGGTTTTAACAGATAAAAAATTACAGTTTCAGATACCTATTTGACCTGTTAAAAAATAATATTAATAATAATAAAAAGAAATAAAAAATAAAATAAAGAAAATCACGCAATTTCTGGAAATCCGGAAATTTCCAGAAGTCTTACATCGTTGTAAAATTACCAAAACAGGTGGGCCTGATGTTTCCATCCTAGCAGGACCTTGCTCAAAGGGAGAACATGAGGCCCTTGTAACAAAAATGATGATTCAAATGTAGCAGGATCTTTCTCAAAGGCACTTTTTTCTTTCATACTTTGTCTTTCTGCAGTTGAGGAAGGTTTGTTTACCGGGTAGATAATAAGTTTTCTATTTTTTAAATTCTTTTTAGAGGTATCAAAATAAAAAATTTCCTTAAGGAGGAATAGTCATACTTGGGTTGAGAATAATCCTTTTGTCTCCCGTCAATGTTTCTGCCTTTGAAAAACAAAAAATCCAGCTAGAATTGAAATATATCAAGACCTCTAACTTTTCAGATTTGTGTGTACTTTTGCCCTAAAACACAATTCCAAGCCCAAACGGTTGTATAACCAGTCAAAATCTGTCAACATCATCCGTCTATTGAGATATCTCTTGGCAGAATACAATCAGTGGCATAGACCTCCTTGACTACATGTTCCTAAGACAAGCCCCTGGGTTTGGCAGATTGTCTAAGACCCTCGTACCTGGTCTAGATGACAGAAGGTCTCTTTGAGTTCTAGAAGGAGCAAAGCATCCATAGTCTTGGCAGGCTGGCATTCCCGGTAGGGGAAGAAAGCTCTCTCCAACAACCAGGTGAAGGTACGAGTCACATCGCTGCCTCCATAGGTCATACACAATCTATTAGGGGGTGGTCATATAGAATCTATTAGGGTGTGGTCATAGACAATCTATAAGGGTGTGCTCATAGACAGTCTATTAGGGTGTGGTTATACACAATCTATTAGGGTGTGGTCATACACAATCTACAAGGGTGTGGTCATACACCATCTATAAGGGTGTGATCATACACAATCATACACAAGGTGAAGTCATAGGGGGAGATTGCCTTGGCATTGAAAGCCAGCCCCATCCTTTCGGGAAATATCTACAAACAGGTCTTCATAAAATAGTAGAGAGACCTTCTGAGTGAGACTCAGTGGATGCACTACTCCAGCCAATAGGTCTTTTAGTTCAAATCCTTCAGATGTTTCACAAGGAAAGGAATCTGACTGAGAATTTGTCATCAGTAGACGAAGAGTAGGCTGACAACATTTAAAGTGGATTTAAAGTAGAGCTTCTAGCTTACATTGCAAAGCTGTGCCACCTCAGGGCCATAGCCCTTATAAACTATCTTTGCTGGGATTGACTGAGCTAGTCCATGTCATGTGGTGGATCCAAATCTATACAGCAATGAGTGCTGCACTCAATCAACTTTGCCTTGTGATTTGCACTGAGCATACAATGCTGACTACATGTCAAGTAGGGCAAACCTTCATTGTATTATGAGAATGTGAATCTAGTTCTCACTGCATGTCCTTGTGAAATGCACTTCAAGATCTCCAAAAACTCTTCCAGTGTTTTCAGAATACAGGACTTTAACTGGCACCTTGTATTTCTGTGTGACAACCCATCCTCCACACAGCACACACTCGTCTTCTGGTCACCGATGTCTACCACACAAGCACTGCTCAGACCACTGCCATACGTCGCTAGTACAGACTCCTAGAAAAGCAGAGATTAAAGAAGACCACAGACCAGTATAAGACCAGAGGGTTTGTGCAGCTAATGCTAAATATCACATATCAAATATCATCTCTATGATTCAATGTGGTACCCGCTGCTATACAGATTTGAGTAGTTAAGATGTCTGCACTAGAAAGGAGTCATAGGTTCAATTCCCACTCGAGACTCTTTTCAGCCTACCACAAAACAGTATGTAGCATGACAAAAGCTGCACAGATGTGTGACCATACAGTGCTAATCATGTCCTCTTATTGATTTATTTCACAGATTCTTTTTCATTGTTCCCGATTGCTTGGCAAGGTTTGAAAATGGCTCATTATTGAGAAAGAGTTGCAGTCACGGGCACTGAAAAGTGCCCAAATGCAAATTGGTTTAAGACAAGACACTTACCTGGTGGATGATGGCCGCCCCAAAACCCATCCTCAGCAGGAGAAGGTTCATCAGTTCCTTGACGTGAGGACGGTGATAAATATCTGGAATCACCAGGATGGCACGGTAGTGCTGTAGAGGAAGAAGAACAACAAATAAACTGACAAGTGGAAGGTTTGCGTTTACATTTCTTTTGAGACGTAGTGTGTGACTCTGCCTGAATCTAAACAATTCAAAAATAGGGCAAAAAATCTTGGCTGGATCAGTCCAGTCAAAAAAAAAATGGTGGGATGGGGTTGGATGGGATAGGATAAAAATATCAATTTATATCAATAGATTACTGACAAAATTGGGATTATTATGGATTATTGATAATAGTTAAAACTAATGGACATTAGCAAGATCATTGGCACAATTTCAAGACAGTTTGAAACTGTAGGGCTTCATTGGAGTCTTACCATAAGATCCTTGATGGGAATATTGAGTTTCTCCTGCAGAGCTGTGCTCCAAATGGTCTCCATGTCTTGTAGGACACTGGTCAATGACCCGCCCGAGTTTTTATGCAGGTTGAGCAGACCTCGTCTGACGGGCCAATGTATGCTGTAACTGTCCTTGGGCTGCAAATACAAAACCTTGAAACGGACGAGATAGAATTAGAAAATAGAAACCAATTAATTGAAGTGCAAAGCCAAATTGGACTGGCTCAGGATATGAACTCTGGTCTCTTGTATTATGTACAATACCTCTCTACTAGTACTATTCAATATTTGTGGCCAAAAACTACTTGGGAAGTTCGCCATCTAAGGGTGAGTAAGAGTGCTGGTCCTAGTCCAGTCAAAGTTTTCATTGCCATTTAAAAACAAATAAACACCCACCCACCACACAAAATAAATCCCGAAAACTAATTCCCTTTGAGGCAATAATCATACTTTATCCAGGTGACAGCCTTCCCAAATAGTCAACTAGTCCTTGCTAGGGTGCGGGTGCCCGTCACAAGCAATTCAACTATTAACTGGTGTATATCTTCACAAAACACAATAATTTTCATCAGGATGCCAAAAAAAAAAAAAAAAAAAAAAGTTAATTTCCATTACGGTAGTTTAAGATTATAAAAAACATGAAAAGTACTAGCCCACATGTGTATTATTCAATCACACACAAGACTCACTTTCTCAAGGTCGGACAGAAATATGGAGGAATTGACCCTGACCTAATATCTGGGCTACCCGCTCAATCTCCTGCCTGGCACCGGCCTCCTCCTCGCTTGACTCTCCAGTCATCACTAATTTTGATGTTGAAATCCATATTTCTTTGATGGAATTCCATATTTTTTTGATGGAAATCAATATTGCTTTGAAGGAATATTTCCTTGATGGATATCCGTTCAGGGTTTGCAGACGGACTTACCTCTTCACCGACAATATATTCTGGTTGACTGGATGTGGCAGTCCACGCCATGCCAGAGTTTTCATCCAAGGCTTGAGCTTGGACGGAATGGTTGAAGCCAAGAACCTTCAAAGAATCACAGAAACGACACAATGGCAATAACCAAACTATTTAGAAGAGCAGAACTGGATGTCAGTAGATTTGTACTAAATCCAACATCTGGCATTCCCATCTGCAAAGCAAGGCATCCTTCTTCAATGAAGAATCCTGCTTGTCTCTTCCCTTTTACTCTATCCAACAATTTGACACAGTTGGGTGTTTTGAAGATTCAGGTGGCACACAATATAGTGCGAACCAAAGTGGGCAGGACCACGGACATCACGCACAGAGTGCAGACTCGCAAAGAGCTTTGAATGTCCTTGCACAGAGCTGACTCAATCAACAGACCACATCCTCTGTCACTGGTCCCCCGAGGACCTGTGAACCAACCAACCATAGACATATACAACCTGAACTGCTTATTCATCTTTGGGAAAGCCTTCAGCAGACAATATGTTGAATAAAGACCAATGTACATGTATTACCGGTACCTAGTCTTTGATGCTGCATTAAAATCAATCTCGTAATAGTCAAAGGCTTTGACAGTGTCAGCACCAAACTCCCAAAGTAATCGCAGCTCTCAATAGTTGAAAGTATTCTCTAAGGAACATCTTTAATTTAAGATCTGCCCTTGAGAAAGGTCGTGCTAGGACCCAAATGTCAGGCCCTTGTCCTTTTTACGAAGTTTGCAGCACGTCTACATTACTTTCAATAAATAGATCTATGTCAGGACAGGAGTTTGCTATTTGTTACCTCTGTGGTGGGGACATTTTGTCTGCGCTGTCCTGCAGACGTCTTACGGGACCAGATAGCCTGCTCAACCATCTTAAGGGTATGCTCTTGCTGGGATTCACACTCCTGATGCTGCAAAGTCAAGATCACACCAAAGGAAAATCAAAAACCAAATTGACGGGTAAAAAAAATATTTGAGAAGTTTCAAAATGCTGCCCTTGTGGTTTGTACAAAGACCTTGGATTAGAGTGGGACTCCTGATACCTCTATAAGTTTTGAACAGTTCTCCTCAGCTCTCACATAAAATTCAATATAAATCTTTGGAGTGAGAATGGGAAAGTGAAGTAGAAATTGTACAGAACTGAAATGTGTATTTCCAAGCTGTTTTGAAACATAAATCTCAAAAGTTAGAGGGCCTGACGTGTCAATCCTAGCAGGGCATTTTTCAACTCTAGGTAGATGTTTTGAAATATGTTTAATTCTAATAAATATTTTGTAAGAAATTAATTTCGGACTATTTCCTAAATACATAAACTTATGCATCCAAAGATTTTCAAACACTGACTTTGAAATCATACCTTCTGAAAATTGTAGAAATGAACAAGAAAAGAACAAACAGAAACAGGACAGAATGTTTTTTTTTCAGATAAGACTTGCATGGTGGAAAAACTTAGTGGAAGGTTTGTGGTGACACCATGTATATCTTCTTTTTCAAGAAGTGTGGCTCTGAAAAGAGCCGGTAACTCAACATTGCAAGTAGTGTGCACTCTGCCCGTCATCTGGAGACTTCTTGAAATAGAAGATTTACACGTACATGGTGTCACCGCAAACCTTCCACTCATTTTTTTTTTCAGTGAGACAAATACTTACAAATACTCCATCTCGGATGAGGATTGAGTCTTCATACTTGGGGCGGGTGGGGTCTTTGTGTCTCCTGGCGATGACGTGAGGGATGGTGACAGGGGCAGCGTCTGTGGCACGGCCGATGCGCAACCAGTAGGAGCCTGGATGGATGACCACGACGGTAGCCCACAGGATGGGCTGGCAGGAATGAAAATACCATAAACACTTTTAACAGAATTCTGCGCTTGATCTGGTACAGTGGAACGTTGCTATAACAACATCCCGGGATCCATGAAAATTGTTCAGTACAGCAGTCGTTCGCTATAGCTGTTGCAGCCACATATTTTGTACGCAAAAATCAGGAGCTAAAGGGCATGTTTGTTATAGCCGAATGTTCGGTATATCGGCGATCATTACAATGATGTTCCACTATGACTACGGTATTATAGTGTTTTACTTCTACAATTATTATACTAGGCCTACTTAGATTGAAATTTTCAGAATATCATTGCTTGTTATAAAAAAAAATCATCCGAGGAAAATGCCTAATAATAATACTTTATAATAGATTAAGATTCAATTTTGGTTTTTTTATTTGGCCAGCCCCACTTTTAATAAAAAGCAGTTCTCATTATGGCAAGATACCCTCACAGTAATTTTTAAAAAAAAGTCTGGAAAAAAACCTAAACCCAAACTAGACCACCAATTGTAACGCAGACACAACCACTTGCTTAAAAAAATGGACGTACAGCTTTCCCCAAAATCATGAATTTGTAGTGCATTTACACATAGCAATAGTGAAGTGTATGTTTGTACAGAGCATGCCAACGCACTGAGGACATTCATCTGGTTGACACATTACAACTACAACTTACAACAAATGAACAATACAACTTTACAAGTCACAACACAAGTTAACAACATCATGAATTTGGGGACAACTTCGTTAACTTTTTCCGCAAGTGGTTGTAAATTGTCTATAATTGGTGGTCTAATGTGGATTTAGGATTTCCCTGGTCACGTCTATTTTTACAAATCGTGGCTAAAGTTTATCGGCCGTGTTTTACAAGAAAATGCCAAAAGAGTCCAAGTTGCTCGGAAAACATCGCATTTTGACAGGGCCAACATTAAAACTTACCTCTTCCATGATTTCAAGTTAAAACCGATTTATTTGTTATGATGAACGGTTGAACAATCGAGAAACGCGACCTCCATGTACATTTACACGCGAAACGGAGGTCAAAAAAGCAAGAATTTCAACAGAAACCAGACAATTGAGACTGAGATAGAGTGAGAACATTTGCAGTGTTTTACGCACATGTGTACGTTAACAGCGACCTAGACTCCCTCTATGCAACTTCGTGTAGTTAAAATAGTCTGGTGGCATTATATGAATTATTCATTAGTTATTGTTCGGAAAGTTTTGTTTTGCCACTAGTCTGTAATTCGGTGATGGGAAGAAGCTAGAAATTGGCGATCAAGGCTTTCACTGGAGTATATTTGATAGTATCATGGAGGGTAGAATAGACTGATTAGGACTAGGATGATGATGTGTGATGGGTGGTGATGAATATGGGGGCAGGACATACTACTTTTAGTTTTACTAGGACATTATTATGTAGGGTGGGGTGGGGAGAACTCATGGGATTATAGACCATGTATAGACGGAGCATTGATTCCCATCCAAACAAGTTCCATCTAATTCCATCCTAATACATTCCAATTCCATCATATTCCATTATAATCCATTCCCATTCCATGCTATCCTAGTCCATTCCGATCATGCATTCCATATCTCCATTCAATCCAATTCCATCTCACCCCATCTCATTCTATCCAATCCCATCTCATTCCATTCAATCCAATTCCATCTCACCCATCCCATTCTATCCAATCACATCCCATTCCATTTCATTCAATCCAATTCCATCTCACCCCATCGCATTCTATCCAATCCCATCCCTTTCCATTCAATCCAATTCCATCTCACCTATCCCATCTCAGCCCATTGTACATTAAGAAGCAAAGCCCAGTCTTACAAACCAAGAAAACACAACACTGAACAAAAGTCATCAGACTGATGATTATTTATTAATAATTCCTTGAAGCAATGATTAAGATAATGGGTATGCTGGTACAATAAGACTCCAGTCATAACTTGTTTCCAAGAAAAATAACTGAACACAATGCTTTTAAAAGACTATTAATTATCAATTGTGATAACATTTACATCTGTAGGAGTTTTCCGTAGCACCATGAGTGCTTTTTGGCAGAAATGACTGACAAAATGACAGTTTGGTGAACAAATAAGTATCTTGTACCAGAGACTGAACCCTGTCTGTAGTTGTAAACTCCAATATGCACCCTTGGTTAAACTTGTTTTGGTAAGCTGCAACAAACATGTATACAGCAATCTGACTACTAACTCACGTACAGTATCTGTATAGTACTTGTTACATTACAGCATAAGCTCTTTCAAACTTCCCAAACTATACTAATTTACTAGACTTATTGTTCAAACTCAAAAAAAGGCATAGTGACGTCACAAGAGAAAACAGAAAGGTTACCATGGCTGTAACAAGCAAGGGTTCGAAAGCCTTCTCGAAATGACAAATGACCAATTCCATTTTTAATTTCACAAGTTCAAAAAGGAATGGTTCTTCACTTTTTACCAAACAAAATAAAACTGAAGATATTTATACATGGAAAAGGTGGAAGAAAAGTATTATCTGGGATCGTTAAAGATGGTATAAAAAAGGTTTTTTTCAATACCTTTCAAGGAACCAATAGTGACTATGGTTTCTGAAAACAACAAAGTTTCACTTACAAAACATAAGTTTTGTATGATCTTGAAAAAGACCTTATAAATGTTTGGATATTTTACTCAATCTGAAATTACTTGTAAATGCTCTTTTGTGAATGAAATAGCAGGACTTAATATAGTGTTTTAGTCTTTGGAGCTCCTTGTATCCTAAAAAGCAATTAATATTTATAATTCACTGAATATGCATAAGATAAACATACATATTCAATAGACAAGTAATAGACAGTGATTATTCATTAGCTTCCATTCACAGCCTACTAAAACCTTAAGTTCTACTTCCAAGCTACGTTGTAGGCGGACGCAAACTTAACAAGGTAACTGTGGCAACTGATTATGATCTTTAACCGACGGCGCAAGATATGATCTCGCTGACTGTAGGGTCGGTGCTTCGGACATTGATCTGCATGGTGACCGTGTCTTGCAGGACTAGTCTGGCACGTACCAGGACGTCGTAACCACCGCGGAAGACACCAGCCAGACACAAAGTATGGGAGCTTTTGCCTTCGTTCACTTTGTCTGAACGCTCACACGGTTGCATGCCCAGAAAACCTATGATGTTCTTAACAGCCTCTGTGAAAATGAAAAACCCAAAAGGAAAATAAAAAGTCAGCGAAACATGGAGAGGAAAAAAGAAAAAAAAGAGGAAACGAGAAATATATGTCTGTTGTGAAACAGAGCATAGAGCTTTTCCGCTTCTGTTTGTAACAAGTCATAGAATAGCCCCATTCCTACTCCAAAACGCATGTACATATTTTGTGCCCAAAGCCTATGGGACTCGAGTGTGGTATTCAAAAATTCATAAAAAATATAAACAATGGTCCTTCGGTTCCAAACTTTAGATTTGGAATGTCTAGCACGATAGCTAACTACATACCAAATTTCGAGATGATCGGCCAATGCCTTATATGTGTTTTAAAATCACACATTTTGATGACGTCATGATTGCGTAACGACATTTTGGCTCCGGAAGGTTTTTCTAAACCATGTCCCCAATAGATATCAAAGAAAAAATGAAAAAAATCTCGCTCCGTTGGCCAAATATGCTCATTTCAATGTGAAAATCTGAAAAGTTCATGACCTCATAAATATTCATGAGATGACGTCACGGTCAATCGATGGCAATTTTTGGATACACCTTTTCCCAACTTAGATACAGTGCAAAGTTGAAACCAAACGAACTTGCACTTTTGCTTTTAATGGATTTTGAAATTTGCCCCTTCAAAGCAAGGTCACGTGACACGGGATGACGTCATGATGACATCAAGGTGTTTAGGATCAATTTCAGCATGGGCTTTATGCATTTGCCACGTTTGAAAAAAATCCAAGTCTGTTCAATGACCAAAGTCGTGCTTACAAAACCCCTGTGCATTGTCTATGGGCTTTGGGGGAGAAGAAGAAGAAGACTAAGAAAAAGCTGAACAACAGATATAGCTTTTCCGCTTCCCTGGAAGCGGCGGAAAAGCTAAAAATATATGAATATATATACATGTGTATATATATATATAAAAAGTGAAAAATGGTAACAAAAAATAAATACTTATAGACAAATACACAACTAGGAAAATGAATGAAAATCTGTGGAAATTAAAAACAGGGGAATCAGGAAAAAAAATTAAAATGGGATAATTAAACATGAGGAAAAAAATAAAATAGGTAAAATTACAGAATGGAAAAAAGTTAAGTAAAATTTAAAATTGGATTTTCAATTAAAACTAAAATATGAAAAATACTGTTGCTAACCTTCCAGGGTTTTGACAGACAGGGCAAAGGTCTCATCCACCTCATTCTCCTCCCCAACCTCCTCCCATGAGGCCAAGAAGTTGGGCTTCATAACACGCTGGACATGGTCAGCAACAGTGATCTCGGTATCCTCAAGCTGAAGGGGGCAGTGAGAGAGAAGGACAGAGGGAGAGAGAGAGAGAAAAATTCCAATCAGTTTCCATTGACTCCTTTAATAGAGAATTCATTTGACAGTCCTAGAGACTGCCAGACATCAGCTTGTAGTTTGTGGTGAGTATAGTTGGTGGTGAGTATAATACAGTATAGTTTGTGGCGAGTATATTTGATGGAGAGCATCTTCTTCTCGGGTCCTTTCTCTCACTTAAACTCGACCTAACAAACATTGGATGCAGGCGGCCCCATTAGGCGTTGAGTGTAGTAAGGTCAGCTTGGGTACAAGGATTGGGCAAAAGTGGACATTCCAGAAGATGATTCATGGTCTCCTCATCTCCACATTCACATACTGCTTGACCTTCAGTGTTAAAACCCCATTTGGCCGTTAGGGCTTTGCACCAGCTGACTCCAGCATGCAGAGGATTGAAGACACGGCCAGAATGGCCGTGATTGGCGGGATCCTGATGGGAGGGACTCCTTTGGGCTGATGTTGACATTGTATGGAGAGTATAGTTTGAGGTGAAGACATGGACTCACCACATATTCGTCCTCATAGCCGTCATCGTCTGGTTCCCCAGTGTTGGGATCACAGTCCTTCACCAAGAACTTCAAGGTATTGGTGAAGGTAGCAGTCACTGCGGAGAGAGGAATACAACACCATCCAACAATGAAATCTTGTCCATGGCTATATCCAGGATCAGGGCCACCAGGCCCTCTATCTTCAGTACATTTCAGGCCATACAAGTCATGGATATGAATCTGTATAGTGGGGGGTGCTGCGTTCACCAAAGATTTAAGCTTAACCACTTGGCGCCGTGATCTTTGAATTTGATGGTGTTGCATTGTGACAGGCCCTCTGAATAACACACTCATTCTATGCTCCACTGACTACACACAATTGGGTCCTTTTTCCGGGTGGATAATCCCTTGACAAAAGCCACACTGACATCCTAACTGTGCCAGGTTAGACTCACTTGTACACATAGTGTACACTTACTGATACATTTCACAGATTTATACGGTCGTAGCAGTCAATTTCCCCAAACTCATCATAACTTATGATCCATCGCAAGAAGATGAGCAATGCACAGAAACCAAACAGCCTATCTCAACTTTGATGGATGTTCCTCGTAAGTTGAGTTACGATACATCGTAAGGCTTTGTGAAATCATGGGCACTGAAAATGGGGCCCGCCGTGATGCGGGTTGTGAACCTACCTGAAGTAGGGTCTTCTGGCATGGTCACACAGGTATAGGTGACTCCAGGCTGGTTGTATTTGAGACACGGTGCGGGTACATAGCACACCGTCTCGTAACCATCCCCTGTCTCCATGTGCACGGTCACATTCTCAAGGAGCTGGTCATTCAGTGTATTGGTGCAGTCAAACTGTGGGGTTGACAAATGGACAACCGTACACAAGGAATGGTAAGATAGCAACACAACTGTACAGAAGGAATGGTCAAAGAGCTATACAACCATACATAGGGTATGGACAGAGTTATACAACCATACAGAAAGAATAGTCAGGGAGCACTATACAACCATACAGAAGGAATGGTTATAGCATAATTCAACCTCAACAAATTGCTTCCATACTATGTCAAACTCAACATATACATAAAATAGCACACCTGCATAACTCTCGGCTCAATCCGTCAATCATGTCATGAAAAATATCGTCCTAGTCTTTGAAAAATGAGGACTGTGGGGAGGACCATAGCTGGGAGTGCACAGGGTCAGGGTACGTACCTGGAACACAATATTCTCAGCAAAGGTGTGCTTGATACATCGCACCATGTACTCCGTCTCTGCCTCAGTCAACTCCACCGGCTTTGAGGATTTGAATAGGGGACCGAGGGTGGCAAATTGTGGGATGGCGGCCAGTTGCTCTGTGGGAAGAAATGGAATTGATTGAAGGGATATGATGGATGTGGATAGAACTGGGAGGGGTGACTAGTCCGACAAGTCTGAAGCAAGTCATGAGCCTCCATCCCCTATTGGTGATAGACTGCCAGCCAAGGCTGACAAATAGAGCTGTGAGGGGTGACAAGTCTGAAGCAAGGCACGAGCCTCCATCCCCTATTGGTGATAGACTCCCAGCCAAGGCTGACAAATAGAACTGTGAGGGGTGACAAGTCTGAAGCAAGGCATGAGCCACCATCCCCTATTGGTGATAGACTCCCAGCCAAGGCTGACAAATAGAACTGTGAGGGGTGACAAGTCTGAAGCAAGGCATGAGCCTCCATCCCCTATTGGTGATAGACTGCCAGCCAAGGCTGACAAATAGAACTGTGAGGGGTGACAAGTCTGAAGCAAGGCATGAGCCTCCATCCCCTATTGGTGGTAGACTGCCAGCCAAGGCTGACATATAGAACTGAGAGGGGTGACAAGTCTGAAGCAAGGCACGAGCCTCCATCCCTATTGGTGGTAGACTGCCAGCCAAGGCTGACAAATAGAACTGTGAGGGGTGACTAGTCTGAAGCAAGGCATGAGCCTCCATCCCCTATTGGTGGTAGACTGCCAGCCAAGGCTGACATATAGAACTGGGAGGGGTGACAAGTCTGAAGCAAGGCATGAGCCTCCATCCCCTACTGGTGGTAGACTGCCAGCCAAGGCTGACATATAGAACTAGGAGGGGTGACAAGTCTGAAGCAGGGCATGAGCCTCCATCCCCTAATGGTGGTAGACTGCCAGCCAAGGCTGACATATAGAACTGGGAGGGGTGACAAGTCTGAAGCAAAGCATGAGCCTCCATCCCTATTGGTGTTAGACTGCAAGCCAAGGCTGACAAATAGAACTGGGAGGGGTGATAAGTCTGAAGCAAGGCACGAGCCTCCATCCCCTATTGGTGATAGACTGCCAGCCAAGGCTGACAAATAGAACTGTGAGGGGTGACAAGTCTGAAGCAAGGCACGAGCCTCCATCCCCTATCTAACCTACCTGCATAGATCTCCTGTGCTGGGGCGCTAGGCTTATCAGCGGGCTTGGCAGACGGCAACATATCTAACACAGAGAGAAAAAGAAGATAATAGAAGATAAAAACCAACTCGATAACAATAAACGAGACAGCATCTCAAAATAGTACAAAAATGCTTCCTGGCATAAATGACCACAATGCAAATGTCAAATATCTAGTGGGCCTGAAGCTCCGAGCCCTTTCCCAAAGGCAGAACGCTGGATGCTGGTTACTCCCAATGTTGGTCTACTGGTCTAGAACGTTCCTTGGAACTTTTCCAGATAACAACCGTGACTGAAAGATCAATTACTTGACCACAGGGAGAAGTGCTTGATTTTGTTATTTTGGGTAGCCAGGACTGTTCTTCAACTGGCCTGAGATAATTTCAACTGTCTTTTCGACTGTCTTTCTCCATAAGGCCCTGAGACATTTACCTGGCTTCTTCTGCTCGGCGATGGGATGCGTTTCCAAGGGAACGGTCTTGATGTCAAAGGAGACCTCGGAGGGGTTGAGGGTGTAGTGGTGGAGCGCCCTCTCCAGTCCGATGATGGAGACGGACAGGCCGTTCAGGATGTAGGCCGAGTTGAGCGCCTTCTGCTGCTTCTCCAAGACACGCAGGTAGAAGGTGGCTCTGTCCCGGACCTCGTCGTCTCCATCCAGAAGACATCTAAACAATGGATACAAGACAGAATAATGAGACATTGTAGCTGGCTCCTTATGGATGACCGAGTCGAGAGACATCAAATAGATTTGCTGAACTTTAGCTACGTCTTTATCGCACTTTGAATATACAGATTTGTATCAGGGTTTTTTACGAGGCTAATCTGCATGTCTGCAGTAGCATTACTACAGGCAAATATTGAATGAGTATTCCCATTGGACATTTGATGACACGAAGGCGCGCGCGTTCCGCGTACATCCGCATGAATTGAACGCGGACTGGCAAAAAGCTTGTAACTGAAAAACCTCTATTGAGACTGAGAGCGAGTCTGAGAGGCAGAAGAAGAAGAGAGACGGATGTTAACTCCTTGTAAGAGAGAGTGGTCAAGGCAAATGTTTCTTCGCCATTTTTCAATTTGCCTAAAAAAAAATTGCTGGGTCTGGGATAAAACAAAAAAAGATGACATGGTGTTTACCTTTTCAGCAGGACAATCACGCTGGGAAGCAAGGCCTCGCAGTGCGCACCAAACTTAGCTAAGGAACTCACAGCGGCTGAAACAGGAAGGCAAGAACAAGATCAATCAAATCAAAACATTTTGTTGCTAGCAGGACCTTTCTCAAAGGAGGGCCTGATGTTTTCATCCTAGCAGGACCTTTCACATAGGTAAGGTTAATTTTATTAGCAACCATAAGCGGGGCAGATTTGTTATAAACTACACCAAAAATGACAAAAATACATCACAAAAACTATAAAACCAATAATGAACCTATTTGAATAAAAATGCAACTGAGGTTAATAGAAATAAACATTAATGTTATTGTTAATATTCCATAATATTCACAGGATAACATCAGGCCCTCCTAAGTTTTGAAAATTTAACTTAATTCGAACATAATTCGAACCTAAGTATGAGATCCTGAGCAGGTATCGGGCAGAGCACTGGGCATTCGGTGCTTATCACGTCAAGCAGGGCAAACCCTGGTTAAAATATGAGATGGTTATAACATATGTTAACTGCCTCCCCCTCCCCTCCCCCCCCAAAAAAAACCCCAACCCAACAACCCAAGAGACAAGAGACATGAGACTGACCAGCACGGATGGCCTCGCTCTCCAGGATGACGCGATTGAAGATGTAGCGGATGTACTTGGAAGGTGTCTGGGTGCGGGGCCCCTCCCTGCCCAGGAGGTGAAGGATGCGAGTGGCCAGGGAGGTATGCTCGCAGTCCTCGATGAACTCGCACAGGTGAGCCAGTCCCGCCTCCTTAGCGTCGGGATTCTCCTCGATGATGACGATGATGCTGTCCACGATGGCGCGCTTGTACTCAAATCCTCCCTGAGCGTGATCAGTCACAAGAAAAGGATCAGATGAAAATTAGATGAGATGCAAAACCTGAAATCTTTCCCTTATTTTAAACGAAACTTTACAAATTCTCTTATGAACATATATTCTCTATCATAAATAATTCCTTGCATTGTCAATCTCTTTCGTTATGGCATTTGATTCATTCATGTTCGATTTGAAGTAATTATTAAATGATTTGTCCATCATTGTGTCCATCATCATGTTGGTCACTACGAATGCATTTAATAGATATATTTTATTGTTGTATTGAAGTGTATTTACCATTTAATTTAGCTGAACAGTGGCAGCTTGGGTAAACACTGAATAGAGCAATACGAGCGATACAAAATAGTTTTGAATCAAGAGTTTGCAACACATTTGCCAATCAATTTGTGTGGAATCGGTTGCCCATTTCCAAGATATGCACTAAGTCGACAGATTCTGCGCATTGTGATTGGCCATTGCGTTGCAAACTCTTAAGGGCGCACTATTGTAAATCACCCGTATTGTCTTCACAGCTGTGACTACACAAAGGCCGTCCATGTAGAGATTCCACAGAGAGGAATCAATCTCCCAAGCATATGGTGGTTAAATCTTAGGAATCGGAGACCGGGTTACCTCGTCACGCAGCATGGAGGAGAGGAAACTCATCATGACCCCGTGCTTGCGAGGAAACTTGGTGCAGAGAGAGCGAACAGCCTGCACCACCACCACCTTGAACTCGTCCGAGATCTCCGACATGAAGGTGCCAATCTGCTTCATCAGACGCTCCACGCTGCTCTCGTTGCCCGTCTTCAGGAGGGTGGTGATGGCCAGCGTGGCGATGCTACGGTTGACGTCGGTGATCAGGTTCTCCAAGTCTAGGTTACAGGCCGTGACCGCTGCAGGGTGAGTCATGGCAACCTGAAGGACAGACAAGGTCAACAATGAGAAGAGTTGATACTGAGACATTATTTTTGTGTCGGAGAGGAAGCCATTCAACAGGGGCTTGTCCTACTTCATGTCTAACTACATAGCCGCCCACACTACATGTATCTTAAAGGAAATTAGGAAAAGAGGAATCACAAGGGATGTACGTGACCGACAAACTCGTTTCCTGAAAATCACCGAAGGCCAAGAAATTGTACAACTGCGAGTGAGAGCTTACGCGACCAAGAGATGCGATTGCAAGATTCACGGCAGGGGTGCAGGCGCCCTTCAGTTTTTAGGGTTTTAACAGATAAAATTTAGCAGGTTGAGATACCAGTTTGACATAAAATAAAAAAAAATTAAAAATGCCATTTCCAGAAATCTGAAGAAAAAAATCACGCCATTTCCGGAAATCTGGAAATTTCCGTAAGTTTTACATCCCTGAATCACAGAGCAAACTACATAGGAATACCTATTTATTTCCAATCTGATGTCAAGAGCTTGTAAAAAGTGATAATTTCTTACCCCCAAAGAGGAATGATTCCTCCAAAATAGAAATGGTTGGCAGCTATGCTAAACTACTACTGTGCGCTCAGCTGTATTGTCTTCTAATAAGAGTCTACTCACCCTATTGAGTGTCTTCTAATAAGAGTCTACTCACCCTATTGAGTGTCTTCTAATAAGAGTCTACTCACCCTATTGAGTGTCTTCTAATAAGAGTCTACTCACCCTATTGAGTGTCTTCTAATAAGAGTCTACTCACCCTATTGAGTGTCTTATAATAAGAGTCTACTCACCCTATTGAGTGTCTTATAATAAGAGTCTACTCACCCTATTGAGTGTCTTCTAATAAGAGTCTACTCACCCTATTGAGTGTCTTCTAATAAGAGTCTACTCACCCTATTGAGTGTCTTCTAATAAGAGTCTACTCACCCTATTGAGTGTCTTCTAATAAGAGTCTACTCACCCTATTGAGTGTCTTCTAATAAGAGTCTACTCACCTTATTGAGTGTCTTCTAATAAGAGTCTACTCACCCTATTGAGTGTCTTCTAATAAGAGTCTACTCACCCTATTGAGTGTCTTCTAATAAGAGTCTACTCACCCTATTGAGTGTCTTCTAATAAGAGTCTACTCACCCTATTGAGTGTCTTGGTAGCAGCAAATCGTAGAGTTGGCTTGGGGGAGCTGAGGAACAGCTGTAGGACAGAGACAGCAGGGGCTAGCTCCCTGGCCGTCGTATTCTTCATGTTGACAATGGCATTGGCAGCCTCGTAGATAACCATCTGCGACCAAACGGAAAACCAACATTTGTCTTTAGTGAGAATGTAGCTCAATGGGGTTTCTCGGACCGCACGTGAAATGATGACTGTATGCCCAATGTTTTGCCCGATTGCCTGCCAGAAAAAAATACAGGCAGCTCAGGTGGGATTTAATTGTGCCTATCAAAGCTGAATCCACTAGACAAAGTTGGATGACTCGTGACTTGGGCTGCTGCTTAAGAGATAAGACCGACCTGGGCATTTTCTTGATTGAGTCTCAAGCAATGCAAGTTGAGTCTTGAGTCCAAACCTGAGTCAGTTGGTCTGAGTACGAGTTGTTTGCTATGGAGACTTCAGTCCGAGTGGAAGCTTTGCGGTGACACCATGTAACGCATCTCCTTTGAGACGGAGTGCGGCTCTGAAAAGAGCTGGTGACAACTCTGCCTGTTGTCAGGAGACTAAGGCCGTGTCTGAAACGGGCTTCCAGAGCTACAGCTAGGGCAATGGTCTTCAATGGTCTCCAATAGGGGGAAGACCAAGAACTAGCTCTAGACGCCTGTTTCAGACACAGTCTTAGTCATGGAAAATGTGACTTCAGTGCATAGAGTCACAAGTGATTAGCGTCGGTTTGATGGTTCTTAGACTAAGAGCACTCATTGGAGTGTGGGAGGAAGCATTCCGGTAGACTCACCTCACTCTTGTGGCGCAGACAACCCTCGATAAAGTCAAACAAAGGACTGTCATTCCTGAGGTGAGAGTAAAGAATATCACACCATGCGTTAAGGGTGCAACATCTGACGAGCACGGCATAGCCGCCAACCTAACCTAAGCAAGACATAATATTGGCCGTGAAGTACGCTTATGTTAAGCACAGAATATGTGCTTGCATGAAGCGATTGAATGCTAACGGTAAGTAGAGCCATGACATTGGGCCCAGATCCACACTTACCCAGCTTCATCGTCTTCAAGGAGCTTTGAAGCAATACGAATCTAAAGGAGACAAACAAATCAATCCTTGAATACACATTCAAGCCAGTCAAATATCTGCTGTCTACTAAGTGGAAGTTTCTAGTGGTGAGTTCTATTAGCTTTCCTGCTTAGACCATTGATTGAACACTGATGAGCCTAATTTCACTCAGGATAATTAGGAGTAATGACGTCAGGGCCAACCAGGTAGGCCCGTTTGCTTATCAAATGCACCTATGTCTACAAACCACTGAAACTAGACAGCCATTCTATATGCATAGAACTAATAGAACTCCTCCATTACTCACCAGCATACAGGTAGCATAGGGAGACTTCAGACCGCCTCGTGTGTACTTGCCGACCAGCTTGGAGATAGCCAGCCGGTCGTTCTTACGGATGTGGTAGATGAGGCCCAGTGCATGGTACTGGACCATGATGTTATCACTAGTGGCTGCCTCCTGTGCCTCGTTGACCCAACGCTTGACCACGTCTGGACTCTGGCTAAGCAGATGCTGTCAAGACAAAGATCCAAAACTTTCATCAGACGGATCGCATCTGATGTAGTCATTGCTGCTGCAAAAGCTTATCCACTCTTCCCAACTGAGTAGTCTTGAAGGAGCATCTTTAAGTTGTTAATACTCAGTTGGGCTAACATGGACATCGTGACAATATCTATCAGTCAGTCTGGTGATACATGCAGGCTTCTATCTTAATCATTCTTCCAACTGGCCAGCAGTGGGTTTTTTTTTTAACGGGACGGCATTTGCAGTGAATTGCTTGACATTCTAATTTCTTATCGTAAAAATCTATGGCTGGAAATAAGACACAAGTCTATGGGAATTGGCTGCAGCTACTAGCTAGTGGCTTCCTTAATCTCATATGTGCTTTGTAGCCCAAGGCAGTAAATAGACATGGCTGTAAATAAAACACGGGTCTGTGGCAATTGGCTGCAACCACTAGCTAGTGGCTTCTCAAGTCACTTGTGCAACAGTGAGAATTAAGCCTGGGCCAGAGGAAAGGACTACAGACGAGGCAAGAACCTTAAGGCTCAGTCTGGACAGGCCAGGGTAGTCTGAGACATCTATTCTTACCAGAGAAGAAGCCAGAGCTGCACTGGAGACGCTATGCACCTTGTCCACGATGGCCTGCTTCATGTAACGCTCTAAACCCTGAAGCATGGTAGTCTGTAGGTGCAATTTTTAAAAAATATATCAATCCCAGTGTGTTATATCAATCCCAGTGTGTTATATCAATCCCAATCTCCTGAGTCAGTCTCCTGACAATGGGCAGAGAACACACCTTGCCCAAAACGTTGTGTTACCGGGTCTTTTCACAGCCACACTCAATTTCACAAGAGATGATGTACGTAGAGTCACTGCAAACCTTCCACCGTGCTACCACCGTGCAAACCTTCAAATCTGATCCATTCCTCTGCTTGTTTGAACATGTGACAGGGTTAACAGTGAGGAGGCTTGAGGAATCATGACAACTCACATCGGTGATCTTGCAGAGAGCACGGATAGCTGCAGCTCTGTACATGTCCTCCTTGCCGGTCATGTCCTTGGTCAGGCTACTAGTGACTATGATGACATCCTCAGCGATGTTAGCCATCTCCTTGATGACTAGGTATACCATCCTACGGAGCATCACCTGAAAGCAATGGATGAAAACTTGACAGGATGTCTGCGAAACTAGACCTCAGATTTCCATCCTTGCAGTAAGGCTCTCTGAGAAAGGTCTTGCTAGGATCGATATGTCAGGCCCTCTAAATTTCACAGTTTTCAGTCCAACAAATAAAGGAAAACCTGACTGAGAATCTTTGAACAATTTCAAAAAATGTCCACCGACAAAAAAAACCAGGATTTTGGACCAGGAATTTGGTGAGTTTCAGAGAGTTCTGATATTTTGGTGAAGTCAGTAAGCTGATTGCAATATTTTTATACAACCTTGAATTTAGTATAAAAAAAAAATCACATTGAACATTTACTTCAAAGTCAGAGAAAAAAATACACGCTTTTGGATACAGATTCTAAGAACATAGTCTATTCCTAATGACAAAACAGAGCCTTCAAGCTTGACAGCTGTTGAGCTTAGATGAAGCCCGTGCCAGGGCCGGCTCTAGGAAGGAATTGCCAGAGGAGGCTGAGAATGAAGAAGATGCATCCTCCCCCGATGAGAGTCTGAGGAACATCAAGGAACCTGGGGAGTGGAACTCACGTCATTGGACTGGAACAGCTTGGTCATGGCAAAGAATGTCTCAGTGGCTTCCGTGGTTCCAATGTGCTCACCCTGCAGGGAATCAAATGGAAAGAACGTCAATGACAAAATTAAAATACAGTAACACACTATTCGGTGAAATGGTCTAGACGGTTTTATCATCAGGGCTCGAAATATCCACTAGACCGTGGACTGAGTGTAGTGATTTCAGCGTCGGTCTAGTGCCGAGTGTGACTGCACTGGATTGGCTGTCTAGTGTTTTTTTCTTGCACCATGAACAAAATGGCACTCAAATAACTTTTTTGACCTGCACAAGTAAACAGCATTTTCTCAAGGTATTCCTTTCAATTCACTGCGTGATTTTTCTTTTCTTATTGATGGCACAGGCCTTGTAAAAATAGTTCAGGTCCAGTAAGAGTCTTCAATTACTAGACCTGTTGTCTAGTACATTTTTTTATGGAATTCGAGCCCTGATCATATGTGATCTAGTATGGCATAATGAGGATTCTCGTCCACAGTGAGATTTTGAGATTTTGACACCACTGGAAAGAGTACTTCATTAGCAAATTTCCAATGATATCAACATTATTTCCATACATTGACGTGCATTTTGATGATACTTGACTTTCGACGCAGTTTACTTAAAAGGGACTTTTGCCGATTGCCTGCTGAAAAAGAAATACCCAGGCAAATCGAGACTTGCTTTTTGGGTTAAAATCTCAGCCGAGCTGCCTATATTTTGTTCAGGCGGGCAATCAGGCAAAGCGCCGAGTACACAGTGCTTAATGCTTATTAGGTTGAGTGGGGCAAAACCTCATTGAGGCTTGCGCTCCTTACCTGGTTCAAGATGTACATGATCTTCGTCAGAATGTGGCAACACTTCCTGGGCTTAATAGGAGTCTCGTTGAAAACGCGAGCCTGCAAGAGACCATTCAAAGGAAAGGAATTTGACCGTTGAATAATTGGCAACAACACACTGACAGAGTGAGCAAAACCTTTACTGGGATGTCTGGCAAATCATGACATGAGTGATGACATTTCCAACTGAGGGGCCTCTATTAAAGGCAAAGCATTTGTTAAAGCATCCAGCTTGTATTAAAAGAACAGGGCAGCTAACTTTTAAAATCATTACATTTCAGGACTTTCCAGTCAGTATGCAGTTCGCTACATTTTTGCTTGACTAATTATGATTTATCTACCAATAACAACATCCAAGAGTGGAAAGATTAACATGGTACGACACCATGCATGTTTACTCATAATCCTTCTTTTGTGTTCACTTCCAAACTTCTCTTCAACTTTTTCCAGTTTGATCTCCCTCCACGTCCTAATCCCAACCCTATCCCCTGCCCTTCCCTTTGATCTCACCCTACCAGCTATCCTCTTTATCCTTTGTCTGCCATCCATGTCCCTGTTGCTTTTCCATTCCAGGCTTCCTATTGACTTTTGTCCTTATTTGGTCTTTGAAAAAACTCCTGCTCTGATCAAAACCTCAGGCCCTCCTAATTTGAAAATATCCAGCAAGTGTAAATGAATGTTTTAATTAATATCACTCACGAATATTCATTCTTCATTGAAATGACCTGTAGTCAAAACTGGAGATTGAACTTGTGACAAATCATATCAATGTTTTACATATCTCACTTGCTGAAAGAGCCCACCAATTTATGCAATTTTTTGTATAGGCAGGTTATGTTCACCCAGTAACGGCATACTTCCCGCAAACACTATTCTGCCGATCCCTTAGTCTGATTGGCCAATTGTTATTGTTTATGCATATTCATGTGTGCTCTATACTCTGACACTGCCCAATCAGAGTAAAGAGTGTTCATGAATATGTATCTCATCAGCAGGAACAACCTCCAGGAAGAATCCTGCTGCCGGGTGAATATACACTTCCTTTTTATATAAGTATGGTTCAGACAATCCAAACTAATGTAACAGCTATTGCCATAGGCTACATGTCTGCTCTCTGTTGGCTTGCACTTAGGTATAGAGTACTATAGTATAGACTGCATGTAAGATCATCCACAGTCGTAGCCAGAGCCTTAGCCGTCTGTAAAGACCCACACTAACTTACCTCCTGTAGAACTTGACTCTTCTCCATATTTTGAAATGGATTCCCGGATCCACCTGTGGAGAAACGCAGACAAAGAAATATGTCAAAACCCAAAACTAGACAAACAGCAATTTCTAAACGTTATTTTGCCGAAGGTCATTCCTTGCTGATGTAAGCCTACAACTTACAAGTACAGTGGTACAACTAACTAAACTAGTACAACTTCAAGCCAGCATGACATAAGTTGTAATGAAAATTGGCCAATCAGAATAGGGAATATCTAAATAGGCTCGTTTGCAAAAAGAATGCCGGTGCAGGCAATATATACACTTTCCTAATCATTGATTAAAATGAGACTCAATGACAGTGACAGTGGTGATGTTTTGCACATGACATACAAAAATCACAACCAATCAAGCAATATTAAAATTTAAAGAGAACGCAGTGGCTGTTGTTACGGCAGTCGTCCGTATGGTTCCCTGACTTGATTGTATTTCATCAGCATTGCAGGCTGGTTGAACCAGTCTATTAGCTGATAGTCTGGTTCCAAGAGCTAAACATCCTGACAAATACTGTGAAGTCAGGGAACCACACGGACGACTGCCGTAACAACAGCCACTGCGTAAAAAGAAAGAGTAAAGACTGTCTAAAAAAGTAAAAAGAGCGAGCTGACAGCGGTTATATCGGTAAACATGTCTTTCTTTATTGTAAAGTTTTTAAGGTGAAGTGCATTTAAATAAAATAAAGATTATTTTCATGCTGAAAGTTTATCATAACATTAACAATAACATTAGCCGGACTGCATCTGTGCCAGGACATTCTGTCCGGAAAGTGGGCAACATCTTCCTCCAACACGGCCCACGGGTGTCGATCTGCAGTGACGGTCAGATTTAAGCCTCGGTAAAGACAAACTTAACTTACCATCCTCCTCATCTTTTTTATCTCTCCTTAACATATGCATGATGCTGAAGAATGATGAACGTCTTCGTCCCGAATTAGTAGTTTTTTCGGTCCAGTCTTGAGCCGGTGTTCAACGATTTACCGAGGAACCGAACCACACCACATCGACTTCCACGTCACAAGCACCGGATTTTACTTCGCCGAATGAGGGCGCTCGTCAGGGCGGTCGGACAGGGCCGGTTGACGTTAGGGTGCAGAACACTAAATAGAGCTCCCACTGTACAAAAACACTCACTTTCAAAGTCAATTATCCCATGCCCAAAAGTTTCTCAGTTCTTGTAGCTATACTTGAAATTGTAGTTTCGACCTTCATCTCTCAGATTCTTTTCAATTTTAGTGCTCTTAGCCGATCAGATTTTTTTGCTAATTACCCCCAGAAAACAACACCCCCAAAATGTGTAGCCGTCCAAGCCGAATTTCTGCAAGGATTTTGGGATGGACCCCTCCACTTCCACAGCCAAATGGGGCCACATTTAAAGCCAGATATGGTCCAAATTACATACCAAATTGAAGAATGAACCCCAAGTTGTCTCAAGCTTTACTTGTTCTACAATATATCAGTTAATTAGCCTCCAAAGACCTCTTATTAAAAAAACGGTTGTGGGTACACACTTTATGATAATCAGTTCGGCGGAGCCATCTTGGATGGATTTTGTGTGCTACACCCGTTAGTACTAGTAGTGCTGCGGTGGGCCTGGGCCGGATAGGATGGGATGAGCCATGGATGGGGTAGGATGGGATGGGATGGGGTGGGCATGGGATGGGATAGGATGGGATGGATGGGATGGGATGGGATGGGATGGGATGGGATGGGATGGGATGGGATGGGATGGGATGGGATGGGATGGGATGGGATGGGATGGGATGGGCTGGGCTGGGCTGGGCTGGGATGGCATGGCATGGCATGGCGTGGGGTAGGATGGGATAGGATGGGATGGCATGTAATAATTAAGTCAACAAGCAACATTTGGCGGAAATAATAACAAAAGTTCTAGTATTGTTTGATTTCTTTTTATTCAAATCTTTCAGACTTACATTTTGGAGCCTTTTGACTTCGTTTTAATCTGTGCTTCATATTAATTTAGGGTATTGCCATTAATGGAACGATTTCGTCATATTAATTTTATATACAGTATTATTATAAACGTTTTGGACTTTTGATGTTTTAATAGTTTGTTTACACTTTATTTGTTTACAATAATATTAATACAATATTTTGTACTTATTAATTTAATTTAAGATGCGTAATTATCTTTTTAAAATAAATCATGCATTAAAGCGGCGGTTAACTTGCTATATGCTGGTCTCATGAATTAAGTTAATTGCAGACTGCTTCATTTTGTACCATCATCAACTTTATACAAACTAAATTCGCCTGTTCAGTTTTGAGCAAGTGCTGGCAGTTTTAAGAGCACGTAAAGGTGCATTCCCCGTAAAATAATTCTATTAGGACTACGCAATATTAATGGGCTTTACACCAACAGTGGAATAACGCATGGTAAGGGTAGGCCTATGATAATTAAGTTATATAGCCATTTAGTTTCACATTGCACACAATTTCTTAGACTGGAAAAATACCCGGGCGAAGGTAAGGGTTATCAAGAGAGATCATATAATTATCACTGGTCACGAGGCTCCACTCACGCGAGATAACGCAGGATCGTTAAACAGGGAACTACCTAAACACTGTACCTCGTTTTTCTCCAGCTCTGTCGATTCAAGCAGCAAGAATAATTAACACCCATTCATCTGGTCTCGTGGCACAATCCGTTGGCCTCTATTATAACAACATCGGTGAGTCCTTCCATTTTTGTTCCTCAGAACCAATAGGCCTAATTAGATCACCAACTAAATTTTAGTGTCGGAATTCATTCTATTAGTTTTTTCAATTACCGCTACATGTAGTTAATTTTGTTATTCTCAACGAAATCGCCGGTACACTGGATTTCTTTCCAGCATTCAGCCCGAGTCAACTGGCCAAAAATGAATTCTTTCGCTCAGCTGTTTAACAGTTTTCCTGTAAAGAGTGATAATAGATTAACTAACAATAATAATGTACTGCTGCTAAAAATCTTATGGTCACAGTTGCGTCAGTATTGCTGACCAAAATTACTGAAAGGAGTTCGGCTAGGTGGGTAGGTGTGTTAGTCAGAAAGAACTTCACCCTTTTTTTTTCACTTATTATTTTTGTTTGAGCTTTGGACGTACTGAATGAAAAGCTCAAACAAATAAATGTAAATAAAGATAACTTCTTCATCAATTACTATACTGCAACAGAGAGAGGTCGGAAGACGTAACGATCAAAATGTTGAAAAAATCACCCTCTCCTGCTTAGACTGATCAGAGTGGGCTTTTGTGGAGATCATAATACCTTCCAATCGCCTTACAAAAAGAAAATAGTAGAATGAAAATCACTGTAAAAAGGCGTCCTGGTCTTTTTGACCCGGCATCTGTTTTCATCAATTTCTGCCATCGACCAAGAGAATATACAACATTGCCGTAGTCATTGCAATACAGGGCCTATCGAGTTTGTGAAAAGATCACCATTGCTAGTAGTAGTACTAGTTATTCCCTTTGCATTACACACTGCACACAATCTGCATATCAGAGATAATAATGATAGAGAAACGAAGGCGGAAATAAACTTGAAAATAAAACCACGACTCCAGTATACGACGTGGTTATAGGTTCAAAGTTCAACCACCTTATCATTTTTCTTTTTCCGTGTACACCCCGGGATCCATGAACATTTTCAATTTCCGTATAGCGGTCGTTCATTATAGCAAAGAGGTAGCCACGGAAGTATAGTACATTATTTAACGTCACAGGCATCTACAAACAAGCGTTTTGCCCCAGTTTCTTGGTGAATACTCTGTACCTATCAAGCCAACAACAACCTGGATTTTCAGGGTTTTTTCAGACAGAGACGAAGCCTGATCCAATGTGTATTGCGTTTATGGCAACGGACACCACAATAATGTTTGACTGCAGAATTATATGCAATGATACTACTGATACAAATCTATGGGTACCACCGAACAACCTACATCATGACGTCATTGTTAAAAAAAAAACGACTTATAATTATGACAACGACCCCAACGACATTCACGACAGCGATGATTACGACACTGACAACCAGTGGCGTCGTGCATTACCCCCTAACCCTACTGAAATGTGATTCGTATCTTTCCGGCCACCATAGATAAGATGGCGGAGGTGTCGGAGACCACGCCCCTTCATTCCCCAGCGTCACCATCGATCAACGTTGCGGGCGCTGCGCAGGGCAGCGATTCGGACGAGTACCCCCTCCTGACGGAGCATGGTGTGAGCGAAGACTCGAAGGACTGCTACAAGTTTAGTTTGAGAGGAAACCGCGTGTACATGGTAAACAATATAATTATAATATAATTATTTATAATTATCCATAAACAACAAGCAAACCAGAGGCAGATTTTTTTTTATAGCTGAATGATAAAACAGAATTGAAATGGAATTGACATGAAATTGACATGAAATAAAATACCTTACCAACACATATCTCCCATTCCCAAAATATTGAATTTACATGTTACTGGTAAATAGTTGGGGTTTTTTTCAACAAAATAATTGTGTGTACATCTGCATCCCACTCCTTCCCTTTTGTCCTTCCTCTGTCATGTGTGTCAGTCCCCTGACTGTCTGTGTATGTCCTTGTCACTTTGCCTTTAAGAAAGGTCCTGCTCGGATCGAAACGTCGGGCCATCTAACTTTTGAGATTAAAATAATTATTTTAAAGATAACATTCTATCATGCGGCGGGAGGAACGTTATATAAACTTAAAGGCCCTATACAACATTGGTAAAGTTCAAAAGATTGCCACAGTATTTTGTGTGTTAAACAATTAGACATGCCAAAAAAGAAATCATGCCAAGGTTTAAACTCAAATGCATTATCTGAGAGAGTTGAAAAGGGCAAAAAAAAAACGTCACGGTTTTCGCACCGTTAGTAGTGTAAGAATTAGTTTATTACTCGCGAGTAATAAACTATATGTCGATGTTTGAGTGAATATTTCTCGAAAAGTACAGCATCCCAGACCGTAAGATTTCAACATGAGGATTCTACCATGTCCATCTATAAACTGTGTAAATTAGAAGAAAATTTGTGGACATCGGTGTTTTCCGATCTTCCCATTGTTGTTTTGGGCCTTTTTATAACCTCGTGCAAAAACAAAGTCGTAAGCCCAATAACCGGACCGATAACCATACCATACACCACGCCATATAATTGGCTGTGGATGATTGGCCAAGTCTTTGAAGACCGATACTTCCTATCTTCTCACTTCAGATAGGAGCGCGGAGGTTAAATATCATCCTGACGGCGCTGACGATTCTCACCAATCTGATGATGGTCGTCTCGCTGCCGTTGCTCAACAACACGGTGGACAAATACAACGACTTCTACCCGGTAATCCTGTTCTCGGCCGTCTGGTTCCAGCCCTTCTTCTTCGGGCTGGTCTACCTGTACAAGTACCTGGTTAGTCCGGGCTCCGAGATCCGTTCCACCGTGTCCCATAAAGTGATGGCCTTGTTGGGATTGCTGAATGCTATCAACGGCATCCTGATCGTGTACTCGGCAGACCCACGCAGGACGCCTGGTTCCTTGCAGGCTCTCTTGTCCACCTCCAGCATCCCTTTCACGGTTGCCTTCAGGTACATCCTGCTAAGGAAAGGTATGCATTTTGTTAATAATACAAAACCGATACTAGAACCGATTTTAAAGGACTACTTACGCACGGAAGTCAGCTAAGCATGAACATTCTGGCTTGGTTAAAAAAAAAATTACACACAAAATGGTTAAAACAAATATATTCCATTGGATGCTTAATTAATTGAATTCGACTATATTGGGTGATTAGCAGCATAAAAAAGTGGAAATTCCCCCTGTGATTATTTTTTATTGAATAGTGGTTTTCATGCTCGACTCCGTGATATTATTAGCCCTTGATAGAGAGTTGATATATTATATAGAGGTTTTTCAAATGACGTCACCTGACCGCCGAAGGCTAATTAGCCAGACTATACAACAAGTTGAATGGTTGGGATACCGTGTTGAACGCGTACGGAACGCGCGCTACCAAACGGTATATGGGCCAACGACCGAATACCCGAACATCCGAACCACAAACCTATGGAATGGCAGAATAATAATCTACCAGGAAGACCAACCGAACTCTCGGCCAAACGACCGAATCAGCGACTGATTGATAAACCTATTACAGTATAATGTCAGAATCGACCGAACATCTGAACCGAATAACGACCGAACCACTGACCGATTGGCCGAACGATTGCCTAACCGATCGAACGCCCGATTGACCGAACGGGCGATCTATCCTGGGGAGAGGGCGTACCTTCATGAAGATAAAGCCTTCCTTCCAATTTGCATCCATAGGAGTTGGTCGTGGACGACTTGTGTGCACTGGCATTGTACTCGTAGGTCTCTTCATAGCTCTGGAGCCAGAAATCTTCAACATAGGCAACGAAGCGCCCGTGCCTGGTGCAGTGACTGGGGTCATGAGGGTTGTCTGGCCTATACTCTTCCTCCTCGGATTCCTGCCCCTTGGCATCCTCAATGTGCTCATTGAACGAGAGCTGAAGAAGGACCAGGTAGGTACATAGAGTCATACATGTACTACAAACGCTACCGCAGCAGCAGCGATTTAGATTACAGCTTTACACATGTGAACGTAATAAATAAGATAAAACGAACAAGCCCGCAAACCATTAAAAAAAACCCTCATACGACAATAAGTTACACATAATGCGAATGCGCATTCCTTTTGTTTAAATTCTAACATGTTAATCATTCTTACTTGGCAAAGCTATTTTGACTATTTTGAAGAGGCTGCCAAGTATATGGCCAGGGCTGGATACGTGGTAAGAGCGCTGCTATACGCTAAACCCGAGGCCTGGGTTCAAAAGTCACGGTTCAGTCCAATTTTCTTTGCTGTTTTAAATCATAGTTTTAATCAACATAATTTCTATCATTCGCAGACTGAATCGCTCGTGTTCCTGGCCTGGGTGCAGTTCTACAATTTCGTCTTTGTCGCCTTGCTGTTCTGGACGGATTTCATACCAGACTTTGGGGCGGTAAGTCCGAGAAGCGAGCCAGTCGATAGATCTGTCCAGGGTGCATGCAGTGCCCATTAACATTCAACTATAGTCTTGCAATGAATCCGTACTCTGCAATAGGAAGAATCATTAAGGGCGCCGATCCGTGTGAAGGTTAAATCAGTCCCCCCCCCCTTTAAATGTGTCTGCCCGGACACATTTTACCCAGTTGTGGCCATCATTTTGTCCGGGGAAACCTTTACCTGGAGAAACCTGTCCGGTGGACACTAGTGATCCAGGTATAATTCTGTTCCTGTGGACACACTTATCGGGGACATAATTAGCCGCCGAACCGACGCGACTTACGTATTTCAATACACGCAAGAACTGCCATTCACCCTCGCCTATAGGTACAAAATGTACACGCACTCGATGGATATTAATTTATATCAATGAAATGTGATTCGCGTCAGTACAGGATCGACGCCCATACACTGTCCATCCTCTTCCTTCGGAAAACATAAACCTCGGTGCATCATAATGACAGCAATCCTGCACAACTCTACCCAATACAGGTTAAATAGGTTTGCGGAGACACCATGTAAATTCTCTTTTGTGAGTAAGTTCTCCTGAAGACGAGCAGAGTACACTGTTCGAAACGTCGAGTTCCTCCGGTTCTTTTCAGAACCACACTTACTCACAAAAGAGAATTTACATGGTGTCTCCGCAAACCTATTTATCCAGATATTCTCACCATAAAAACCTTCAAATCTCATTTACCCAATACCACGCCAAAATTACCCAGTGTCGATGCTTAAGTGTCCGTTGCCAAATAGTGTCCGAGCACAGCCTAGGCGTAGACCCTACGCATGGCGCACTGTCTTCGCTCGCATGATTTTGTGAGTCCGTCAACGACGCATAGCCAATCACATCCCAATATGCTAATTAGCAGACGCCATTTGGCAGCGGACACTTTTCGGCAAGACACCAGCGCCAGCTTACCCTGCGATTCCAGATCACTCCCCATCTCGCGAATGCGGGTTCACCCCACGATGAGGCAAATCGTAGGACAGGATGACGTGACTGAATCTCTTCCTTCCCCAGGCCGACAATTTCCCGGATTTTCTACGCAACATGTTCTACTCCCTCAAGTGCATGTACTACGCCGACCCACAATGCATCACGGCTGCGCCTGCGTACATCGTCTTCATCCTGGCCTACTGTCTGGCCAACCTCATGATCTTCCTGCTCGTCAAGTTTGCAGAGGGCGCTATTTGGCTGGTGCTCGTCCAGTCGCTGGTCACCCCTCTGGGCAGCGTCTTCTTCGCTCTCTTCAGTGTGGACCCCCTTCCTGGTCAGGAGCATGGGAAGTTTCACTGGGCACCAGAGTTCGGTCTTCCCTTCGTCTTCAGGGTTCTCGGTCTGCTCGTACTGGTACCCACGGTGGCTTTCTATAACTACTTCGGCGAGCAGGAGCGAAAAGAGGCCAAAAAGTTGGCGGAACAAACTACCGATTAATGAGTGAACAAAGAAAGACAAAGCCGGAGCCTGAGCCTAAGCCGGGTTTTGGAAAAGGGCCTATAATAGACCGTGTACTAGTAACTCTCGTGGTGAAAAAGGTCACCGTACACTTCCGGGCACCTCCGCGCCGCCTGCTATAGGAGATTTACACGTGCCCAATTTTGAATGCATTATTACATAATGAAGAAAGCCTCTTTCCAACTAAAAACCGAGGTTTATGGATTAAGTATATTAAAAATATAAGAATGAGCAAAAAAAAGAACTAAAAAAAATGAGAATACGGCAGAGAAAACAAATAAATAGAACCCGACCTTCATCTTCCGGTTGTAAGTAGAGTATTGCGAATACGGCCCGACTGTGGTACGCGACGTGAGCATTACTACTTGTATCGCGCCGAAGTTGGTGTGGTTCGCATTCGGGCAAGAAAAGCGCCTTGTAATGTACTGTACATACCGTACATGTAAACAAAATAATACAAGATCAAAACACAAACGTGAAAACGTGCAAAATCACGTACTTTACACATTGTATTTTAACATTTTATTCCTAAAAGACTATTCTAATAGTTTAAACTGCTTCAATCGGCGCGACAAGCTTTACCTCCTATCCGAGGAGCCCGGAAGTCAGGAATCTCGCGGTAACACGTACATTCTCGAGGCCAACTTACACGGTCTATTTGGAGGCTCTCTATGGTCAGATGGTGCCCTGGTTGAACCACATTGATTCTTATTTTCATCCTGAGAGACGGACACTTCTCTACGATGGCCTTGCGAAACCACAATAATTATTCCAATGAGCCACCTTGTCTGAGAAATGGATCTCTTTACGGTGGCCTTGTGGAACCACATTAATTATTCCAATGAACAATGCTGTCTCGGAAAATGGGCGTTTCTCTTCGGTAGACCCTAAAGGCGGCCAAGTAGAATGCCGTACGTCAAATGTGTTCATGGCTCCTTAGCATTAATTAACTTCAGGACCCATTGACCTCCCGCAGTCGAGGGATTAACTCATGAATATTCAGTTGTGACGTACGGCATTTCACTTGGCCGCCTTAAGGGTCTACCTTTCTCTTCGGTGTCCCTGTACGAGTACAATAATTATTCCAATGAGCAACCCAGTCCAAATAATTGAACTTCTTGCTATAAGTATCATAATGGCCCTGAGAGACTACACTAATTTGTCTGTTGCTTGTACATAATGCCACTCAAATCCATCAGACTTGGAGTAATTGGTTCAAATAGCTTCAATGCCAAAGTTGTAAAAAATAAAATATTTTGAAAGTTAAGGCAGAGTTAGGATGGGCAGCCCAGTTCCAATGTTGAAAGAAAACCATGGTTCCTATGGTTACTGTGATCAATCGTTTTCCCACTAACTCCTAACAACTACAGAAGGCTGAAATAATGTGTTATCCTCTTGACGCTCATAAGGGAATTCCTTGTCTAAATTGCTTATCTTTAATTGCTTATAGTAAACAACTACATGTATAAATGAATAAATCTATAATTTGATTATCAGCATAGCTGATACATGTACTGGAATGAATGATATTATTCTAATTTTACTTAGCCAGATGGGGAAAAAATAATTAGGTACTAAAAAGGGTTTGACTAAATAAAGTTAAATGGAGAAACTTTCAAGTGTTCGGACAGTCAGCGTTCCACACAAATACCTCTAAGAGGACTTTTACTGAAGCATTAAACCAAAAGCCATATTGCATGTCCTTGGCCAAGGCCCTAAGGGAAGATCCATTTGATCTTGAAATCTGCTGTGGTGCATTTCACCAAACTTGTCGTAACTTCTGATCAATCGCAATGGGAGATGGAACAGAAACCATAATGACCTATGAAAATGTACGATTGGTTATCAATGGTATGTTGAGGTACAATGCATCATAAGGCTTTGTGAAATCCACCCATAGTGTCACAGCCCTCAAACACAATTGTGGTAAATTGGGGTTTTAGGAAGGGTTAGGGGAAGAGACATCTTAACACACTACAGCAACAATGAGGCTGATTGGTGTGGCATAATTCTTTAGTTTTTAGAATCAAATACAAAAATGTTGCAAATTTGGAAATGAAGAGGACCTAGAGTTTCAATCCTTGCAGTGCCTTCTTCGACTGGTCCTGCTGGGATCAAATGATAGGCCCTCATGGCATGGCATTTCCAAAACCCAGCTTAGGCTCAGGCTCCGGCTTTCTCTAGTTCTTTCATCCATTTTAAAGTAAAAGGCATAAAAACGGGAGGCCTTTGGCTTTGTTTTTTAATGTTATGAAATACTGCGTTTTGAAAAAAGAATCCAAAGCGTCAACTTCAACAAAGAACCCGTATTTTCAGCTTTTGGAGGACAGAAACAAAGCCAGGGCCAAAGCCTAAGCCATGTTTTGGAAAAGGGCCTTTTCTCATATGTACAGTATTTCCACATATTTGATGGCAGTCAGTCCATTGTATGGGTCACAGACGATGTTTACAGTTTACACTGACTGGAGTCTGTATTTAGCAGACACATGTATACATGTAAAGATTACCTTATAGCATTTTGATCAAGGACATCAGCACAGACAATAAAGTTTGAATATGAACACTTTTTCCAAAGTGCCGTTGTGATAACTTGTGATATCTCAGTTTTCCCTCCAAGACAAAATGTAATCTACACATCTCTGAAGTCATCAAATCAAGAAGGAATCCCAACTAAAAAAAGTGATCAGCCAAAGACATCACAATCAGTTCATGACATGCACAAAATACTGTTTTATTACCGTCTGAAAAACAATTCCCAAAATGCCACTGGGAGACATCTGTACAAGGAGTATAAATCTACAGTAAAAAAAGCCAAACAGCCTTGAAAGTTAAATTTACGATTCCCCAAAGTCTATGACGTCCAGCAGCAGAGGTTAAGGTGAGTCTAGGACTCTAGACATACTAATGTCCAGGTCTTGGTGTCAAAGGTTACGGTAAAATCAAATTGTTAGCAGCTCTTATTCTAGGTGTATCCATTTTTGGACAGGGAGGGGGTAATTGAACAAAATAAAACCTTTGAAGTTTTCAGAATCAAACTTCAATTATGGGGACAAAGATGCATAGGAGGTGCATGTTATTTCATTTCAATGATGGAAATCATGTAACAGGTCATGTGACCTTTTATTGCAGGGTATTATACAGACAAAAATATCTGCAGAAAATAGTACGACTGGCCTACTGCAGGAAACACAATTGTGGTACCTTTGTCGAAGTCAACTGATAGCCTGAGTGAAGGAAACCCTTTAGATACTATTTCATCTGTGAGCTGGCTAGAACCTATCAAATGGTCAGCCAAGCTACTGTAGTAAATATTCAGGTGGCCAAATGGATCTTTTGGTGGCCTAGAAATAAAAATTGACCTATTTCACTACTGCACGGTACACTGTGAGAATGATCTTTCATGTAATTGTCAGGTCATTAGCCAGACTACAAAGTTTCGGACAGCCTGACGCCATTTTGTTTTTTCAGTGGCTGCCAGCCTCTGGGCCACTGGTAAAAAAAGTCCTGCTTCTGGGCAAACAAGGCCAAGAAACATACAGGGAACATTTTGAGATTTACTATCTGTGCAACTATTGAGTCCATCCAATGTGACTCCCAAATGGTAACAATGAAACTGATTTGTACAGAACTGAAACGATGGCGCTTCGTGAATTCCTAGTTTCAGGTTCCATTTTGGGCTTTGTCTCCCATAACACAAAACTCTGAAAATCCAGCCTGTGGTTTTTTCGACAAATTTGAAGGCAAAATTTGTCATTCTTTCCCGTACAGAGTATTCACTTAGAAACTATAGTTAGAAGCTCGCTCTTGAAAACCAGTGACAGTAAAACACATTGAAAAGAAGCCCAAGCATGTGCCTAATCCCTTCAATTCCTACCGGGTCTCAGTCTATCAATGAATAGAAAGTCAGCCTTTCATGCCAATACCACACAAATGTTTCTAGTGCTTTCTGCCGCTAGCTAGGAAAGGCAGGACCAGTTATACACGATGACTCACTGACTCTCCTCTCTCTCCCTCTACGCCGACCATCTTGGAGCCAGGAAATCCACTCATTCAAGGTGTCGGAGTGACAACATCAAAGGTGTACTATATACAATCCATTACTGTGGAAATCGGTTACCTTGGCAATCCCTTGGTTGAGTTTCTTTCTCAGCTGAATGAAAGCTGAAATGAAAAAGGGGAGAATGACCAAATTGATACTCTGAGAAAAACTTAAAAAGTATAAAAAGCAAAAGGGTTATACCCTGTGGTTCCTAGTAAATAAAAATAAATGAGTATCACCTTTTAGTACCGTATGTGGCCAATCTCCTGAGTCATCAACAGAGGCTGACAAGGTTTTTGTTTCATTGCTCGTTGGGTTCCCTGACTCTTACCTGTGATGGGTAGGTTGTGGCGTATGTAGTGGCTCCAGTCTGGTCTGTTGACATCAGGTTTCCGGTAATACCTGAAAAAAGTGCAGAGGAATCTTACAATTTGCCTCATTGTGAAAACTGCACAAACATTTACACAAACAAATTAAAAAATTGGCAAAGATAACTTTGACTGGACAGAGACTTGAACCCGAGACCTCTGGATTAACGTACTAATGCATCCACAGGTTGTACTTCCTAAATGCATCACAGGGTTATTCAGATTCAGTAGTATGTCTTAGTAGGGACAGGAGTTTCTTACCAAACTGATCTTGGAGATCTTCCAAGCCGTCTGTTCTTATTGCTGGTGTCGCCATGCCAACAAGTGACTTCTCTCCCTTGATTGACTGATCAAACAAACACAAATTTAAATAAGGTTGGTAATCAGTCTCAACTAATTTTGATGAAAAACAAATTCAAGGATTTTACTTTATAACCCAAAATACTTTGCCTTTGAGAAAGGTCCTGCTCAGATCAAGATGTCAGGGCCTCTAACTTTTGAGATTCATGTATTACAAGTCATTTTAGTCAGCGAGCAAATTGCAACAGTTTACTTTATTTACTTCACGGCCCAAAATACATTAATTGAATGGGACTAATTCCTCACTAGACAACATGATGCACTCAAAACCAGAAAAGAAGTTTAGCTGATCACCGAGCAAGTTGGCCAAAGCAAAAACAGGTTACCAGTCAAACAAGCATGCAATGCATATTTTGCCACTGGTACCCTGCTATATTAACAACACATGACTAACCTATGCAAGTAAGAGGTACATACAAGCAACAACAGATTACCAGCAAGCAATTGATGTCATGTAATTCAATAAGAATTTGCCCTACTCGACGTAATAAGCACTGTGTGTTCAGTGCTTTGCCCGATTGCCTGCTGAACAAATTTCAGGCAGCTCAGGCAGGATTTGAAACTGCGATTCCTGCTTTCTAGTGCTGATGTCTTAACCACTTGACCACCAAGCTGGTGGAGGTCGTGTGGTGGATTCAAATCTGTATAGCGTTGGGTACCACTATGATGCATGCCATGTATTTTCTGTAACTGGTACCCTGCTTCTTTTAATTCAGAAGTACACTGTACACATAATCTCTACCTAGCAGTGAAATTATACCAACACATCTAGCTTGTGTCTCTCTAGCTACTTACATCTCTGTATTTCTGCAGATATAATTTCAGGGGTTCTACATAGTTATCAAAGCCCAAGTTGGACATTGCAAAGAGAATGTCTTCCCCATTGATCGTCTTCCGTTTCTCCTGGTGGCATCTGTCGCTAGCTCTGGGGGAGATGGTTAGGGATCACATGATGGAAAAGTATGTGTAGGATCAATATGATGAAAAGGTATCGCAGTCAAATTTGAAGACTGAATCATGGATAACTTCAAGACTAACCAGACAAAATCACAGTGCATATCTTTGTGACTGAGATGAGAGCAAGTTTTCAGATCTCAGTTCAATCATATAGCTAGGGGTAGACTTCCCTATCTTCCCAAACTTCTTTTGTATGATTTGCTGACCACTATACAATTTCACGCAGCTGATGTAGCCATGTAAACATGTGACAGTGTCCAGCTTTGGGTTGGTGAGATCCATGTGGGCATTCCCAGGCAGTCCATGGTCCGGGCATTTGAACAGGATGTGGTGTGCAGTCTGTTCAGGGTACCGCAGACATAGGCCGCTGAGGGGCTCAAGCCCCAACTGTGCATGCCGGCATTGAGATGTCCTGTACGCAGGCGATTGAGGGTAAGCCAGTTTCTGTGGTGCCAATGAGCACCTGGTGGAAGTTTAGTACAGAACTATCACACATGAATGCATACGGGAGAACTAATCACCACATGTAATACATCAGTCCAAAGACCCAGAAAGATCCCTTACTCCATGAAATGGAGGAGCATTCCAGCCCTTCAAACCTTCGTGGAATTTGTAACAATCTTTAGGTAAGGATACTCGCTGGTGATGAAACTGATGAACTCTGAGACACACTCCTGAACACATTCCTTGGCTTCTTTAGATATCTGGAAAGGAATGTTTAAACAAAATTCACCAGACTAAATAAAACAAAGATATACAAATACGTACGTAATAAGATTCTACCTTTGGGAAAGGTCCTGCTAGGATTGAAAAAGTTAGACCCTCGGCATTTTGGGGAGTTATAAAAGTATGTTGCATCCTAATTCCTAGCTTGTATTTAGAAAATCTCAGTAAAGGAGAAAGGTGATCAGTACTGAGCAGTACGAGCAACCAAAACGTCACTACGAGCAAGACGGCATCGCCCGACTTTGATCACCTTTTCTCTTTGCCAGTACCACCACGATGAACAACCCCTTCATTTCTAAAATATATGTACATGTACTTCAGAACTTTTGAAGGTCTCATCTTTCAATCCTAACTGGACCTTTTTGAAAGGCAGGATGTTTCGAAAGACTAAAAGGAACATTCCTACGGACCAATGCTAAAGAAGTGAGAATTTATCCTTGTGTTGAGGTTCCACCACTTTGCACTGGGACACTTTTACAATGCCCATGACCGCCACACGGGTTTCATAAAAAAGAATATGGCTTTCTCAAAACTCAATTAGACCGGGATTTGAGCCTGAGACCTCTGGTTTTGTGCTGAATAGTGCATTTTCAGAAAATGTTCAAAAGTTCCAGGTCAGTTTTTCCTTTATTTGTTTGCCATTTTTAAAACTTAAATTTATAAACAAATATACTGTACATAACTGTGAAATAAATTAATAACAGCACACTTTGTGTACAAGTAAGTCAGATCTGACACAACTGGACATCTATGTGGCCTTTGTCATGCTACATATTGTTTTGTGGTAGGCTGAAAAGAGTCGGTTTAAAACTTGGACAAGAGTGGTGCCCGGATTTGGAGGACCTGGCACATAGCAACACCACCAGTGCTCCGAATTCAGAGGTCCCGGCGCAAAGTGGTTAAAACAAATCTTGCAAGACTAGTATGATGATTGCCCAGTGTAACTCCACTTTCTCTGGAGACGTTTGTTGTCCACTGGTTACCTTGCCAGACTTGGGGATGCCATTTTTCATGATGCGACTGACGTTGGCGATGGGCAGGAACCGGTCCTGTTCCCTGAGTGGCGACGTGCTCTTATCATCGCCTCCTAGATCATCATCCCCTCCTGCTGCCAGTGAATCGTCGGCTGCTATCCCCAATAAAAGAAACACATTTCAAGGTTTTGAAATCTCCTTCAGACAAAGGAAAGGAACATTAATCCCCCAGCAGTCAAGCAGTCAATCGTGCAAAGCTCTTGAGCATAATGTTTAATTTCCTGTACGCGTCGAGTGTTGAAGTGACCCATACCCTACCATACATGTACAAGTACTTGATGCTTGCATCTGAGTGAAAGCGGGGGTGTGATCCCTGAAGATATACAATGGTTGAATGGTTCTGACTGGTGCCCCCACACCAGCAAAGACTAGTTGGCAATTGAAAGGCCGTCATCTTAGGGATGGGTAGCTCAAATGGAAGAGCTCTGGTATGCTAGCTAAAGATCTTGGGTTCAACTTCAAGTCCCTGTCAAGTTACATTCAGGCTAGTGAGTTACCCTTTTCAGACGGGCTTAAACTGAATATTAATTTGCTAATAGAAAATTAAGTTAGTGTGAAACAAAGATCCTATAGCGCGAAGTGTGCAAGATGGCCTACTCTTGTGAGATCACACGCATCTGAATGAAGTACGCACTGGACGCCATTTTAGTAAGCAAAGTTGCACGCGTGCACTCATCTCGTTCGTCACATCACATCCGGAGCACTTCCGAAGCACCGAAAGCAGACGACAGAGACTCTATTGCTTACTAATGGCCACCGCCAACTTCAGCTTTTGCGCAGAGTAATCTATCTTCCATGCTTCGCGCTATAGGATCTTTGGTGCACAATTAATCACCTTACCTTCAGCTGTGTAGAGTGATGTAGCCAGGTTGCTATAGTCACCAGCCATAGTCAATACTTGAGGACTGTCAGACGCATTCTCTGTGGTATCCATCTTCACAGAACCTTCCCAGGATCAACCTTGTTGCTGTTTGGCAGGCTCAACAATCTCCTGTAAATATATGAAAAACGCGGAAAATCTTAGTCAACCTGAAACTGGATTGTAAAATTGGTAGTCCTAATGACAAGTGCGCAGTGTGGGTTGCTTCGCGCTGTTCAGGCTCAACGCGTGCATGCACGTACACACACTTTCACCGACACAATGCGCACCCAAACCTATGACTTGTCAGAACGTCATCGATTTGCATGTATCGGAAATCAAAGATGGCCGCCTCATTTGGCTCATAGGATGGGAGAGAATTTTCTCGATCAACTGAGGAGAAATTTTATCGGAATTGCAATCCAAAGATTAATTTAAGTAGCGTACCGCTGAAGTACCACGTGTTCATCTTGACATACATGTGTAGAATCCGGCAGGTGATTTTATTGAATCTTTTGACGCGATTTCGGGCCTTTTTGAGCATCTGTTTAACATTGTATTTTTACTATATTAATCTTTGTGGGACGTTAGTGTAATGGATAAATCAAAAATCGTTAGGGGAGCTCCTAAGGGCCCAGTATTGAGTAAGCATGGTAAAAGGGACTAGGCACACTAGACTAGACGTGGATGTTTTCGGGGAAAATCTGGGGATTTCTGTCGTGGGGTAGTTGGTGTGAACATAGAGCAAGGAACAGGTGCGAACCATTTCACATGCTGAAAATCAGTTGGACCCTACTGACATCCGACCCCTCAAAATTTAAAAAAAAAAGGTGACTTGTCGGGTCCAAGACTACTCGGCATACAGTGCACGAGTAAGACAAAAATGTGCAACAAAAATCTTGAAAAATGGTTCCTTATAATGTGGGAATGATAAATAGGTGAATAGGTCTAGAAACAAAAAATAAAAAAATTTAATGCTGTGGGGAACCGGGAAAAATAGATTCAAGATTGTCATAAGTCCATAACAAAGTCAATACAATACAAATTTACAATACATTTTTAAGATTTACTACATGTAGTTTAACTAGCTTTAACATTGAAATTTTTTTGCAACATACTATTTAAGTCCCAAAATTATAAAATATGTAAATTTTTACTGACGTTACTTTCATTTTGCAATGCATTGTGTACAAAGTCAAAGACAAACACTGAAACAGGGAATAACGTCAGTAAGCGTTCAGAAAAACAAATTTCAAATGATTATCGCTGATATAATACAAGAGCTGAAATGAGTCGAGCAGGATCAAAATTTATACTAAGAATAATAGAAACCCTCACCAGTCAGTCACGGACCATTGGCGAAAAAAAGAGAAATTTACTGGAACTTGGAAGATTTGGCGATTTACGGCCAAGAACTATGCACAATCCACACAGCTTGCAGTTGTAGCCTACACAGTGTATAGTACACAGTGTATAACACACGCGTACAATGGTAGCCGACAACAACGGGCAGACGTGGGAACGAGGATGCGCCTCGATCACTCTAGTATTGTAGAGTTTACTGGGATCGTTCTTGTGAGAACGATCGTGTCAGAGGTTATTTTGCCATAGGCGGGTCGATAAAGGGGGGGGGGGGGAATTGTCTGTTTTGATAACATTATTTTTTTGACATGATTACCTAGGGATCAAAAAGATTATAAGCTAGGCATCAAAAAATCATAAACTAGGCATCAAGAAAGATCATGTAGACAAAATACAGCCTTCTATTACAAAACTTTGAGATTTGCATTTTGGTAATTATTTTTGGTCCGTAAGCAGTTTGCAACAGCCTTCTATTACAAACGGTTTGATTTGTAGAATTATTCAAAATGATGAAAAGCAGAAAATAACAAAGGGTTATCGGTATTTAAATGAGGAAATATCTGTGCATATATATATACACATAAAAGAAATTCACATGCGAATGAGGACACAACTCAACTTCTTTTCTGGATAAACAGAGCATTACATTTATTCTATTTTGCATATTTTCAGAAATTTCAACTAAATCGAAACAAACTTCATTATTATTAGAACGATATACAAAATTCCTCCACATAATACATTTTTTTCAGTTCAATCAATAAATCAATATGTAAATCAATATCTAAAAGAGACCACAGTCATGACAAGATCAAAACCCCTTTACTGTGGGACAAAAAGTATTTGGCCGACTCTCAAATCAAGCTAACAAGTGTCTAGTATGTTTTCACTTTTTCTCCCATAAAGTTCTTCAATTTTCTTTCACTAAAATAAAGGGAAGAAAAAAGATGGAATATTCCAATAATTTGTGATATTTTTTCATTAACAGGACATTACATCAGGAAAAAGAAATTCAATAGATTTTAAGGTTATCATCTGGTTATCAGGTCAGTTTTCAACTTTGGAGTCATCTCAAATATTTGGTGATTATAGTTTATACTACTTTTGGTAAAAGAAACTGATGATAAACCTAACCCCCCTGAACTCTTGCACTAGAGAGCCCATTTAATCCAACCACTCCTAACTGCTAAGGGATTTTCCCAAACCAAATGAAAAGACAGTGTTTGGTTTTAAACAGCTAAAATTCAACCAAACCTATTATTATATTATTGGAGCGGTGGCCTTGAGGTGATTACCTAGGCTCAATAAAGAGTAACAGCTTTGTGTCAGGTCCCAATTTCATAGAGCTGCTTGAGCATGAAAATCTGATCAGCAAGAAATGTCTTCCCCTTGCTATACTTGACTTGAATTCCAATATTGGGTGCTGAGCATGAGATACAATTGGAACTTTTGCCAGTAACAAGATTTATTGAGGGTTTTTAAAGCTTAAGCAAATTTCGGTGCTTAAGCGGCTCTCATAGAGCCTGCTAAGCATGGAACATCTTCCTCGAGTTAACAGGACTAGAAAGCAGACTGTGATGTGATGCCAGTGATGTGACGACTTTTGATGCTTAAGCAGCTCTATGACATTGGCCCATAGGTCACTACCAAATTGTCACTCCCAGGTGGAGAGAAGTGACAACACCATGACACACAGACACTCAATCATAGGCCTGAACTTGAATACAGGCACTGCATTCTGCTCTAGGTATTCAAAGTATGACTGAGGTCATATCGAACAATGTTAACAATTGTGACTGTCAAATGCAAAGTCATTACAAGCCGCTTGCGGACTAGACTGACCAAAAATATACAAATCAGAAACAAAAATCTTATATTTGGAATCAAGACCTTTCTCTCTTAGTTTTAGCACTGCCATTTTATAGTGTGTTCATAAGCTAAGTGCTCCCTATTGAAACATAATGCAATATAATGAAATATATTATAATGTGATATTCATGGTGACTTAAAAATCAATATGTAAAAGAAGCAATCTTTTTAAAGAGAAATTAATTTCTTTATGGTAAATTGCAAAAGTAACTTTAATTCTAGATAATATGATGTTTGTGTCGAGGAGAATGTGATTCAATGAGAGATTGCCCTACTCGACATAATAAGCACCGAGTGCTCAGTGCTTTGCCTGATTGCCTGCTGAAAAAATCCAGGCAGCTTGGGTAGATACAAACCTGTGACACCTGCTTTCTAGTCTTAATCATATTATATTTATGTACTTGCCGCTATACAGATTCAAATCAGCCACATGACCGCTATCAGCTCGGTGGTCCAACTCCAATGGTTAAGATGTCTGCACAAGAAAGCAGGAGTCGCGGGTTCAAATCCCATCCGAGCTGCCTGTATTTTGTCAGCAGGCAATCGAGCAAAGCACTGAGCACACAGTTCTTATTCTGACAAGAAGGGCAAACCTCATTTGATAACTTTAATTTCTTACAATTTTAATCAAGAAAACATAATTCTTCCATTCCTCTTAATAAAATCTACAGAACAATATCAGTTACCCTTGAAATTCAGAAATTCCCCAAACAATTTGATTTCAAATCCAAAGTAGACTTTTCTTTAAACTTATAATGAGGTGCCATTAGTGATTAAGATCTACGATACTTTGTCAAATGAAACAGTTAAAGAGTTATAATTTCAATCAAAGTAAAGAAAACTGACATTTTGAAAAATGGCGAAGCAAATTGGACTGGACTTGGACATGAACCCAAGACCTCTGGCTTAATATACCAGTGGTCTGGTCTCAGGTTCAAGTCCCATGTCCACTGAAACTCTCTTTACCATTTTTGTTTTCAAATCGCGTATTATTTTCCTTGAAACTTATAAAGCAAACCGTCTTCACATCTGCAGATGCCTAACTGGCCCGCAGTGGTTAAATGAAAAGGATTTATCCTCATTCTAAGTAACTGATTCTTGGTTAATAAGGCTGACAGCAATCACCAAGCATATCATTTCTGGCATCCTACTCCCATTCATCTTCGTCGTCAAAGTCATCATCGTCATCCGAATCGTCATCGCTGTCTTCTACAAGGAGATGAGAGGGAAGAAAAGACAGGTTGTTAGAAAGAGGTGCATCTTCAATTGATTTCAAATCTATTAATTTCAATTTTTCCCAAAAGGCCTTTTAATCCATTTGCTAAAGCATTGATAAGTTTTCTCTTCTTCATGCACCACACAAACTCTCGCTATTGGTTTAATGTTTCTGATTGGCATTCCCACCTCTACAAAGATGACTACTTGGGAAGGCCTCCAACAAGTGCAGGAACACTCAGGTGGTAGATTACTGCTACATTAAACCAGAGGCCGGACTTGAGGTCCTTGTTAAATTGTCTTAGTATTTCAGTGCTGTATTGAATTTTTCTTTGAGTTTTCCTTTGAGGTTTTTTAGCAGCAGTACATGTAGTAGTGTGATGAGATTCAAAGGTTTGCATGGTGGGATTACCAAGCGGAAGGTTTGTGGTGACACCATGTAATGCAACTCTTTTAGAGATGGAGTGTGCCTCTAAAAAGAGCCGGTAACTCAACGTTTCAGGCAGAAGACAGTCTCCTGACGACGGGCAGAGTACACACTGCATGAAATGTTGAGTTACCTGCTATTTTCAGAGCCACATTCCTTCTTGAAAGAGACGTGCTACATGGTGTCACCGCAAACCTTCCACTTAGTATTTCCACTATGCCATGCAAACCTCCAAGTCTTATCGAAACTGCTCCAGCAGACATGTGTTACATAGTGTCAGCGCAAACGATCTACTTAGCAGCAGCAGTCACATTCTGTACCTGAATGGATGGCGTTGCTTCTGGCTTGCAGAGCATTGAACAATGCCGCCCCAAGACCATCTTGAGGAACGCTGGGAGCCACCTCCGACTCTCGGTCCATGTCAACCTATGCACAGGGAAACAAGGAGAAGAGATCCCGAATTGAATGTGATGGGATTCGCAACCAAACATTGTGAATAGAAATTGGGATTCCTACAGCCAACTTTTAGATTCCCTACTGGGTGCTTAATAAAGTGAAGTTGAATTCAAATCTCCAATACTGGCAGCTGGATTCCCTACTGGGTGCTTAACCGGGTGAAATGAGGTTCGAACCACAAACCTTTAGATTCCCGACAAGGTGCTTAACGAAGCAAAAATATAATTCAAATCTCAAACACAAACAAATCGACCCAGAATTTCTTTCTAGTATGAATTTGAGTAAAAGGACCTCAGTATGAGTTAAAAGTATACTGCGTCTACACGGGACTGGCTAAGAGGTTGCTTTGGTTCCTTCCATACCTTTTTCAAGGCTTTGCCGCCACGGATCTCATCCAGCAGAGCTCCACGGCCGCTACTGGGCGCAGCAGGCCGGTCCGTGGGATCCACGCGCTTCAAGGCAATCCCCTTGTGGATGTCGTTAAGGAGACCGCCACGCCCACTCTTGTTCCCGCCGCCGCCGCCGCCTCCGCCCCCGCCCCCAGCCACCGGGGGAGGAGGGGGTGGAGGGGTTGCGCCCAGGGCGGGCGGAGGAGGGGGAGGGGGAGGCGGGGGCCCGCCCACCGCCGGGGGAGGGGGCGGGGCGGGGGCCGGGGCGGGGCGGGATTGGAAGCTGGGCGGGGCCATGGAGGGGGGTGTGGGCGGCAAGGAGCGACTGGGGGGAGGGGGCGGAGCGGCCTTGGAGGAGAAAGGGGGCGGGGGTGCTGGTCCACGGCTAGGAGGAAGGGGTGGGGGCGGACCGTAGTTCCCTGCTGGGGGTGGTGGATACGGTGCAGACCCTCTTGATGGGGTTGGTGGCGGTAAAGATGGAAGAATTCGATTTTTCTCTTCACATATACACACACAAAATAAAGAAAATATATTCAATCACACCTAATACAAACACATTGTTACCTACTTACTTTAGAATTATTCTGACTTGCGATAAAACTGTGCAGAGGACTTGAATTTTCAATCTAACCTAGATCTCAAAAGCACAAAGCCTGCTAGGATTGAGACTGCCCTCTACATTTTGTGAAGTTGGATTAGTGCATCAAAAATGCCACGACCTTGACTATTTGATTCTTCGTACCAGTCAATTTTTCCCAATCAGCTAAGTTTTTCCTTTGTTTTTGTATGACTCTTCGAAAACAACTCAAAAACAACACACAAAGTTAAGCTTCAAATATATACAGACTAAAATGTTATTCCGTGAGGTTTGGCCCTGTCCTAGTGTGTTGCCCGATTGCCTTCAGAAAGAAATACAGGAGGCTCGAGTGTGTTTTGAACAGGTCTGCAACTCCTGATTTCTAGTGCAAAATACAGTCATTAATCCACAAAGGGTTGATTCTCGAAGGGAGAGTGTATCCTCTTGCTTTCTCCTCACCTGCCTCGTCTTTGATAGCATCAAAGCCACCGTGGTCATCAACAAAGGTTTTGATGAACTGGGCAGTGCTGTGGTCCTGCAGATCATTCTCAGACACACCGTTCTTCTTGAACCATGCTTTGATGTCAGGATCCATCTCATCCACCTAAAAAAAATCAAACCCCAAAAACAATTAACGTAGAAGACTTGAGTAGAATTGTTTTTTAACAGTTTCCATAATATGAAGGATACGTTTGCTTTGTTTAGTTGTCTTAGCTTTCTTTAGTCGTTGTAAATAGTGTACCGGGTCTCACTCTAAAATCTTCTGTCCTGTTTTAGTCTGTGTGCAGTACCGGTAGTATTGTCCTGTCCCAGGGAAAGGTACAAAAGCTGTGCTTCACCTTTTGCCTTCATGTAGACATACTGTAATGTAATATTTACACCTAATTACATACCGCCTATGAGAATGTCTTGTTTATACCAGTACATCATTATACATGTATACTGTCTTGTATGAATTGTATACCTAGGATGTCAGTTAATGTGGAAATAAATGTTGAACTGAAATGAATTGAAGTACTGTACATAAACGGTCAAAATGAATTGTTTCTACAACACATGGGCTTTAACTTTTTTTTCTCCATTTGTACCAATAAAAAAAACCAAAATTAACATCTCATGCACCTGGTACCCCCCCCCCAAAAAAAAAAACATAAATAAATCTGGAATGTTTAGATCATGTCTTTAAACAGCTAGTTTATACCATTGCCATACGAAAGATAAAAAAGAACCCAATGTTGAAATGAACTGCCAAGTGTATCTTCCATTTGTACATATTGAAAGTACAAAATCCAAGAGATGAATCTTTCACTGATTTGAAGAAAAAAAAGGAAGACAAGTTAAGTTTGACTCACGTCAAATCCCTTCTCAGGATCCCATCCGACATGGCTGACATGCCTAAAACAAACAGGAAAGAATCAAGTTGACGTCACATGGATATATGATGTCTGCAGAAGAAGGCGGGAGAACTAATGACTCTCACAATTAAAAAGGACTACAACTGAATGATCAAGATGAATCAGACGCTCCACAAAATATGCTATCTGCCTTGGAGAAAGTTTCTCCTGGGATCAAAACACCAGGCCCCTTAATTCAACTGTTGTGGCTGTTTGGTTGGGATTCCGGTGGTTGTACCCTTTGAAAGTTTTCACGACTCAAAAAATAGGAGGTCACAATGTCTGGATCCTAGTAGGACCTTTCTAAAAGGCAGAAGGACAAAACCAAACAGGAAGGGAAAAGTGATAGGGATACGGAGGACAAAAATCAAAGAGGATGGCTGGTAGGATGTGATGAAAGGGATGGGCAGGGGGTAGGGTAGGGATTAGGTAGTAGCGGGGGAAAGATCAAAGGGAAAGAGTCAAAGAGAAAAGTGAGGATTATTGTTCATCATTCCCCTCCTGAACATTGAGGCCATGTGGTTGAATTGTCATCCAACACTTTTCTATGCCCAGTACACTCATTACTATGTGATATACAATGATCGGGGAGATTGAAGTGACAGTGAAAGCCAACAGGGATGTCCAATCAACCAGTTTAGACAGTGGACTTTTCATGATCAGAAAAGACTTAGAGACAAATGTCAGACTGACCTGAATTCACTCGGTCGCCCAATGTCCGCCTTGGTCAGCCGAACTTTCTTTCCCTTGTCCTTTTTCTTGTCCTTTTTCTTAGTCGTCTCCACAGTAGGGGACGGGGGCTGGACCTTGCTTAAAGCTGTAGGGAACCGCACAAACTCATTTATGTCATCTTTGATACATAGATTTGAAATCAAATGGGAACATTTTGACTGGACTGGGATTCGTACCCGGGTCCTCTGAATCAATGTGCCGGTGTTCTACCACCTGAGCTACATTTGTATGCTGCCCTCTGTTGGCGCTGAAGAGTCTCTTATCTTCCGTGAGGTGAAACAATTACTTGCAAAATGCGAGAGCCCAGGAGGTAAAATTCAAATATCTTTGGTCCAAATCCAAAATGTAAAATTTCCTCAGCTGTATAAAGCTTCCAGAAAAAGATCACCCGTTTGTTTTCATTTTGAAAAAATAAAAAAAATATAAAATCATTTTGTTATGCATTCATGAAATTGGGCCAATGTATGCAAGTTGCAAATCAGTGTTGAATATTTGAATTATGATTAACAAATTGTTTTCTTTGCTGCAATTGTTCAAAATGTTCAAAAGTTCCCAGACAGTTTTTCCTTTTGTTTGGCATTAAACAAAATTACACAATTGCTATTATTAACAATTTGACATGCATCCAAAATTTGACAACCATGGTTACACAGATCAATGCTTACAAAAACTTATTCACAAACTCCAGTCCAGAATGTATGCCCAGCCCAAAAGAAGACTTTATATTCTTCTTTAAAATCATAACTTGCACATAAAAAAGGAAAGTATAGATGTATAAATGGTTTTAGGATTTGTTAAATGTCCAGAGCGTGAAAACAAAATTGGCCAGCATTTTCAGATTTTTGTTTTTATTTTAGGATTTGCATATATTTGCATGTCATGCGGAGGAACTGCTGCTTGTGTGTGAAAATATGGTAATGGCAATAAAGAACTATTGGTCTGCTTTTTGCATAGCATTGTATCGGCATGTGGAGCAAACACTAACATTTTGTTTAAAATTCAGTTGATTGACATGTCTTCACAATCTGTGCACAAAGCTGGTTTACAGATGATAACAATTTCTACAAGGTGAATTGACATAAACTACCGGTAGTTGGTATACAATTTGATTACTGTATTTGATACAATCAATACTTATTAGTACAGGTTTCTGTAACACCCAAATGAAGCATAACATGAAGCACACACAGGGATTAGACACTGGCTGGATCTTAATACCAACATTCATTCTCTTGACAGGAGACGCAGAAAAAAAGGACAATTGTACATTCTACATACAAGGGAACTACTGCTTGCTACAGAGAGGAGAAAGTCTACCGGCATAAGGCAGTTGGCATTCTACAAGAAAGCAAGCATTCCCTAGCTCCAGCTCTTTGTCAACGGAGAGTTCATTTCCAAGATGCGGTCAACATCATTTTCTCAATTATCAGTTTGAATAGCGTTCTCTCGAGTTTCAGCCAAACCCAATCAGATCATGGTTGTGCCATTTGCAGCAAAATTATCATCAAATCTAAAAATATGACCATAGAAAGGATTCCTTTTGGTATGACGTTGTACTTTTCAAACAATTTACTGAAACAAGTGACTGTTTATCACTTCCACACTGTAAGAAATTGGATATGCAACATTTTGAAAATAAACTCTTCGCTTTTTGGAAGTATTTCTGAAGAGGGGGAAATGTCTTTTAGAGCCTCATTTGTGCCATTGGGACTTTTTTTTAGTAAAGGCATGCCGCCAATTGCAAGGCCCAAAATCTGTAAGACAAGAACATGGCATGGTTAGAACAACACAGTAACAGGAAACACCTCTAGTAGACACGTCTATGGCATGTTTGCTTTAAGCATATCCATAGACATACCATAGAACACTGACTTTTTCATACACTGGTTCCCTCCATCCAACACACAGTGTCTGGTGTGGGAACCATTGTCGAGATCATTGATCCATCCACTGGTACCCTCCATCCAACACACAGTGTCTGGTGTGGAAACCATTGTGGAGATCATTGATCCATCCACTCGTTCCCTCCATCCAACACACAGTATCTGGTGTGGGAACCAATTATCAAGATCACTGATCCATCAACTGGTTCCCTCCATCCAACATACAGTATCTTGTGTGGGAACCTTTGTAAAGATAAATGATCTATCAACTGGTTCCCTCCATCCATCATACAGTACAATGTACCTGAAGTGGGAACCAATGTCAAAATCACTAATCCATCAACTTGTTCCCTCCATCCAACATACAGTATCTGGTGTGGGAAGCATTGTAAAGATAACTGATCTATCAACTGGTTCCCTCCATCTAACAAACAGTATCTGATGTGGGAACCGATGCACTGGTTCCCTCCATCCAACAGGCAGCATGTTACATAGACAACATCCTCATTATGTTTGGTTTCAACTACCATAACACTTGAACCATTAGGGGAACATTCTGATTAGTTTGGAAAGGGCTGAGGTCTAAACATCAGGCCACTACAGGGATATTATGAGCACTACATTCCCGTGCCCTCCAAAATACTCATAGACAATCAGGACAATAGGTTAGAGTGGAGGTTCTTTGTGATGGGAAATATCATCATGAGTTACGACTCATGACAAAATGTGAGATCCTGTCTCTTTTCTTGGCAAAGCAAGGTCTAATAGACTAATACTCATCCTCCCACAGAAGGGAAAAAGATAGTGTCGGTGTTTGACGGCTTTCTGGAAAAGAGGAAAGATGACCTAAGAGTTCCAGCTCAACCAAAAGCAACCAGCCCTGGGCCAACTAAATTTGTTTTGCTTTCAAAGAAGTTAATAAAATTACTAAAGGAATCATTGAATGATATGCTGCAATTTGTCTGCTGCTAAAGCTTTGATCATGTGACCAATATCTAAATGACGCTTGATGATTGGTGAAAGCGCAAGACGGTGAGCTAAAACGGAAAAAGGGGCTCAGAATCAAGGATTGGGGTGGTTGTGTTGCCATGGGAACTGCATAATTAGCAAGACAAGGATTTAGATGCCTCTTGACTGTCTGGCTTGTAATGCCTGCAGGGTTTCCTTGGTAACGTCTTTTTGTTTGTGAAAGTGAAAGGGGGTTCAGGTAAGGAGGTCGGGATAGGGGATGAGGATGGAAGCAAGCTGGGCAGGGATAGAGAAGAGAGGACAAAAATAAAAACACCCAAACCCAAACAGTCCCCTAGTAGGAAAAAAACATGCTGGCACGGCTGCGGCTGCTTGGTCAGTAAAGAGATCACAAACGAATAAGAGGGACATTCTATCCACATAAAACCGAGCCTCGGGCACATGACTCTGGCTTCAACTCAGACGTGGTTGTCACGAGAAACGGAAATCAAAAAAAAAAGAAGGAGAAGAAGTTGCCTACTACCATGAGATGGGGAAGGGGAGTCGCTGGATGAGAATCGACGCTGGTGTTGCTTTCCGGTCCCTGAATGCCCTTTATTTTGTAACCTGGTATCGGAAAGGGATGGTGGGATGGCAGCCGCCGATCGTCGTCTTTGGTCTAGTGGATGTTTGTGAGAAAAGCTGGGTCAGTTCGGGACTTGTGGCAAGACACAAACAAGTGGTCTCATTGTTTGTCTTCTTTTTCTTGTCCCAAGAAGCCCTACTGATGCTCTACCACCTGGACCAAGTTGCATAGAATGTGGCGGGTCGTCTGTCTCCAAAAATCGAAGAGGGCCTGACATTTTGATCCTAGCAAGACCTTTGAATGCTGCTTTTGAGAAAAGTCCTCCAAGGATCAACATTTTCTGCTCATAACATCTGGCCCACTACATTTTTGCAATTTGTCTACCACAAAAACAAAAAAAACAAGATCAGAATATGCTGGGCGAATTTAACTGGCCGAGATCCGTTTATGAACCATGGCTGACCTTTAAAACGGTGGCCTTGGTTTCAACGGCCACTAAAACACACCCTGACCACTGGTTGGCCACCAAAACGTTCAGAGAAGAAATATAGCAAACATTGCAGCACTAAAAATCACAGGTTTTGAACTTCTGAGCCACCGAAAGATCCCTTTAGCCACTTGAGGATGTTTTTGTGCTCAATCTGGCCAGACAAGAAACGAGTTTAGGACAAGCTCTGTTAAGTTGAGTGCTTTGGGGAAATATTTCTTCTCTTGAATACAAGAATTTGAGACTGGGAAAAACCCTACAGGGAAGCTAAAGCCCACATCACACCAGGTAATTTACAGACGATCCGTTGCCAGCAGAATTTTACATGCAGACAAAGTTTCCAGAGATCACTTGATTGGGGGATATTGAGATACTTGAATGAGGGTTTGCCCTGCTCGACGTAATACTTACTGTGTGCTCAGTGCTTAGCCCGATGCCTGGTGAAAAAATATCAGGCAGCTCAGGTGGGGTTTGAACCCACTACTTCCGCTTTCTTGTGCTTTCGTGTTCTTGTGTCACATGATATCGACCAGCACGGTGGTCAAGTGGTTAAGACGTCTGCACTAGAAAGCAGGAGTCGCGGGTTCGAATCCCACCCCAAGCTGCTTGATATTTTTTCACCAGGCATTGGGCACTGAGCACTCAGTGCTTTTTACCTTGTGCAGGGCAAAGTAAACCCTCATTGAATAACATTGCCATTGATACAAACATCATGTTCGATCTATCATATTAAGACACTATCAGAAAAAAATCCTTTGTGGGAATAAAGTATTCCTTGTAACACGCAGTGCAGTTGGTTACGTCAAAATTGCCTAGGGAGAAAAATGCCTGGTGTGAAATGGCCTTGAACAGTGTTATTTTAGTGCATGTGCCTTGCCTAAAGCTGGCAGAAGCATAAAGCCAATGAAATGAAGAGAACAAAACCAACATGGATGAAGGAGCCGATAGGTGCATTTAAATCTCCAGTAGGGAGAGTATAGCCCCATTGAATGCCAAGTACATGTACGTAAGCTGAGAAGTAACACGTCAAGAATTCTTTACACAAGGATGAACAAGGAATACTGTTATTTACTGTTTATCGTAAAATTATTAGTCCTCCCGAATTCTTTCCTCAAACCCCACAACCTCACAAAGCAACTCTTTCTCTACATGGTGCCGCCTCAAACACTACGCCGTGATGTAATTGGTGAACTCCTTGTACTACTTTGTAGGGTAAGCAATAAAAAAAATGTGTGGAATGAAGACATGTAGTGAACGCTCATGATGATCTAGTCAACTATAGAGGGCGCCATAGCACTACTTACTTGGGCCTGGGAGAGGAGGTGCGGCATTAGGACGATTAGGTGCAGCAGGAGCACGACGCTTCTTATCTGGAAAAAAAATCAAGAAAATGCCCAAATCCATGAAGAACTTGTTAATAACAAATATTAAGGGGTCACTAGTTAGTAATATGAAGGTATATACTGGTGTAATGTTAACAACAGTTGGCAATTCATAACATAAACATAAAAAAAATACTATATGTGAAACCTTTTTGTCATTTTCCTTCATGTTTGTTTTTCTGACAATCAAACGCTACATGAACGTTACATTTCTTGACTTTGAAGGCCTGTTGTAGTAGTTTTGTTTGTTTGTTGGTGTGTTAGGGTGTGTTTGTCTGTTTGTGTCATGTTTTCCAGGAATGGCGGCTCACCTTCTCTGCGCTGCTGTTTGGCCTGGATCTTAGAAATGATAGCGCTGGAGAAATCCCTTGCTTCTGCATCGTTGGCAAAATTCAGGCCAGCCCAGCAATTCTGCAGCAATGGAGGAAGTAGGTCAGTCTCTACTCAGATTTGGGTCAAGAATTTAAAAAATAATAATAATCACAGAAGAATTTGCTTAGTATAGGTGAGGGAACCTATTTTGATAACATTTCATTTTGATGAAAAACATTTCAGGCAACTCATTTTTGTGTCAGTCTTTCTGACATTGAGCAGGGCAAACCTAAATGAATTACATGTACATTCTCCTTGACGCAAACATCATGTTACATGTATCTATGATGTAACGCGGTACCCGCCGCTATATTACAATATTCGAAGCCACCACAGACCTCGACCAGCTCGGTGGTCAAGTGGTTAAGATGTCTGCACTGGAAAGCAGGCATGGGGCAAATCACTGAGCCCCCAATGTTTATCACGTCGAGCAGGGTAAACCTCAATAAATTCATAATTATTGTTTTGTATAATTGTAAATGAACATTAATTAACTAGCATTTGGTGAGGTACATGAGTCATCAGATCAGGATTGGAGCACCCTCAAGACTTACATCCGTCTGAAAGGTGTGGAAGAAGGACTTGTTGATGTGATACTTGAACTGGTTGAAGAGTTCCTGCTCCCATAGCATCGCTCCTCTCTGCATATATGTACAACAAATCACATCATTTAAAGGGTTTACAGACACAATCACCCTCCTAAATCAATTTACTAAGCACTGCCAAGGTACACTGTTAACAGTGCTATTGGCCTTATCACTGAGGTCGGTCAGGAGAACATTCCTATTAAACTGAGCACAATTGCGCCTTAAAGGCCATCAACATCAGTAAAGGTCAAAAGATTGCCAGTTTGTGTGTTAAACCATTAAACATAAAAAGCAATACTGTCAAGGTTTTAGCTCAAATGGTAATCTGAGAAAGTAGGAAAAGGCCAAAAAAGTCAAGGATTTTGCACCGTTCTGTAGTTTAAGAAATAGTTTACTACTTGTGGGTACGGTAATAAACTATTTGTCGATGTTAGAGTGAAGATTTCTTGAGAAGTACAGCGTCCCAGACCGTAAGATTTCAACATGAGGATTCTATCCTTTTGCGCGGGTGACTCGGGATGGGATGCTGACTGGCAACACCACCTCTGCTACCAGTACTGCTGCACTCCCCTTCGCTGACCTGATGACCTAGGGTGTGGCCAGTGTATCGGACCACCCTGCACCGTGCAGTCAGACCGGCCCTTCGCAGTGCAACTGTTGCAGTGCCTTTCTGAGCAGTGATCTCCGATTGCCTGACAGCGATGAAGTGGTGACACTGCCGGACTCCCCACTCCCGAGCCCCACGTCAACGAGAGTGAAATTGGCGATATTTTTTGATCGATGCCATTTCCTAGTTGTCATAGATATGTCATGATGTTAAATTTCCTAGTTGGTTGACAATTTTTCTTTGAATGAATATTTCTAATTTTGTTCTTTACATTCAAACTCACAGAGTGGAAGACTTCTGATGTAGTTTTTTTGTATGTCATCTCTTGTGAGATGGAGTGTGGCTCCACAATCATTCCGCGTTGTACTTCCACCATGCACACCTTCAAATCAGACCTTTGGCTGGTTCTGAATCACCCGTTCTGAGTCAGACTTGGATAATAACTAACTATACACAGCCTAGATGCTTCAATGCAGGCTGCCGCTCGCGTTGCCTGTAGCAACCAGTCATAGCTATAGCCACGATTCAGACCTGTCAACTTACCACAATGTCAAAGATTCGGATGTAGTAAGAGCGACAGTTGGTGTCCTTGACAAAGCACACCACTCCACATAGCTTCTTCGTCCAGGAGTTTTGGGACGCAGCCAAGAAAAGCTGGACCACACTCGTGGCGAGGGACTGACAAACAGAAAACGATCGAAAGAGTGACAATATAATTAACGCTTGCGTATAATCAATGAGCTAATTAAGGACTTCCCTGATATCTAATAATACTATAGAATGGCAATTTTCATATGAATATCACAATTTCTGAACCATTTTCGAGTAAAATTTTGCTTTATACTAGAAAATATTTCAATTTTAAACAAAAATAGTGATATTTAGGCTTGTCACTGTGACTGTCACGATCACTGTGTCAGTACAATGGCATTCCTACCAGTACCACTACCACCAGTACACTACCAGTACCATACATGTGTATTACCGGATAGTGGCTGGACGGTCTCCATAATTGTTTCTATAAAATGGTAATTAGTATCAAAATGTGTCATCTATCTGCATAATGTACACTAGTCACTAGTACTGTCACTAGAAAGTAGAATGATCTACGTAAATACTACCTTTTCTAATATTTATTTGTTATTTGGCAGACCTGGTTGCCCTGATATAACGATTAACAATAACAGTAACCCCGTGCAGGGCGAATGAATTTCGATTAAGTTACACAAGTTTACAGTGATGAATTACTGTACGCTGAACCATGGAGGCTGAACTAAAATGTGTAAAAAATAAACATAAATCTAGCCTCCGAACTACTACTAATGAGTAGTACTACTACTAGTACTAGTACTAGTAAGTACACTACAACTACAAGTACTACTACTGTACTAGTACTGCTACAGGACAAGTCAAAATCAAAGTCAAAGTGCAATACAAAACTCGACTTCCTTCCTCTCAAAAAAATAATCTTTTCAAAATTCACAACCAATACCACACAATTCTCCGTTTTTTTACTCGTTCTCGTTCTTCCACAAAACTTACCGAACATTTCCTCCCTAGGATATTGAAGAGCTGATCATTTTCCGCCTGGCTGAGAAGTCTAGAAGAGACATTTTGGCCCACCTTTCTGTTCCCAGTGTTCGCCATTTTGCACACACTTCCAGGACTGATTTCCGCGATCAATGGTACGTCCGAGTGCGTGTAGATGGGTCCGGACGGTTGTACATTGTATATGTCGGATAGAGATACGGCGGGTCCTTGGGTGCGCATCGTGTCGTAGAGGCGTTTCCTCTAGCTATTTTACTAATGTACATGTACATGTTCGTGTACATATACAACATAATTATGTACCCGTACTTGTACTACGTACTTGTACTACGTACAACGCCTATCCCATTCATTCACACTGCGTGCGCTGTGTTCGAACCCATTATATTTCGATAGGGGTAATAATATCATGAAGTCGAATACCAATGCAGTAATTATGTTTTAAAAATAATCAACAGCAACAACATGGGAATCATGTTCATATTACTTATTACTTTGCGGTTTAGCCACATGAATTAAACCAGAATTCACAAAAGGGACCCAATTTGTAATTGTATTGCGGTCAGAGCAGGTGCTCTTTCGGAAGGCAATTTTCTTAACTTTTTTTTACGAAGCTATAGCCCAATTTCCTTGAAATTACAAGACACGTATTCCTAACGTGAACCCTGTAGTTTGAGATGGTAGTGTCGATTTTCCTGAAGGAGGTCCACGTGAGGGGGCCTTGACAAAGTTGCGCCTCGATCAGCTTTGAGGTGCCCAGACCAAAATGTCATCAATCATTCTCTGCTTCTGGGCCAGTGACAGCGGTTTGAAGTCACAGAAAGGTCATCATGGTCTCAGACTTTTTTTTGGGGGGGGGGGCTAGGGGGTCATGTAAGGGTCACAGTGCCTGCGTGACTGTGCAGCCATGTTTTCTTTGAGCTTTCCCCCGAAGGGGATTGACCTGCATTAGAGAAATGACTGTGAATAAAAAAAAAATTGAGAAAACGAAAACTACCTCACAAGTGAGCACCTAGGGAACGCCATGTAAGTTTTCAAGCTTTGCATGTTTATACAGTCACACCATGGAGCTATCCTGGTCACACACACAGTCACATATGCATGCAGTATGATGTACTGTATTGCTTTACTGTGTTTGGAGCGACCTCCTGTCCTTGAATTCCTGGATTAAAAATCTGGGGAAAATCTGGGGGATGGATATAACAGCTGTTTTGGTTTATCACTGAGTGATCAATCAACCACTTTGTTTTCCTCCTTTTAATTGTTCCTTGGCTGACCCCACAAACTTTAGTACTACCAGTTGAAAGGACCTATATACAGTTTTCTGTAAGACTTTATTCCATCACTAGGCCTATGGCTTCTACAAAAATCTCGTGTGAGGATGGCTTGCATGGAATATTTCAAGATGATGGAAGTGAAGGGAGTTTGGAGAGTGATGTGGAGACATCAGCTGATGAAGCTGAGTCGGATTCTGACTGGGCAGAAGAGTCAATGACACTAACATCTGACAGTGACAGCAGTGATGGCCCTCCACCCAGAAAACGGCCGGCAAACATTCCACCACTAAAACTAGAAGGACAACAAGGCCAGCCTGCGCCACCGATCGTCCCTGCCCAGCCTGCCCTGGCCCAGCCTGCCCAAGGACGCCCAGCCCAACGGGATGGATCGCCTGCCCCTAGTCCAGCCCGCACCCGGCCTGATCCCAATACATCACCGGACGGCACAGTCTGGAGCCAACAGCCCCCACCAAAGGGGAGAGCAGGCCCTCCCATCACCCTCACCCAGGCAATGGGTCCAAGAAATCTTGGAGGAGCGTCAACGCCGCTGGCGTTGTTTCAGCTCTTCATCACCGACGCCATGCTGCAGATCGTCACGCGGCACACAAATGCGGAGGGCTTGGCCAAGAGAGGAAGGGAATGGATGGACATGAGCATTGTCGAGCTCCGCGCATTCCTGGGGTTGCTCCTATTCCTGGGGCTGACCAAATCGGGTCATGAGAGGGTCAAGTCCTTCTGGCATCAGGGGCCATTTTTTCGCCCCTTGTGCCAGGCCACCATGTCCGGACGACGCTTCCAAGAGTTCACGGCTTTGCTCCATTTTGACGACAAGACAACGCACGACCAAAGGAAAGCCACGGATAAGTTTGCTGCCATCAGGGAGATCTTTGACACGTTTGCGGCTGCCCTTCCACATCACTTCAGTCCAGGGGAATGCCTCACAGTCGACGAGCAACTAGTTTCCTTCAGAGGTCGCTGTTCTTTCCGACAATACTTGCCCAACAAGCCTGCAAAGTACGGCCTGAAGTTTTGGACCTCGGTAGACAGTGGTACCAGGTACATACACAACATGCAGCCGTACACTAGGAAACAAGGCAGCAAAAAGGAGCCAAATCTCGGTGCCTGTGTTGTGAAAGATCTTGTCCAACCTGTCTTTGGAACTGGCCGTAATGTCACATCAAATAATTTCTTCATCAGTAAGGCTTTGGGTGAACACCTCCTAAGCCACAATACAACCCTAGTTGGCACCATCAAAGCGAATCAGCGCGAAATTCCACCAGTCCTGCGTAAGGAGAACTCTCAAGACAGGGCAGTGTTGTCAACACTGTTCCTGTTCTCGGGGCCAAACACTCTGGTTTCGTTTGTACCAAAGCCTGGGAAAATTGTGCAGTTGTTTTCAACAGTGCACCATGGCGATGCAGTAAACCAGACATCAAAGAAACCGGACATCGTCCAATATTACGACTCAACCAAGGCCGGTGTGGATACTGTCGACCAGATGTGCAGCGTGTACAATTGCGCGCGTATATCCAGCCGTTGGACTATGGTGGTGTTTTATCACATGCTGAACTGTGCCGCAATCAACGCGTACATCTTGCACCTACAAGTTCATCCGCACCTCCGAGGGGAAGCAAGAAGCCGCCATCACTTCCTTTCTGAACTTGTCAAGGCACTGACCGGCCCGCAGATTGACTTGCGAAGGCGACGCCCTGATCTGCTACAGCAGGTCACTATCCATTCAATGTCCATGCTGGGTATGCCAGCCATCTTCCCAGGAAGACCACAGCCAGCTCGCGGTGGTCGACTCACCCAGCATCGGTGCGCCCTGTGTCCCCGAGGGAGAAGGAGCAAGACCAGCAGACAATGCACTGAATGTAACCGCCCAGCCTGCCAAGCACACGCCACAACGGTGACAGTGACAACTTTGACTTGCCTCGAGTGTCAGCAAGCAGACTAGCAGAGTAGCAGTCTAGCCCCAAAGGTAGTTGCGGTAACCGTAACCCTCATCCAACCCTCGGGAGAATGGGGGTTACGGTTACCGCAACTACCCCAAAGGAAGAATATTTTCAAATCAACATGTACAATTGTAATTTTTTGAAAAGTAGATCGGTAAACACAACCAGCAGCAAATTTTATTTGCATCTTGGCATACATTTCTGACTACTTGCAGCAACTAATATTTCTGAAAACCAAGAGTCCATTGTTATTTTTGTATATTTTTTTTCTGGAACAAATAAGGTCATCCCTGAGTCAGTTTTTCCTTTACTTTGATTTTTAGAAATCTGTAGATACACACACAAATCAACACTTATCATCACACTTCAAAGTCAAACTGACCAGATGCCTTTATTGGAAATATTGCACAAACGATTGTAAACACAATTTCAAAAAGGCACTTACATGACTTGAAAGTCCATGAAATATAAATACTTCTATAAAATAGAAAAAGTACATGTACCACCAATTATTCCAATGAGATTAAGTACAAATCCACATTACTAAGTATCCTCTGAAACGTTGAAGGCAAGAGTAGTACTTTAAAGGCACCCTTTCATTCAATAAAATACAAGACAACAACATTTGGAGTAAAAGAAAGAGTCAGTAACTCCAGTCCAGATGAGATTGGAAGGTTTGCAGTGACACCTTGTGCAGAATCTCTTTATGTCAGTGAGTGTGGCTCTGAGAAGAGCCAGTAACTCCAGTCCAGATGAGATTGGAAGGTTTGCAGTGACACCATGTGCAGAATCTCTTTATGTTAGTGAGGGTGGCTCTGAGAAGAGTCAGTAACTCCAGATGAGATTGGAAGGTTTGCATGGTAGGTTCACAATGAAAGAGGTTTGCAGTGACACCATGTGCAGAATCTCTTTAAGAAGAGTGAAAAGATGAGATGGAAAGATTTACAAGATGGGCTCAAAACGTTGGAGGTTTGCAGTGACACCATGTAAGATATTGTGTGCAAGTGAGTTGTGCATTTGTTGTATTTATCAAACAGGGCAGTGTCCGCAAATAAACCAGGAACAACTCCCGGCGAATAATTCCAAAACATTTTTATTCTGCCTTTGAAAAAGGTCCTGCTACAGTTGTAGGATCGAGATCTCAGGGCCTCTACTTGGATGAGATTAGCGTTTGGGTAATTTTAGTCGGAGAGCAGTTTGTGACATTTTGGTGCATTAATCCAGATTTTTCAAGCAGTCAGATTCCAAGTTGCCCATGTTTGTTTGAGTGACCATATGAATCCATCCTTGTCCTGATGATATGACCTTTGACCGAGGCAAGAGTGGCTAGAAGAGACAGTGCTACGATGAGGTAGAGCATGACAGACCAGCCATAGTGTTCAGTCAGTGCCCCAACAACTGGTCCCTGAAGAACGGTACCCAGACTCCCAAAGCCTGCATGTTGACACAATGAGAGGAGTGCAGACAGTGTGTGTCAGGCACATGTGACATTAGGTGGCATCTGTGTTGGGGTTGGGGGTAGGGGGTTGGGGGTAGGGGGTTGGGGGTTGGGGTTGGGGGTTGGGGTTGGGGGTTGGGGGTTGGGGGTTGGGGTTGGAGTTGAAAATTAATAAAAACTGTGATTATAATGAGGGAGAGAAATGGGGGCCGAAGTCCAAGTTGAAGCCCTTAAAGAGGTCTATTTCAAAGAGATCCAGCACAGAGCACTAACCATTGACAAATCCAGAGACAGAAGCTTGTCGGTCCTGCCCGTCCACCTCTCCAATCTCCGCGGGCACTGCCCCGCCTATGATGGGGTCCACCCCGCAGTTGAAGGCCCCTGCCACACCCATGAAGAACATGTTGAAGGCCACGCCCCAGGGCGCGGTCAAGATGAAGGCAAGGAGGCTGAGGGCAGAGGTCATCATGGCTAGACCACTGCCCAGTAACATCCGACCCTTCAGAAACCTTAACCCAAACAAATGAACAATTTGGACGTGAAAGAAATTGAACACACGGCAGTTACTGCTTCTGACTAGCGCCCCCACCATGGCAAAGACTAGTCGACTATTAGGGAAGGCCACCATCTAAATTCTAAGGGCTTGATGCTCATATGGTGAGAGCATTGGTACACAAGAGGTTTCAGGTCCTGTTCCAGTCAAATAATGTAGAAAAGAGTTTGACAATAAAGTTTTATGAACCCTAAATGTAAGACTTCAGACAGAAGACATTTGGGATATTTTGGTTCAGTGTTCAAGCAGAGTTGGGTAAATGAACACTGATTGGTCAACACATGTCACACGGTATGTTTATACAAATTTCTTAGAGACAGGAAAGGCAGAATTGTTGCAGTGCCTCTTCATAAACACCTGGATGTCTCGGGTCAAAATCCCGGTCCAATCCAAATTTCCTCAAATCGTGCAAAGGTTCCCAGTCGGTTTTTGTTTTATTTCTGTTTGAAATAAAATAACTGTTGAAATCAATAAAACATTCTAAAATATACAAAGTAGTAAACAAAGTACAAACAAATAAATACCGTAAAAATGGAGACAAAAAAAAGAAGTAAGTAATCAAGTATCTAGGGTCAAATATGAAGACACTCAAACAAATCGACTGATGGACTGACAAACCAGCCAATCTAACAAAAATATAAACAGGGTTCAAGTCCCAGTCCAGTGAAATATTCCCTTTGCCATTTTTCCTTAATTTGTTTGAAAAATGTTACCACCTGATTTTCTTTCATTGTGGTAACTGGTTGAGAAAAAGCAGGCATGTTTCTCTTTCTCTCAGCTCTACACAGAGCTGCTATGTGACCATCTTGGAATGAGTGTGGTCTACAATCGCTACTTGCTTTATAAATGATAACAATCTCACAATGGACTCATTGCTTGCCACAGACTTACCTCTGGATGACATAGCCAAGCATTGCACTGCCTATCACTCCACCAACCTCAAAGCTTGTAGACAGAATGCCAGATCCCGCCTTGCTGTATTGTAACTGGGATGAACAAGTTTGGCAAACAAATTGAGAGATTTGGCAAAGAAAACTTTGACTGGACCGGGGATTTGAGCGTGAGACCTCTGGTTTTGCATACCAGCGCTCTTACCATCTGAACTACTCAGCCCTTAGATGGTGACCTTCCCCAATAGTCAACTAGTCTCAGCTGGGGTAGGGGCGCCAGTCAGAAACAATTCAACCATTAACTGCCATATATCTCCAGGGATCACACCCCCACTTTCATTTGATACAAACATCCATTTTGGCAAACATTATTTCAACCAACCAAAGGAAAGGAAAGAGCTGATTGGGAATCCCCCATCAATCCATCAAAGTTCTATTTGAAAAACTGCCAAAGAAAATTTTCGACTGGACTGAAACTGCACACATTTCATTTGCCTAGCTCACCTGCTGGTGTAGATACATTGGAAGCCACATGAACATTGAGTAGCGGACAATCTTGATACAGCACATAGACAGGGCTACCTCTTTGACCATTCTGTCAATGATAGAGACGGGTAATGGCAAGTGCTAAATGTGCTTAGAATGAGAATCAATCATGAATTTGATATGGGTTTTTTTTGCCGTCGGTGGGAATATAATTCGATGAGGGTTTGCCCTACTCTGAGCACAGTTAGCAGTCTATGACCAATGCTTTGGTCTTTGGCCAGTGCTTTGACCAAGTGCCTAGTGATTTGCATGAGAATGAGGATGAAAGTCAATGAGGATTTACCTTACTTGACCTGTAGTTAGAGCTGTACGCTCAGCAAGTTGCCCAATGGCCTGCTTAAAAAATATCCACCAATTTGAGTTTGTGCAGAAACTGTTTGTGTGGACATTAACTCTTTCACTACATTGTTTATCGATGTCTTCAGGCTGTCAGAATTCATTTGCAAAAGGTTTACAACGCTGCTGCAAGTGGCTTGCCGACCGGAAGTGCACTTTGCTCAAGCCGCTGAGTTAACTCAGATAGCTGCTGTTATTTTCTTTTTTTGAGAGAGAAAATTCACCAGCCAGTAACTGAGAAGTTGAAGAATGTTGCCACCACTAACTTATTGACTTTGTGACCAAAAGCGATAGAATTCAGAGGGGAAAAGTTTGATGAGCTTACGGTAGTGACCACAGTTGAAGCAAGCTAAGTGGTTCCTGGTAAGGTTTCTCAGCATCTGAAGACATCCTCTCTAATTCTGAAAAAGAAAATGAGGAAAATTAAGTGAAACAAAGGTACTATGCAGAACTCATGTTAGGAAAAACAAGAGAGAGTATTGGTAGACTTTGATTGATTCCAATTGATAGGAAGGTCTACGGAATTGAGTTTGAAAGACGGGGAGAACACTAAGCGCCACAATATCTTAATACAGCAGAAAGGAAAACTGACTAGGAATTTTTCAAACAATATGTGGAAATATTTGACTATACCCACAGGACTTGAAACAAAGATATGCGACTTATAACTTACCAGCACTCTAGTACATTAAAGGGAGGGTACACCATTTGCAACGTGCCCAATTTCCAAATTGGCACGGCACTTATTGTAAGTCAATCATATGTCCTGGGCTGGATTTCACAAAGCCTCACAATGAGTTGTAACTTCACTTGGATTACCCAGACTATGTTCTGACAGGCTGTGTGTGGTTTCTGTGCATCGCTCATGGTCCTGCCATTGGTAGTCAGTACTGACGAGTTTAATGAAATCGATAACAGGACATGCATATCTGGTCCATATCTGGTGTGTTGCCAAAATAGCTCAACACCTAGGTTGTCTGTTCCGTGCATGGCACTACCTCCTGTCTACCGCTGTTCTCTATTTATAGGTCTACAATTCACCCTGTCATGGAGTACTGTTGCCATGTCTAAAGTGGGGCTCCTTCCTGTCATCTTGCCCTGTTAGACACAATCCAGCGGCGTGTATCTAATTTGATGGGTCCTGATTCAGCCTCTTCCTTGGAACCTCTATCACACCGTCGCTGTGGCCTCACTGGCCCTATTCTACATCATGGACGATGCTCCAATGGCAATTCGGCCTTGGTTCCCCAAGATTATCCCAAGGCTTGTACCACATGCTTCTCTTTATGTATACACCCATATGCAGTTATGACACCTAAAGCCAATACTAAGTGGTACTCCTCTAACTTCTTCCTGCGCACTGCTGCACTATGGAATTCTCTACCTGCAGCCTGTTTCCCCCTTTCTTATAACTTGAATGAATTCAAACGAAACACCAATACACATCTTTCTTCCTCCTGATCTAGTATGCTCTTGGTTCTTTTCCTTATTACTTTTTTTGTGAGTCCTCACCTTGAATGGCCATTCGGGGCCTTGTGTTGGGTGACATTCATAAAAGAAATCCAAACAAAACCAACCTTCCTTTCCTTTTCATACCTTTTCCTGGAATGGTGACATTATAGTCCTTGGGTGAGTGTAGAAACAGCAGCACAGTCATCCCTATACAACCCTGAGGGTGACAAAGGGTCAGAAAACTGTTTACAACTGATTTGGAATTCTCAAAATTTAGTGGGCCTGACGTTTCAATCATAGCAGGACCTTTCTCAAAGGCCTCTGCCTTTGAGAAAGCTCCTGCTAGGATCGAAATGTCAGGCCCACTAAATTTTGAGATTTGCATTTTGGTAAATAGTCAGTGAGCAGTATGTAACATTTTTGTGTATATTACTAATTAGGAATTGTAAAATGACTTAGAGTCTCATGGTTGATTCTATCTAACCCATCGTAACTTATGATCAATCGCAAGAAGATGACCGATGCATACGGCCGATTTCAACTTTCGATGGGTTATCCATCGTATAACGTTGAGTTACAATGTATCAATTCAATTCAATTCAAACTCACATTTATTTCCATGCTTCACGGGAAAAGCTGAACATATACATGTATAAGCTTTGAGCGGAAAGATATTCACAAACATTAGAATGAATTAATTGTACAAAACTTAAAGGGAAAAATAAGCATGGAGGCATCTTCGGGAAGCCGAGGCTTGTAGTGAAGTGCCTTATTACGAAAAGGGAACAATGACAAACGGACAGACAGGTCGGAAGTACACATGTAAACAGACAAACGGTAAACGATGAATACAAATAATACATACATTTTGAAAAGCTTATTGCTGAAACAATAATGAGAAAACAAACTATGTCAGATACTGGGAGAGCAGAGCTCTTTTATAAACATTTTTTAATCGACCAACAGATGATTGTTTTTTAATGGATTCGTCAATGGAATTCCAAAGACGCGGCCCGTAGAAACGAAGTGTTTTTAAGGAGTATGATGTGCAAGTGAATTGTACATCTAGATGTGCTTTGTTACTGGATCTGGTGGAATACCCATCGGTGTCACGAAGAGAGGTAAAGAACGAGGAAAGAGAAATGGGTAAAAGATTGTGTGTTACTTTGTACATGAGGATACCCGTATGAAGTTTGTTAATATCAGTCAGAGCTAATGTGTGTAATTTGGCAAAAAGAGGGAGGGTGTGCTCCCGGGGGTGCGAGGAAGTGCATATCCTAATAGCCCGTTTTTGAGTAATGACGAGTGCATGGAGTTTGTTATTAGAAACATTTGCCCAGACGATGTTGCAGTAATTAAGATAAGGAAGAATTAGAGTATTGTAAAGTAAGACCATAGATTTAGGAGGAAGGAAAGCACGAAGCCTAGCCATAACACCAGTGTTACGAGAAACATTTTTAGTGATTGAGGTCGTCAATAGTGACACCTAGAAAGTTAGTAGAGTGAACTTGGGTAATGGGCTTATTATCAATGCAAAGAATAGAAGTGCCAGCCATGCGATTAGATGGGTTTGAGGATTTGCTGAAGATCATGAACTTAGTTTTGTGATGATTAATGGAAAGTTTGTTAGCTTTAAACCAGCAAATAGAGTAAAGGAAAGAAGAGAAGAAGAAAAGTGTAGGTCATTGATATACAGCAGAAATAGAAGAGGCCCAAGGATAGAACCCTGGGGTACACCGAGATGAACTTCTCTCCAAGAGGAGTTGGAATTTTTAAAAGAAGTAAACTGGTGTCTATTGGCGAGATAAGAAGAGAGCCATTTAAGTGCAACACCCCTTAAACCGTAGAAACGAAGTTTTTCAATGAGGATAGAATGATCAATGGTGTCAAAGGCTTTTGATAGGTCAATGAAGACACCAACTGCACTCATTTTGTTTGTCAGAGCACTGGTCATTTTGTCAACGAATTGAATTAATGCCATGTCTGTAGAATGTTTAGCTCGAAAACCGTATTGATGGTCAGAAAAAAGATGAAACTGAGAGATCAATTTAAAGAGTCTGTTGTAGAATAGTCTTTCAAGGATTTTAGAAAAGCAAGGAAGGATAGAAATAGGTCTGTAGTTGCTAATATCATGTTTGTCACTATTTTTGTAGACGGGAATGACTTTAGCGACCTTGAGATTAGAGGGAACAGAACCAGTGAGGAAAGTTAAGTTGAAAATGTAGGCGAGGGGGTGAGAAATTAAGGAAATAACCGATTTCACTACAGAAGAATTTATGCCGTCAAATCCACAGCTAGAGCTGTTTTTAAGATTAGTGCCGATTCGAATGACTTCGAGGGAGTCAGTGGGAGTCAGGGTTGGACGAGAATGGACGAGAGATTGAGTTATCCAGGGCTGATTTCTGGAAGAGCGACCACTGGATTTCACTGATAGGGGAAAATGAAGATTGTAAAGAGAGTTAAAGGTGAGAAGAAAAGAGTTATAGGCGGAATCAGCTTGGTCGGCTGCATAAACCTCGCTCCAGTCCACATTCGCAATGTCTGTAGAGAAAGAACAGATGGTGGAGGAATTGATATTCCTGGTGAGTGGTGACATAGGTGTTGCGAGTTGGAGCCGAATTTTCGTGACAGGAGGGAGTTACCTGAAACAGCGGTAAGTGATCAGTGATATCTGAATAGAGGATACCTGCAATATTATCCTGATCATTGTTGGTGAGAATGTTGTCGATTAAAGTGGCACTGAGAGGGGTGATGCGGGTTGGTTTGTCAAACAAAGGGCAAAAACCATAGGCGAAAAAGGTATTCACAAATTCATCTGTGGGTTGATGGTTAGAGCAATTAAGCAAGTTGAGATTGAAGGCGCCCATTATGTAACACAGTTTCTTCTCATTGTTGATGGAATTAAGACATGAGTCAAATGACCTGTTGAAATTATCAGGTGAAGATCCCGGAGCCCTGCAGATATTACCGACAATTAGATTACTGGCATGGACTCGCTCAATTTCTATAAAAACACATTCGAAATCTTCGCAAGATGACATGAGATCGTCACGAATGTGAAAATTAAGCGAGTTACGCACAAACATGGCAGCTCCTCCTCCTGTTTTGTTTGAACGAGATGAATGAACAAGATGATAGTTGTCCATGTGGACATATGGAGGAGGAACGTCTTTAAACCATGTTTCCGAAAAGCCGTAGATGGAAAAGGAATGATTAAGAGAAAGCACAAAATCCTGGATGTCATAAAAATTTCTACAGAGGCTCCTGGAGTTCATATAATAAATGGAAAAATTATCAGGTGTAGAAACATTGAGATTACAAAAATCGTTACGGTCAAAGTAAGCACAGGTACTCTTGGTACTATCGTCAGCATGAAGTGACTTAGCAAAGGTTAAATCGTATCGTAAGGTCAGAAAAGGATGATTTTTGAAATCCACCCCACATCCAGTCAATTTTTGGGGGGCTATTTAAAAAAAAAAATACAATAAAAATACACGCAGATGCAACTTTGATTTCCAATACATTTAATCTTTGGAGAATTATGGAAAAGGATTTTTGAAGTCCACTTACGAGTAGGAATGAGGGAATGAGAAAGACATCGCGCCAGCCGTAGTTTATCTGCAGATGAACCTAACGAAAGCAAGCAAATGGATTATAAAGTTGAAAAAAAAAATAACCCCCGGAAAAGTGATTGGGATTGGGAAGACTCACTACTGAATTCTAATACCTACATGTACAGTCCAACCACGGGGCTGGAGTAGAGGAAGTTGTCAGAAGTGAGACTCGAACCTAAGACCAACAAACTCTCCCAATGTATGTCAGTCTTAAGCCCTGTCTGCACTGGACTTTTTTCGGTAAAACGTACCAAGACGATAGGAATTTTTCACATTTTAAATCCAGTGTGGGCAGCCTGGGACCTTTTCCTCTCAGTGATTTTTTCCTGAGTCCAGCGGTTACTTCTACCGGCCAACTGCTGCCCAGTAAGAGTTACCTGGTCACTTTTTCCCGAGACAATAAGTCCAGTGCAAGCAGAGCGAGTTGGTAAAAGCAGCACTCTGGAAAGTGTACATCCGGCCCTGCATCCAGCCGTGGAAGTGAGATCATGCTGCAAAGGCCACCACGCATGCGTTTTGTATTGTTTTGGGTCATTATACTGCCAGCTCAGTATAACTACGGTCTCGGTAAAAAATTCCCGTGTCAAAAGTCCAAGTCCAGACATTTGACCATTTCTCATTTTACCATCATCTTGGTAAAACCTTGCAAAACAAAATTCCAGTGCAGACACGGCTTTACAAGAAACCCCGAAACAACCTCATTCAGTGTTTTCATTAGAAACAGACCCTCTGTAAACTGACGTCATCTAATAAGACTAAACTCAAGGCTAAAAAAATAGAAGCACTTTCACCAATACTCAACACTTCTCATCACAGCTCTTCAGTTGTTCTTTGTCATTGTTTCAAATCATTGCTTACTGAATCGATGGAGTTACAGCATCTTTAAGGAGGATTGGTGACTGAACAATAGCAGACTTACCACTAAGGCAGTTCCAAAGACACCTCCAGCAAACGTACAGGTGCCCCACATTCCAAAGATGGCGTTGCGATGCTGGGCTGTGTACCAGCCACTCAGACCTTTGACACAGCTGGGCCAAGCCTGGGACTGGTGGAGAGGGAACACACATCACGTGATGAGGACAGGTACGAGACTTGGTGACATCACGTGATGAGGACAGGTGCAAGGTTTTGGTGACACACTACACCAGGCGACAAGGTTTCTGTTAAATCATGCTCCCTCCAGAAACCAGAGGTCTCGGGTTCAAATCTCAGTCCAGTCAAAGTTTTATTTGAATCTAAATGTTTGATTTCCGTCGATTATATGGCAGTTAACAAGTGAATGCTTCTAATAACTAGATCAGGTTTTTGAACCCTGGTAGTTTAAACCACAGGTCTCTGGTTCAAGCCGTGGTCCAGTCCAAATCATATTGCTATTTTCATAAATTCAAAGCAACTTGGAGCAAGAACTTGGTTCTAGACCACACTGACCAAGGGTCAAAGGTTAGAACTCAGACAGGGGTCACTCACCTGTGCAGCACCATTTATGAAGAGCAGGATAGCATAGACATAGAAACTATGCCACAAGCCAAAAGAAGCCTGTCCAAGATAAGTTTCAAACAGAAACAAAATCAGCACGATCTTTGAAGCAGTTAGATTTGTTTAAAGCCTCTGCTATTTTACTGCAAATGTTATCAAGGGTTAGTCCTCAAGATCTGTGTACCAGATGGTGGACTCTCCAGATAGACATGGGAGGGGTGACTAGTCTGAAGCAAGGCATAAGCCTCCATCCCTACTGGTGGTAGACTGCCAGCCAAGGCTGACAAATAGAACTGGGAGGGGTGATAAGTCTGACGCAAGGCATGAGCCTCCATCCCTATTGGTGGTGGACTGCCAGCCAAGGCTGACAAATAAAACTGGGAGGGATGACCAGTCTGAAGCAGGGCACAAGCCACCATCGCTATTGGTGGTCAGGAAACGGGCAGTGGCTAGAAAGATCCCCTCCAGTCTTGGACACAGCAGCGAAAAACGGTCATCTTGAGCCAATCTGCGCTGCTTAGATAGTGGACTCACCATGGACATGGCCGACGTGATCAGACTATACGCCAGGACCCTGCGGGCTCCATACCTGTCAGCACTGGACCCAAACACAACCTGACAACAATTAGACAAAGAGACGATTCATTTCGTTGTTAGTTCATCTTACAGGCAAATTAATGATACGCAGCAATCTGTTCACTCCGTGGGTAAGCATTACACTCAGTAGTTTGACTGATTGGTTTCCCCACATACACAAACTAACCACAGATAGCTGAGGTGGGATTCGAACCCATGACTCATGACTTATGCAGTCTGCCTTGTCAAAATGACAGCAAAGTTTCTCCTCTTTTCCCATCGTCAAATAACAATGACACTATGACAGTATGATTGTAATTTCTGTTACATTCCATTCACGAGAAATGAAATCTAGACCAGAATGGACAGTTGCAAACGTTTACCTAACCACTATGAAGCTTAAAGTGATATACAAAAATGTTGCAAACTGCTTACTGACTAAAATTACCAAAATGCAAATCTCAAAATATAGTGGGCCTGACGTTTCGATCCTAGCAGGACCTTTCTCAAAGGCACTATCAGGCTTATGAAGTAAAAAAACAAAACCTAAAATGACCTAAAACCTAAAACTAAAATGACCTGCAATACAAAATCTCAAAAGTTGGAGGGCCTGACGTTTCAATCCTAGCAGGACCTTTCTCAAAGATATCTTCCATTGACGAGAAATGAAATCTAGACTGGACTTGATTTTAAAGCCTCGGGTTTAGCATACAATGGCAATAGAGTTCTCAAGCCTTTAGAAAGTTTAGGTGGGGGCAACTCTCTTTGCTGGACAAAGACATTTTGACTTGACTAGGAGTTGAACCCAAGACCTCAGTTTTAACCACTTTTGACAGCTCATGAATGCCTCTGAAGCACAGTTGTTTTTGTTTTTGTCCAAAACTCGCTAAACAAGTGGGAACAATAGATACCTGTGAAATAAATCAATATATGCGTAAATCAAACCAAATCAAGTCAAACCTGGCACAATCGGACACCTGTGTGGCTTTTGACATGCTACATATTGTTTTGTGGCAGACTGAAAAGAGTCTTTGTTTAAAACTTGGCTGGATAATAGTGGTGTAGGGATTTGGAGGGCCCGTCGCATAGCAACAGCAACGGTGCTCCGAATTCAGAGGTCACAGCGCAAAGTGGTTAATATACTGGCCATCTACCATGTGAGCGATCCTGATGAGGGCCTACACGAATGGCCTTCACGAATGGTTCTGCCAAATTCGGCAGATTACTTAGGGTTCAGGGTGACGTCATTCTTACCTGGACAGCAGCGTATGGTAGCAACATGGCCGTGTCCAGCCAGCCTAGATCTGTCCTTGTCATCGATAACTCATTGGCAATGTCTGTCTTTACCTAATGTGAACAAATTTCCAAGAAAGAATTAGGCCTAATGAATGAATCTTGCGAAACTTATTAACTAAGATAATTATTCAAAATATACATGTGTGAATTATACAATTTTTATAAGTGATAAAGAAAACTTTGACTGGAGACTGAAGCTATGGTTTTGCAGATCAGCACTTTTACCGTCTGAGCTATCAGTCAGAAGCACAGGTCTTCAGCAAGGGGCTACAGCCTTAAGACAGCAGCTTCCATAAACTCATAAAGGAATTCAAAACATGGCTGGAAATAACACACAGGTCTATGGGCATTGGATGTAGCCACCAGCCAGAGGCCTCCATAGACCTGCATGTACTTTGAAGCCACAGACATTGAATTCAGACACAGATATCGGGTGGATTGAACACTCACAACTGCCAGAGGTTTCCTCATTAAGTAGGTGCCTGCATAGGCCGTCCAAGTTAAGATAAACACACATATCTGCTGGTATCTCAGCTGCATTCTGCCTGTAAGAAAACAGAAGGGATAGTAAGTCCTCTTAAAACCCTTAGAACACTTTGCACCTCCCGCACAGGACACACACTGTATACCACAATTTACCACAGTGCCCTCAGGGGTGCAACCCACATACCACAGGATACCACAAAAACCATGCTGTGGTATGTCATGGTGTATTGCCCTTATCCTCCCACAGGAAAAACCATGTGTGGTTAATTGTGGTTTCAATGCCAGTTAGGGTTAATTAAAGGGTCTCTGCAGTAAACTGTCAAGCTCATTTTCTGCTGTCATCTAGGGATCCATCTGAAATGTAAAATATTGGCAAGCTTCTTTTTTCTTAATGGAGTCAGAAATTGGTCATCTTCACTTTCAAAAATACCCTTATGAATAAGGGCGCTGTTGTAAGGTCATGTCAGGAACCCATATTTATCAATCCGATCCCTTATTTATCAGTCGTGTTCTTTCCCTCAACTTATTTTACTTAAAAGTCTTATGCGAAGTGCCTTCTGCCTTCTGGCCTTGTCATGGTCATAATAACCTAGTAAAGAGAATATCGAAAATTGCAGTGGCTATTGTTACGGCAGTCGTCCGTGTGGTTTCCTCGCTTGATAGTATTCGTCAGCATTGCAGGCTGGTTGAACCAGACTTTTCGTTGATAGTCTGGTTCCAAGAGCTAGAAGTAACAGTAACATCCTGACAAATACATTGTATTGTTAAGTACGTCAGGGAACGAAATGGACGACTGCAGTAAACACAGCCACTGCGTTGGACGATAGACTACTCACTAGGCATATCTAATTTTAGTTGTGGTAACCGCAACCCTCATCCTCCCTCAGCAGCCTCAGGTCTCCGACCCTCGGGAGGGTGACAGTTACAGTTAGTGCAACTAATCTAAATTAAACGTAAGTGTCTTCATATTTTAATACATAACGGTGGTACGGTAACTTTAGCTCTTAAAATAATTTTACCGCATTTTTAATGATCTTGAAATCTGATCGCAATGATCAAATATTAATGAACTATAGTATCAAGATCATGATTGAAGATCGTTAGTTACTTGTACTGTAGTTCAACGGAATGGCCCAGGCCATGCGGATGGGCTAAGCTACATGTAGCTAGGCAAACACTGAAATAAAACAAAATGTAGCTACAGAAACCGCAGCGTTTTAGTTACTCCATTAAGTTACCATAGAAAAAAAAGATGCCGTTCTGATCCCAGTTACTCTGGCCGATTTGTAAATGTATTTTTGTACTATAGTACTAGTACTACTATACTACTAGTAGTTAGTACTAGTAATACTAATAATAGTATTGTATTGTATTTGTATTGACTAGTACTAGTACTAGTAGTAGTAGTACTAGTAGTACTACTACTACTACTACTACTAGTACTAGTCGGCTAAAACTACATCAATAAAACCAGCTCAGTAGGCAGTATCGTGGGAACCCCCGTTTTCGACGGTACATGTTTTCGGCGCTTAGCCTTCTAATTCACATCGCACGATGAAAACAACTCCGTATAACGATCTCAGACTTCGTATCTTACAGTTGGTTTCCTGCTCTTTCCCGTCACCGAAAATGTGGAAAGTTAAGACTTTTCCAGTAGGCCAAACTCGTGTGATTCAAAAAGTTGCTCTTTTGGGGGTCTATTTTCCTAGGTACAAATTTGGCAGTTGCTTCGAAGCTCCAGTTTTCTTTATTGTTCGTCCTAAAAAAAATTGAGTGTACCATAACAAACCCCAACATCCGTAGAAAAAAATATATCACGCAACTTGAGGCAGTCCGTTCAGGGTAAAAACTATGGATCCTCCTATAGGGCGTCTCGCTTATATAATTTTTTTTATTTATTTTTTATTATTATTTAAAGGCAAAAAGTAACATGGCCCAATAGGCTTTTATAAAAAATGAAAAAAATAAAAGGGCAGCTAGAGAAAGTACCAAGAAGGAGGAAATGTGTCTCTGGAGTGACATTGGGAAAAGTCATAACTGAAGAAGCAGTGAGAAAGAGGAGTGTGGATTTTTTTTAAACGTCACAAAAGAAGACATCAACCAGACCAATACGTTTTACGCATAAATTATGAATGATTTGAGGAAAGTGTTAGAAGCAGTGTCGAAAAAAAAGAAAAAAAGATGAAGACACACAAAACATACAGGGAAGAATTTTACAGTGCCACACAGCATTTTGAGTTATTTTAAGAATTTATTTTGCGTTTGGCTGCACTGGGACACCTTACTAAACACCACCGACGAAAATAGGTGACGATGCTTACTGCGCGGTGCGCCGCGGACGTCAACAAAACCGGGTAATCTTACGGAAGTGACAGGCTTGATCAACCTTCTCTATGATTATTCCAATAGCCTGTGGTGTGGAGAAAGTAACTGAGACCTCTTTTAGTGTGATAATTTCGTCCACATTGTTCAGTTTGAAGGAAAGTCCTTATATCGTCGAAAACCGGTTATAACTTGAGGCCAAAGCATTTCTTCATTTATTTTGCACAGCCAGAGATAAACATTCTGATTCAACCGTCCATTAAAAAATATCTAATGACAATATCACAGTACCGCCTTCAAACTGAATCGCTGATTACAACGTACCTGGATGGGAGGATGGGATAAACATGTAGACGTACTAAGTACAAGTGTATTAACTAAAACTTAAAAGGGAGTGGGTAAAACATCAGAACAATGGAGGGCGCCCTTGTCATAAATTCTACACGTACACCAAAGGGTGCAGAACACTAAATCGAGCTCCCATTGAACACTGTACAAAAACACTCACTTCTAAAGCCAATTATCCCACACCAAAAAGTCTCTCAGTTCTTGTAGCTTTACTGAAAATTTAAGTTTGGACCTCCATCTCTCAGATTCTTTTCAATTTTAGTGCCCTTAGCCGATTAGATATTTTGCTAATTACCCCCAGGAAAAAATACCCCCAAAATGTGTTGCCGTCCAAGCCGAATTTCTGCAAGGATTTTGGATAGCATCTCTCCACTTCCACAGACAAATAAGGCCGCATTTAAAGCCTCACATGTTCCAAATTACACACGAATTTGAACATTGAACGTTGAAGAGTTTTTGGATGGACCACTCCACTTCCACAGCCAAATAGGGCCACATTTGAAGCCGAATATGGTCCAAATGACATCAAATTGAAGAGTGAACCCACAGGTTGTCTTAAGTGTCACTTGTTCTACAATGTATTAGTTAATTAGCCTCCAAAGACCCCTTATTAAAAAACAGTTTTGGGTCCACACTTTATGATAATCAGCTCGGCCGAGCCATCTTGGATGGATTTTGTGTGCTGCACCCCCAAAAGTTTTTCAAGTCTCAAGTAATTTTCTTTTAAATTTTCGTGTTGTTAGCCGATTGGATTTACTGCTAATTAAACCCCCAGAAAAAACACCCCAAAAAATGTGCAGCCGTCCAAGCCAAATTTCTGCAAGGATTTTGGATAGCATCTCTCCACTTCCACAGACAATAAGGCCGCATTTAAAGCCTCACATGTTCCAAATTACACACGAATTTGAACATTGAACGTTGGTTGTCTTAAGCTCAACTTATTTAGACTCCAAAGGCCACTTATTAAAATGAAAACGTTGTGGGTCCACACTTTGATAATCAGCTCGGCGGATACATCTTGGATTGAATGAGTGTGCTTTAACCCTTGGGGAACAAACACAATGTTTATCAATTGCTTCACAAATGATTTATTAAAGAGCCCCAGAAACATCCCCCTTCATATGAAGGGGGATGTTTCTGGGGTCATGTGCATCCTCCGAACCAAGTTTGCTGCCTTTTTGATGCATTCATAATTATAGCCAAATAATAGGGACACACATGGAAACACCAAATCTCCCGATTTCAAATTCGGCAAGGTACATTCATTAAAAATTAGCAGTAGTTTCCGATATGAATTACTTGTTTCACTGTCAATCTGACACAAAAAAATCAAAAGAAGGAAATTGGGATTATTGACAGACAGTGAAACAATTAAAGGCCCAGTACAATATTATTTGTAAAAGTCGAAAGATTAACTCAATTTGTATGTAAAACCATTAAATATACCCAAAAAAGCACAGTGAAGTTTTTAGCTCAAACGATAATCTGAGAAAGAAGAAAAGGGAAAAAGATCACCTTTTTAATTAAACGATTCAAATTCATATTCTTTTCTCCGTTGAAAAGGTAGTGTAGGCCTAAACGTATGAAGATTAGCTACAGTTATAAATCTAAAGCAATATGACAATTTTGCAAATTCTTTACTGACTCAAAATGACCAATAAAATTATGCAGATCTCTAACGTGCAGATCTTAGCAGGACCTTTCTAAGCGAAAGGTTTTTGCCCTGATCGGAACGTCAGTACCTCGTTTTGTTATCGTTATAAATTATTTAGATTGAAACATTATAATTATTCGATATCATTCTATTTACTTCAAAGACTATGAATTTTGGGACGGCCGCCATCTAAGGGCTAGATCACTCAGTTGGTAGAAGCGATGTATGCAAAATCAGAGGTTATCAATTTAAAGACTTCAAGATGAAGAAAATCCCAAAAAAATGTTGCAAACTGCTCACTGACTAAAATGACCTCCAAAACACCCTGAAAAGTTAGACGTTCTGGCGTTTCTATCCTAGCAGGAGCTTTCCCAAAGGCAAAGAGAGAGGTCCTGCTAGAATCGAAACGTCAGGCCCTCGAGGCTTCAAGATCATTAAGAAAGGTGGTTTTGAAAAATACTGACATTGATACAAGTGAGGGATAACGCTGAATTCATTTCAAGCTGCAATTATTTTAACCTCTGCAGAATCTGTTCTCCGGTATTGTTTTTCAGTTCCGAATCTTCTTGAAAATGTTCTTGCAATCTTCCCTGAAGCGTCGATTGGCTACCCCATACAGGAAAGGATTGATGGCGCTGTTTAGGTAGAGAAGACTGCTGGGAACTTCCAAGAAGCTGGCAGCTGTGGCGTTTGCCGAGTGACCGCCGTAGTTGTTAGCCAACCTCAGCGCCACGTAGATCCAATATGGCAGCCAGAGGGCCATGAACACGGAGCTGGTGAGCAGCAGCATCTTCGTCGTTTTGCGTTGCAGTCCGGACGGGGAACCAGGGAACCGGTCGAGGCATGAACTAACTGTAGCGGCGCGATGCAATTGGTGCGGATGGCACGCATCCGAGGACTCCGCATCTCGCCTATTCTGTGTGGTCCCCGATGTGCTAGCCTTAGTCCCTTCGCTCCCAACATCCGGGACAGGATGAAGCAGTATGCCCTGTGAGACATCCCCCTGTCCTAACGATACCGCCTGTGCGTTTGAGCAGTTTTGGTTCGCCGGGTCCCTGTCCCTTGTCACCCACGAGCCCACTCGGACGTGCTGGCGGATTTTCCCGTACACCAGCCAGTAGCAAATGGCGACCGTAGACAGACTGAAAGCGTAGCTGAGAATCTGCAAGGCGTAGATCAGCGCTAATTCGTTGTTGCTGGCTGCAATGCCGAACGATCTGAATACCAGAGGGATGCTGATCACCGCGCTGTAAACGGCACAGCAGACGACGGCGACTTTGGCGCGCTTTTGGCTGAGCAGACGCTTGGCTGGACGGCACACGCAGTCGTAGCGGTCCAGGGCGATGACCGCCGTGATCATGACCGACGAGCAGACGGCGATAACGAGGAGGGCGTGGATAAAGCCCAAGGCGAGGCTCCTCTCGCCGCCCTGCAGGGAACCGGCCAGCGAGGCGATCCTGGGAGCGAGTAAAACGCAAGAGACGAGGTCCGTCCATGCCAGTCCCAGTATAAGCACGTGGGTGCTGGTTTTCCGGGGCTTGATCCAGTAGACGCGCAGGATTAGAATGTTGCCCGGTATGCCGATGACCATGAAGACTGACAAAAGGACGATTCTTGCCTCCAAAGACGAAGATGCCTCCATCTTAGTTGCTTGTACAGATCTGGCTTCGCAGGCGAGAGGTCCTGTATCATTTGATCTCAACCAGCGGTTTATCGAGGTGTCCAGTCATCAGACAGTGCCGACTGTGTGGGTGTGCTGGAGTCATTGGAGCTCCACTGTTCTCGCTTACCACTCACTCTCTTTAGCGTTCATCAGTTCGTGGCGCAATTAGTCGCAGCGCATCTCCCGAAGGGAAAACCAGAACATAACGGGGAGAAGCGAGGACTCCCACGGGGCCTTACGATGAAACGTCAACTGCTTGAGAGCCTCATCAGTCAGTGGCGCAGTGAGATTAATTTGGTTTTGGGGGTAAATGGATTGGCGGTGTATCACGTGGGGGCAAGACAAGACCATTAGCAAAGTAATGGATCGCCCATTCAATTGATTCGGCTGTCCCGCATTTTAGTAAGACTGTTATTGTCGGGAAGGCCCGGAAAGTCTCGTTTCCACAGAACACAGATCTGTATTGCCACTCACTACGTTTTAATCAAATCCTTCAAACAGGAGCGCCATAATTATGATTTCTAACGAATGCCATTATGCCACGAATCAACTTAAATTTCAGACTGAAAGGTCAAACTGCAATGCATTTTTAGGAATTCTTTGTTATTATTATTTTTTTAATTACTGTGGTGTAAGAAAAATCCATTCATGCATAGGGGCTACATTCATTGGTTTCCTTTTCGAATTTGGAACTTTGGGAAAGAGGGTAAAAAACTAATTATTTTTTTTGAAGGGGGAGTAGCCACGCCCCCGTAGAGGACGTTCTTGGTGACGTCATGAGAGAATAACCAATTCTACTATTATGTTCATATAATATGATAAAACAAGTAAGTTTTTCAATAGAACCGATTTCAGGAGTAAACATTGACAAATTCGTTGATATGCCAGCAAGATTCGTTGTTGAAGATTACAGAATATTATTGGAATATACGTGAATTTTGTTCCCTGACGATAGTACGATACGCTGCATTTGGACGTAAAAAATTACGCTGACACGACCGAAATAATCCGACCGGTCAAAGGCGTGCTATGCAGTGTCCATTTCAAAGCTTGTTTTCACGGAGACCATTCGGTCTCATACATGTATGGTTTGGCAACACGTTCCCGTCTGTTGCCATCGGAAAACTATGTTCAGAATCTCTATCTTTGTTATCGTCTGAGAGTTCATCGGATTCCGAAGAAAAAGCCCGTGGAATGACGTCTCGGCCAGCCACTTTTTCAATTTTTGTTTTCGGGAAAAAAGAATTGCAATTGCACCGCACTTAAAAAAGGGGGTATTATGCACTGAACGCGTCAGGTAAATACTCCGAAATAATTTTTTAAGTGTTGTAATACGACCTTTTCGAAGGGAGAAAAAAATGACGTAAATAACAGCTAAATAACTACGGGTATGATTTTAATGAATCTAAAAAAAGCTTCAAATACGCCTGAAACACAAAACTGACATTTGATCTGTGATTGTAATGCACCAATGAACATATTTAATGCCAAATCTGGATTTCCAATGTTTTGGTCTTCAGTTTTAAAGGGTGCCACGACATTTTTCATGAGAATAGAATTAGGCCTAGGCCCAAATATTTTTTAGTTAAACTGTTTGCTGCGAGTGCAGTTTGAGAACAGTAGAAGTACTATCTAGAAGTATTCAGTGTATTCATTTATCTGTGCAGTCAAAATAATATTAGAGATCAGGTATCTACATGTGCAAACCGTTATTATTATTTTTACACCACACACAAGGGTTTTTCGCTGTGGCAATGCAAATTCGGGCTTTAAAAGAGACTAGCCCTGCGTTACAACGCCTTGTAAATTCAGAAGAGTTTTATGAAATCGGTCCATGATCAACCAGCCAGCAGGGAGGGTGCCCTAACTACAAAGGGCTACTGCAAGTGATTCCTCCTTTGTGTTTTATGGTAATGCTTTCAAAGTTAGGAATGAAAAACACGTCAGAAAATATGCAATATATATCGCAACACTACATGTATAGTCTCTTTTCAAACGGAAATCTACACTGCTTCAGCGAAAAACCATAGGCTGCGGTGTCAAACAGAATAAACCTGTGGCAAATAAATAGGTCTATACGACTCGAAGTAAAATGGAACCCGCAGTATACACAGGACCCCAGACCATGAAAGAAAATAACCCCCGCTCATGACCTGAATTGAAACACCTGCGGCCGATTTCAAGAAACGCTAAGACGCGTCTTAGGAAGGGCCTATGTCAAGACGCGTCTTAGGATCGATTTCACCGAAGCCGAGACACGTTCAACGCGTCTCAACTTCTATAGCAACGCGGCTGAACTCGTCTTAACTTAGGATCAATTCCAGGGTCGTCTTATCGGCACGGACACGTGTGGTACCGAATAACCAAAGTGGCGCTTGTGGTGATTTTGGAGCTAGTGGGCCAGTATTTGGGACAATCTTGACTAAGTTATTCTTGTTAAATTTTCGGTAACAAAATTCACTAAAAGAAGGTCTATGCCAAAAGGCAAAACATTGAGGTATTATTTCCTCTTTTACGAAACTTTCACCTTAATAACAGCCAATCAGACATTTTGTAATTATCTAATGCGCACGCATGAAATCATGGCTACGGCTGTTACATGCAGTTGCCAATTTGAATAAATTGAGCATGATACAGCCGTTGCATCAAACAGATCATCCTCGTCCAATAAAGTACAGTTAACTAGTTCGTTAAGACGTGTGAAGGACGAATCTCGCGTAAGCTGACTTTGGTGAAAATAATTAGTCTTAGGATGCGTCACGTCAAGATCGATCACGCGTCACGTCAAGATCGATCTTTCTACAAGGACACGTTCTAACTCCTAAGATCGATCTCAAAATAAGAGTTTCCGAGTGAATTTGGCCCCCGACTCCTATAGGCCCACCTCACGCAGACATTATTATCCCGAGTCCCATGCTGCCTTAGATTACCGAGGTTTGCATGCCTACGAAAACGCTTACGTACACGGATATAGCCTACGTCATTACTTTGTGTGCTTCTGTGACGTGTATCCGCCCTCGCACACTTTTGCCCTCGCACACGTTTTGCGAACGCGTGAAAAACTGATAGTCAGCCATGGGGTCTACTGGTAAGTTAAAAAAATATTGTTTTAATTAATTTCATTGGCTAACCCTAACCCTAGCCATAAGTCCGTTTTTTCCTTTGTTTGTTTGAATTTTATTGGCTGTTTAAATCGTGGACTAACAAATTCCACCACATTATTGTTCTTATAGGTTAACTGTCCATAGGCCTATGTATGAAACGAAGGTGTCGGGTCTACCAGCAAATAAGTCCCAAAAAAAGCAGTCTAAATTATGGTGATATACAAAAATGTTACAAACTGCTTACTGACTAAAATTACCAAAAAGTAAATCTAAAATTTAGTGGGCCTGACGTTTCGATCCTAGCAGGACCTTTCTCAAAGGCAGAGTGACAAGGACAAAACAAATTATGTGACTTCTGAACGGACTCATGAGCGCCGCCATCTTGAATGATGGCTCCCTCAAGCGGACAGATTCGACACAGTTTGGCAAACAAACTTCAGTACGCGCTCTATCTAACACATACGGATACGTTTACCTTATTCGTGCACGTAAGCGTATCCGCGTGCGTGCGAAACCTCTCTATTAAGGAGTCTCAATCTTCATCTGTGTTTTCAACACATACTGATCTTCATCTTGTGAAGGGTTTCCTTACAGTCCTTCCTGAATCTCCTGTTTGCCAGTCCGTAGATGAGCGGGTTCACGGCGTTGTTGATGAACAGCACCACGTTCACTTCATTCATCACCTCGAAAAAGATGGGACTGACTTCTGCCTTGCCGTACGACGCGAATATGGCCCCGATCAGAATCCAGTAGGGCAGCCACGTCAGCAGGAAGACGAGGCTGGTGATGAAGAGCATCTTGGTGGTTTTACGCTGCAGGTTTGCGCCGGTGTCCTTGCGGGTGATCGCCGGGTCGTGGCTGGGTCTTGGCTCGCTAGCATCGGCGACTGCCATCGACTCAGCATTGCTACGCACTTGGGACGAGTCTGTTTGGGGCTTCCGGGCGTCCGTCCGTGATGAAGCCGACGTCATTTCTAGATGATCCTCGGAGGAAAACGCAACGGTTTGTCTCGTTGAGATTGGCCGGTCGCTTGGGTTTGGTGGATGGAGGAATGATGTCGATGCCATGGTTGTATTCATCTGGCTGGGTCCTATTGATCCAGGATCTATTCTCGTGCTCCATTCTCGATTCTCAGTCCCACCATCGGAACGAAGACCGGACGCCACACCCACTCTAACGTGTTTCCGGATTGTGGCGTAAACCTTTCCATAGCAGGCGGTGATCAACGCTAGTGCCATGCAGAAGCACACTATTTGAAAGGCCAGTGTGAACATCATCAGATTTGCATTACTTTGAAGTACGAAATTCCAAATGTATGATGGCACATTCAAGACACAAGCGAGCACAAAGGCCACGAAAGCGGTTATTTTACTCCGTCTAAGGGTGAAAAACCGCCTGTTTGGACGGCAGACGCAATCGTAACGATCTGCTGCAACAACTGCCGTGATGAGGATGGACGTAGCGATAGCCGTGCCCTCAAATGGTGTGAAATACAGCACCACCGCAGGGACCTGAGTTTGAGCCAAACGTAAACTGAAGATGCATATGCTGAATATTCTCATAAAGCACACAGTGAAATCAGCCATAGCTAAGACGATGATGAACACGTGTGTGCTAGTCTTACGAGTCTTGGTCCAGTAGACTCGTAGAATGAGCAAGTTACCGGGAACACCGACCAAGAAAAGGACGAGATGAAACACCAGTTGAACGACGGACTTCCAGACCTCTCGATATTCGTCCGCAGAGTGCCCCTCAGTGGTGTTTGGCACTGAAGTAGCCTGCATGACTGTTGTTGGTAGAACACTTTCGATCCAAGAGCAGATCAAAATACATACAGGCCTAACTGTTTAGCTGTCGGTATATCGATCCCAAAAGGCTATACCAGAGTTATTCGCTTACTCGTGCAACCACTGAGAAGGGAAGCGAGACCTCGATCTCCACAGGTAGACTCACTCAGCGTATATTCACCGTCACAGCTGAACCCAACGTCTAAATACAGGAGCTCTCTGGAAGTAAGGTCGACGACGACAGAAAGTAGGTTCTAGCCTGTTGACTGAACGGACGACTTATGATACGACGTACAGAGGTTTATCAATCAATTGACATGCCCCCACAAAACGTTCAATTCCACGTAGACTTCCATGTCAGTACAGAATGGTGGCATATAGGCCTAATAGGCCTACCTCGTCAAACCAAGTCCCATTTGAGCTGTTAATGTTTTTAGTCGCACGAGGAGCTTCTGAGAGAATAGCTCACAACGCAATCCTAATTAAATGGACGTGACAAAGGCGAGTGCAGTAAATTAGATTATATTCATCTCTAGCTGATCGTAATTCAATTCGGGCTATTTGTGCAAGGACCTCCATCTTTGCTCAATGAAAGGTGAGCCCTAGAAATTTAAAGCTCCGAGCGAGAATGGAAATGGGATCCGACGAAAGATTCAATAAGACATTTTGATCTATGGACATGGTCGCAGTTTGCATTGCATGCGGTGATGTGTAGCAAGTCTCCTTTGAGACGGAGTGTGGCTCAAAGAGTCGATAAAAGAGTCTCCTGATCTAGATAGGGCTACTGCAGTGGTGGAGATATTCTCTCAAATATTGCTTAACATCATACCAAATTAACCTATTAACAAATACAATTATTCAGTAATTAATCTCTTCATATTATATAAAACTGTTACCCGGTTTATTCAGCAGAGGAAATGCCAATGTCACACGCATAAAATGGGCGGTTAGTTTTACCACGGCGTTAGTTTTACATTGCTTCCTATGCATAGCAACGGTGTAGAAATTCAGGGAGCTATGATTAAGCAATGTTAGACTTAGAGTCTTGTTGCTGATATATATAGGCCACAAAAAGGAAATAAATCGAAATGCACTGTGCATAATGCCTTTCTGCGTGTTCAAAGACGCCGCTATCATAGGCTTTAATTGATGACTGTGGTTCAATATTAACCAAGGATTCCAATAGGGGTACATTGTTGAGTCAATGTATCGAAACCAAAAGCAGCTGCACTTGATACAATTGACGCTGGTAGGGCATGCGGAACGATAGTTGATAAGATCCTGTTTGTACGTACCTGAGATAAAATGTGTCCCGAGTACACTTTGATAAGCCTCCTTCAGAATAACATAGCCTACCCGACCAGGGGAATTTTCAAATTAGGGCCTGGAAGACAAAGAAGGAAATATCGCATTTTCTGCATCGTAGCCAATGGGAGGCAAGAATTAGATTCGCTTCGAAACTGCATGGCGTGATGAATGTGTTTGTATTTCTACTTGTCTCAATATCGGAGGCTTTTATCAACTGTCAATGCAGCTTGCAGTAAACAAAACCTGTATTGAACTTGTTTCCTATAAAAGCCACAACATCGACCACCATCAGACTAGACTCCTCTCTCCGCAGCCCGACTACAGTTGCCGGTTCGCTCTAAAGCTCCACCAAGTCAGCAACCGCTAGATATCCGTGGATTGGCCTTGGACAAGTTGACAAGATGTTGGCCAAACAGCGCAGTAGTCCTATGGTTGGCCTTGCTCTCACCTTACTCGTGCTGTCCTCTGGTAAGTTACACTTACTAAACTGACGTCGTCAGTTGTTTTCTTGGGGATAAAAGATGAAAATTAGACCAGTGTCATTAACAATTTCCTTCGTTTGAGTATCCACTGACTCGCTGAAGGATGTGCCAAAGAGCCTCGCTCGTCTAACAGATAAATAATAAGAGCCGAATGAAAGCACCTGGAGACTAGTATAAAGAGACTAGTCTAGACAGACCTTCATTAGCCTTCGTTGCAATGAAAAGGCTTTATCGACCATCAAGTTGAAAATATCAAAATAGGATTCAGCTTTCAGCCTAAATAAAAGGGTATTTTACAGAATAATGGAACTAGATATCATTGTTGACAGATTTGGAAATTATTGGGAAGCCTAATTTTGTCTTCACGTGCTTTTTAGAATGCATACCATCAACGCTGTGAACCTCTAAATCCGATGTAATAATTTGTTTTTATGAAAACCCTTCCATGACCGATGTCATCTTCTCTTTGACTATTAAGAATTGTGTTCAGCACACGCAACCGGTGACGTCACAAGAGCCACTCGTCTAACGAGTAAGTCCGGAATCGTGTCTTGTTTGTGAATAAATAAAAATTATATTTCGATCCTTTCTTCTCAAAAGCAGAACGACAAGGACAAAATAGTATTTAGGGATGGAAGAAATTTCTTATGATGCGGATGAAAAAAGATAGGAAAAGAAGAAAGCTACACTATAGGGTAGGATCAAAGGGAATAGCAGGCAGCGGGGAAAGGATTAAAATGGGACAGCTGGTGCACAGACTAGGGATGGATTTAATGGAAGGGTATGCAGGTGAAAGGGATCAAAGAAGGTAAGTTGGTGCACAGACTAGGGATGGATTAAATGGAAGGGTATGCAGGTGAAAGGGATCAAAGAAGGTAAGCTGGTGTGCAGACTATAGGGTTGGATTTAATGGAAGGGTATGCAGGTGGAAGGGATCAAAGAAGGTAAGTTGGTGCACAGACTAGGGATGGATTTAATGGAAGGGTATGCAGGTGAAAGGGATCAAAGAAGGTAAGTTGGTGCACAGACTAGGGTTGGATTTAATGGAAGGGTATGCAGGTGTAAGGGATCAAAGAAGGTAAGTTGGTGCACAGACTAGGGATGGATTTAATGGAAGGGTATGCAGGTGGAAGGGATCAAAGAAGGTAAGTTGGTGCACAGACTAGGGATGGATTTAATGGAAGGGTATGCAGGTGAAAGGGATCAAAGAAGGTAAGTTGGTGCACAGACTAGGGATGGATTTAATGGAAGGGTATGCAGGTGGAAGGGATCAAAGAAGGTAAGTTGGTGCACAGACTAGGGATGGATTTAATGGAAGGGTATGCAGGTGAAAGGGATCAAAGAAGGTAAGCTGGTGTGCAGACTAGGGATGGATTTAATGGATGGGTATGCAGGTGAAAGGGATCAAAGAAGGAAAGCTGGTGCGCAGACTAAGGTTGGATTTAATGGAAGGGTATGCAGGTGGAAGGGATCAAAAAAGGAAAGCTGGTAGACAGACTAGGGTGGTATCAAAGAATTGTGATATTTACTCCATAGGATTACCTGTACAGATATAGATTCTTGATTCTTTGTTATTTTTTGTAGGAGCTCCGTGTGACACTGGACCATTGGGGATGCAGAGTGAAGCGATCCCTGATAGTAGTCTGACAGCATCCTCTTATTATTCGAGCAGCTACTATCCTCGATATGCTCGTCTCAATGTCGGTACGTTTTCTTGTAACCTGCATTCAGGGACTTTCTAAAACCACAAAACCGAATACAGGAGATATCGTGTTCGGGGTTTACACATAAGGCTCGACCAAAACTATAGTTGACTATTTTGATTGTATAGGCCTCCACTAATGGCTCATGTGGTTGGAACGCTCGTACGTTAAACCAGAGCTCGCCGGTTCGATTCTCGTTCAATTCAAATTTCTTTGCAAATTTCACAAATTGGGCTTTTGTAGGATCTGGGTCATTGTAGGGCATCCATCTCAAACCTGCCAAAGTAAAAACCCGTATTATGATTTGTTTTCTTGAAAATAGGTATCAGATATTGATCTTAAGCGGAGAGTTCTCCCAAGTTATGTTGAGACTGGGAGTGACAGTAGATCGTGTATGTGAAAAATGGAAATATGTACCTCTTTACTCTCTCTTATTTCAAGAAGATTGATGAGACAAGTAACGTAACTGCTCGCCAACCATTGACCAATAAAAGTAAATGCATGCATGTATTATATCATTATGAATTTCGACTTAGGTTCCAATTGCTGGCGATCAAGCAGTACTAGCAACCAGTGGTATCAAGTCGACCTGGGCAACTACACAGCAGTGACTGGTATCATCATCCAGGGTCGACCCGACTCATATAGCTACTATATCTCCACCTTCACCATTCAGTACAGAACCCATGCAGAATCCACTGTGTGGAGAGATTTGACTGACGTCAATGGCGACACGATCCAGGTATGACATCATTAGAAGATGAAACGAAATACAACTTTGGACTAAATGCAGGGGACGGGTGCTTTCATGCTACTTCAAATTATTAGATTAATAAATTTTAAAGCAAATGCCCGAACTGCTGCTGCTAGCTAGGATTACCACTAGTTTTTATTTTCATCATTCAAGCAATTATTAGAGGCGTCTTCATTCCACAGTCTTCCACGTAGCCCGCACTGTTTTGTTTCAAAGTGCTTCATTTCCAATCAATTTGCACCGATACGTTTTGAACTATTTTGAATTAAATTTTATTTTAGAAAAATACAAAAAAAAATATATTACTGGACGTGGACCACTGGATTTGCGTACCAGAGCTCCTATCTAAAATGTCTTACCGGTCTCATTACGTTTTGCCTTTACATGTATTTATCTTTATTTGTCTTTTTACAAACAACTTTAATCTGCTTTAGTTCAAAGGGAACAAAGCAGACAGAGCCCAAGTAACTGTGATGTTTCCAGTGGTCGTCATGGCGAGGTTCATTCGCATACTACCGACTAGTTGTGGTTCATCAGGGTGCGCTATGAAATTGGAACTGCTTGGGTGTCGAGGTATGTACAGTATCTGAACTACAGCCAATGCTAGGAAATAGTCATTTTACTGGAATCTCTTTCAACCGATGAACCTCCTTAGTATGGTTAAGGTGATCTGCTTGCAGTATCTGGTAAACACTCTCTAGTAATGTCGTCTTCTATTCGGCCAAAACTTTTTACCAACTCCCCAAAACACCAACTAAGCTACATTCTCATCGGGCTAATAAAAATAATAATAACTGATGTTGATACAAAAACTGTTGCAAACTGCTCACTGACTATAATGAACTGCAATACATGAATCTCAAAAGTTAGAGGGATGACGTTTCGATCCTTGCAGGACATTTCTCAAAGGCAAAGTGACGAGAACATACACAGACAGTCAGGGGAAGGAAAGCCCTGACACACATGACAGAGGAAGGACAAAAGCGAAGGGAGTGGGATGCAGATGTAAACCAAGGGAGGGGAGTTTAGGGGGAAAACAAAAGGGTGGGGAGATCAAAGGGACGGGAGGGAAATGGAAGATCAAAGGGGTGAGCCACGGGGAAGATAAAAGAAAAGGTGTTAATTAGGTGAGGATTAGTCATTCCCTTCCTGAATATTAAGGCCATGAGGTTAGTGCGGAGACGCTTAATCCACAGTTTTTCCCTGCTGAAGCGAACATCATCTTTCCGATGGCCAAGAGACTATGCCCTGTACAGACTAGACACTCATCAACATTAATTTTGTGTGTGTAAAATGTATTGTCATAAAACCTGAGTAACACACCGAGAATCCTAACGCAGCCTTCATAATGTCAATACTTTATTCAGATGGGCTGGTGAGATTGGTGGACGGTGAGGGCGCTCGAAGCGGTCGAGTGGAGATCCTTCATTATGGACAATGGGGCTCGGTATGCGACAAGGGCTGGGACCTGAAGGACGCCGAAGTCGTGTGTCGTCAACTCGGCTTTCAGGAGCCAGAGGAGGCCAAGACGGGGTCTCTGTTCGGACCCAGCAGTCTTCCCATTCACATGAGCCAAGTTGCCTGCAAAGGGAGGGAGAAAAGTCTTAAATACTGCCCCTTTGTGTTCGACATCCCTTCGTTGTGTAATCACTCTAACAGGGCTGGAGTGGTTTGCAAAGAAAGTAATTATCTTTAATGTTTTTAAAAAAAGTATTCATGAGAAGGTTGGAGTCACTACTTGCATCCCAATAAGACGTATCAGTGATTATCGTACTGTCTATTATGGCTATTTTAGCTATAGGAATCCCTGACAGAAGGACAATTTTCAAAGCGTCTGCCGTTTCGATCATGGAAGGACCTATGAGAAATTAAGGTCCTGCTAGGATCGAAACGTCAGGCCGTCCTAATTTAGTCCTAAGTGTAGTCACAATATTTGTGATGACAGTTATCTAGCGATTGAAATAGTCTCGCTTATTGTCTAAAATGATCGAAATTAAAATCTAAACAAAATGAGAAGGCCTGACGTCTCGATCCTAAGAAGACCCTTACCCAGTGTTTCTCAAGTCAAAACCTTATTGAAAGACCCTTACCCAAAGGCAGGGTGTATTGTCCTTTGTATTCATCAACTATTTCTTTGATCCCAAATCTTTACCAGATACTATTCGACTGGTAGGCGGTTCCAATAGCTCCTCTGGCCGGGTTGAGATTTACCGTAATGGCTACTGGGGCACCGTGTGTGACAACGACTGGGACCTGACTGATGCCAAGGTGGCCTGCCGACAGCTGGGCTTCGATGACGCTGAAGCAGCCACATCGGACATCAGCTTCGACCAGGCCAAGGGTCCAGTCCTCATGGAAGGTATGGACTGCTCGGGCTCAGAGAAGAGGCTCCTGGACTGCCCCTCGATGGCCTGGGAATATCCCAGCTGCAACCACACCCAGGATGTGGGAGTCACCTGCTATGACGGTAAGCTTCTGTATATCAAACACCACCCATAATAGGTACATCTGAGCACCCATCTGTCCCAAATGAGAGTTACTGGCTCCTCTCAGAGCTATACTTCTTGGAAAAAAAATTAATTAAAAAATTCAAAGGTACCTTTCTCGAAGGCATCATTCCCTAAGGCACCTTTCCCTAAGCCAACTTTCTCAAAAGGACCATTCTAAAGGTGCCTTTCTCAATGGTACCTTTCTCAAAGGCACCTTTCTCAAAGGAACCTTTCTCAAAGGAACCTTTCTCAAAGGAACCTTTCTCAAAGGAACCTTTCTCAAAGGAACCTTTCTCAAAGGAACCTTTCTCAAAGGAACCTTTCTCTAAGACCCGACACAGTTTGCCATTCCTATTTTTTATTTATATTACAGAAACGGACCCAAAAGCAGACCATTAAGCAAAAGGCATTTAGATACATACGTGACAAGCTGGAAGCTGTGGGCAATTGAAAAAGGGCAAAGAACATAAAGCCTCCAGTAACACAATTTACTGATTAGTAAGCGCTCATAATTCTAAGATAACTATAACCATAATATCACCATATGCAATAGTCCACTCGTCTAATGTACAAGTGCACCACTGCCTCAGGCCCTCAGCTATTCACGTCTTAGGTGGGACCACCCATAGGCCCAATTAGTACATTTTGTTTCCACTGATCTTGTTAAAACTTCCTCTTTTTCCATTATTTTTATTCGTTGGACAGATGAACAGTGATGGACACGGACGCTAACAACGAAGTGGCATAGGAAACTGTAGTATCTGTTCATTAATCACTCGACAATCCACAGAATGTGTAACGAAATTGCTTTCATGAAAGAAATATTTGACTTAAAAATGTTGATTCTTGCCACTGAATGAGCTATATGTAATTTATTTTGCAAATTGTCATGAAGAGGGAAGTTTAGGCCAAGATGATTTATTTATACCAAAGCATACCACTTAAATTTATTACAGCCATATGAAGGTGACTTTAACCATTATATCCATTGCCATGGCCATGCTATGTAACCATTACTTCATGAGATGTGATTAGTGATATTCATACAATTTGAAATGCTCGAAAGGTTTTGTTGCAGAAATACAGCCTTTTTGAAATACAGCATTTTTCATTTTTAGATTCGTCCAATTATGGAATGGAGTGAAACATTATACTCTAGACTTAATATAGTACGTCCTAGTATTGCTGCATCAAATGAAAAATCCGTCAGTTAAGGTTTGCCATTACAACTACCAAAGCTACCATTTAAATCTGCTTACAACCATTTGAAGGTAATTATAACCATTACTTCCCATTAGCTATTGCTATGTAACCATTATTTCATGTGATATGATTAAGGATATTCATAGAGAAAAAAATGATCGAAAATTTTTTTGCAGGAAGACACCCTTTTAGGAAAAGATAAAACTCGCAAATTTATGGCTCAATAATCAATCGCGGTTTTTTATTTCATTTTAAGATTCCTCCAATAATTGAATGGATTGTAACATTTACTCTAGACTTACTATTACCTTCTAGTCTTACTTCATTAAATAAAAATTATGTCAATTAAGGTATAGCTATTACAACTACCAAAGCTACCACTTCTATCTACTACAACCATATGAAGATTAATATAACCATTATACCAAGTTAACCATTGCTATGTTACCATTACTTTTTTCAATTTGATTAAGGATATTCATAGATCAAAATATTGTTTGAAGGAAGACATCCTTAGATAAGGAAAAGATAAAAATCTTATATCTTCTAAAATAATAAAATTGCACTGTTTTCTTTTTGTAGTTTAAGATTCCTCAAATGATTGAATGCATTGTAACATTTGTAACCCGGTAACCGACGTAATGAGGATTCTCATCCAAGTTTGCATTTTCGAGTTTTAAGCTTTTCATTAGCTTTACAATGAGATCAAAATTATTTCTGTCACGAAATGATCGGGTGACCGTGGGGACAATGCTACATATTATACGCACCACATGTCGGTTGGGGAGGTCCGCCAAATGTTTAGTTACAATTAGCAACAGCCAGCTAATAAAGACCCGAACAAACTTGGAGGCAGAGACGGAAAATTACACCGTACGATTATAATTAAAAGTTGTAATAATTGATTGTTCTGAATACAGAATAGTATTACAATAATTATGGGTGAAGTTGGTTGGCTTAGTCAAGTTGGGACACCCTCCGTTTTAAACACAGTTTCCCATACTTAATTCACAGTACTCAATTTCACAAACGCCAAGTTGGAGTCACATAGACCTATTTCCCAGTTCTTAGGCACACCAAGCGAATGATTGATCAAGAACCGAGACCAGTGGTTTCAGGTGAACAATCACTATACACGGATCTGAACATGCCGACATGTACAGACATGTATAAGTACATCATACATGCTGTACAACGTATACAACCATGTGACACACGTGAAAGTTCGCAACAATGTCACTCTACAAACTAGCCCCCAAATATCTCTGCTCACAGGTCAAATATGAAACAAAGTGTTTACCCAGAATGGACAGAATGGATGGAGATTGGATAGTGGGTCTTACATTAAATACAAAAAAAATCAACTATTCTTTCAGAGGAAAATGTTTACGTTACTCACACCTGAGAGACCGATCCGGACAGGGAGAAACTGCACATACGAACATTCCAACATGGCGCCTCATGAATCCTATTTTGAAGTTCATTCCAAAATTGCCCATAGAAACCATCAAAAACCTTTTCACAAAAATATAAATCGATTATATAATATAAAATTAAGTTTCTAAAGCGAACCTGTTAATTAGAATTGCTGATTTCAATGATGTATTCCGATAGCAAAACTACGGTAGCTCCAAGGAGCCAAACCAACTGACTCCTGCATTTTCATACTATCCAAAGTTACGACAAAAGAAATATGAGGAGGCAACGCGCAGTCATGGAAATTACTTTCCGAGAAAAAACTGCTCTAAAGTTTGAGGTCATGCTCACGGCGCGCCAACAGTGATTTCAGCGTACATGCAGACACACTTACAATGCCCTAATTTTTCATTTTTACATAATTTTTTAAGCTTTCCAAAAAAGCCAAAAAAAAATAGATTTTGACATGTTGACGATACTTTGACTTTTGACGCCGTTTACTTGAAAAGGGCTTTTGGAGTAGATGCCTCATGACGCCATCTTAGGTCACATTATTTCAGTCTTACTTCCAAACACTAATTGCCTCCTAGTCTTGCTCCATTAAATACAAATTCCGTAAATTTAAGTTAATTTTAACAAGATTTGGAATTTCCATGAAAAATAATTAATGAGAATTATTTGTTTAGAAAGACACACTGATTAAAAATGGCATGATCATCAAACAGATGTTTGTCGATGTATCAATCGTTAATTTCTGAGGTAGTTACGATAATAGATAACTTCTGTATTAGCCATTGATTTTAATTTGATTTCCTTGGGGCAATTAGCTGAAGATCCAATATATATTCCATCCTATAGCATATGCAATTTGCAGAAAATCCAATATATACCCCATCCTATATCATATGCAATTAGCAGAAAATCCAATAAATATCCCATTCTATATCATATGCATTTAGCAGAATATCAGATATATATCCCATCCTATTATCATATGTAATTAGCAGAAAATCAAAAATATATCCAATCCTATATCATATGTCAGTTGTCATGGTTTTAACGTGATACAAGGACGCCATGTTTGCCAAGATAATATAAAGTTTCTTCTTGAAATTAATTTAAAAACAATTATACCGCACCTGTACTTGTACCTGTACCAAACTTGAAATCCAATACTTATTAATATGATAAGGTGATATTTGGGGTTATAATAACAGTAGGAAATAAGTTAATTCAAATTAAATACCTGAGGTGGCCATGGTGTGACAACGACACCTTGCGCGCGACGCCGAAGATTCAGGAACAAGCCCCTGCCGCGCGGTGGCGCCCCACTCACCACCGGCCATCGACTGTGAGTTCCCAAACAACGGTATGCCAAGTGTGTTGCACCATACGTACGTCCCTTAGTACGCTTAGAACACCAACAATGACAAGGAAATGAGAGATGAAGCTCAACTTTTCAGTTTGGAGACGTGTGAGTGTGGATATTTATGGATATTTGTGGTTATTGTACTGCTTCCTATGGGGGCTGGAATTAGTATTCTGCACCAAACATCGTAAGATTGCAGCACACTAGGTCAGTTCAAGATGGATAATTAATTAATTAATTAATGGATATGTAGAATAAGTGAAGCTAAAGACAACATGGGGGTTCAGTCTTCAATTTCGTGTGTAGCTTGGATCATATCTAGCTTTAAAATTATGATAAAACAAGTAAGTTTTTCAATAGAACCGATTTCAGGAGTAAACATTGACAAATTCGTTGATATGCCAGCAAGATTCGTTGTTGAAGATTACAGAATATTATTGGAATATACGTGAATTTTGTTCCCTGACGATAGTAAGATACGCTGCATTTGGACGTAAAAAATTACGCTGACACGACCGAAATAATCCGACCGGTCAAAGGCGTGCTATGCAGTGTCCATTTCAAAGCTTGTTTTCACGGAGACCATTCGGGCTCATACGTACATGTATGGTTTGGCAACGCGTTCCCGTCTGTTGCCATCGGAAAACTATGTTCAGAATCTCTATCTTTGTTATCGTCTGAGAGTTCATCGGATTCCGAAGAAAAAGCTCGTGGAATGACGTCTCGGCCAGCCACTTTTTCAATTTTTGTTTTCGGGAAAAAAGAATTGCAATTGCACCGCACTAAAAAAAGGGGTATTATTCACTGAACGCGTCAGGTAAATACTCCGAAATAATTATTTAAGTGTTGTAATACGACCTTTTCGAAGGGAGAAAAAAATGACGTAAATAACAGCTAAATAACTACGGGTATGATTTTAATGAATCTAAAAAAGCTTCAAATACGCCTGAAACACAAAACTGACATTTGATCTGTGATTGTAATGCACCAATGAACATATTTAATGCCAAATCTGGATTTCCAATGTTTTGGTCTTCAGTTTTAAAGGGTGCCACGACATTTTTCATGAGAATAGAATTAGGCCTAGGCCCAAATATTTGTTAGTTAAACTGTTTGCTGCGAGTGCAGTTTGAGAACAGTAGAAGTACTATCTCGAAGTATTCAGTGTATTTATTTATCTGTGCAGTCAAAATAATATTAGAGATCAGGTATCTACATGTGCAAACCGTTGCAGTCGTATTTTTTTTCTTTATTATTTTTACACCACACACAAGGGTTTTTCGCTGTGGCAATGCAAATTCGGGCTTTAAAAGAGACTAGCCCTGCGTTACAACGCCTTGTAAATTCAGAAGAGTTTTATGAAATCGGTCCATGATCAACCAGCCAGCAGGGAGGGTGCCCTAACTACAAAGGGCTACTGCAAGTGATTCCTCCTTTGTGTTTTATGGTAATGCTTTCAAAGTTAGGAATGAAAAACATGTCAGAAAAAATGCAGTATATATCGCAACACTACATGTATAGTCTCTTTTCAAACGGAAATCTACACTGCTTCAGCGAAAAACCATAGGCTGCGGTGTAAAACAGAATAAACCTGTGGCAAATAGATAGGTCTATACGACTCGAAGTAAAATGGAACCCGCAGTATATACAGGACCCCAGACCATGAAAGAAAATAACCCCCGCTCATGACCTGAATTGAAACACCTGCGGCCGATTTCAAGAAACGCTAAGACGCGTCTTAGGAAGGGCCTATGTCAAGACGCGTCTTAGGAAGGGCCTATGTCAAGACGGGTCTTAGGATCGATTTCACCGAAGCCGAGACACGTTCAACGCGTCTCAACTTCTATAGCAACGCGGCTGAACTCGTCTTAACTTAGGACCAATTCCAGGGTCGTCTTATCGGCACGAACACGTATGGTACCGAATAAGTGGCGCCTGTGGTGATTTTGGAGCTAGTGGTCAAGTATTTGGGACAATCTTGACTAACTTATTCTTGTTAAATTTTCGGTAACAAAATTCACTAAAAAATGAAGGCCTATGCCAAAAGGCAAAACATTGAGGTATTATTTCCTCTTTTACGAAACGTTCACCTTAATAACAGCCAATCAGACATTTTGTAATTATCTAATGCGCACGCATGAAATCATGGCTACGGCTGTTACATGCAGTTGGCAATTTGAATAAATTGAGCATGATACAGCCGTTGCATCAAACAGATCATCCTCGTCCAATAAAGTACAGTTAACTAGTTCGTTAAGACGTGTGAAGGACGGATCTCGCGTAAGCTGACTTTGGTGAAAATAATTAGTCTTAGGATGCGTCACGTCAAGATCGATCACGCGTCACGTCAAGATCGATCTTTCTACAAGGACACGTTCTAACTCCTAAGATCGATCTCAAAATAAGAGTTTCCGAGTGAATTTGGCCCCCGACTCCTATAGGCCCACCTCACGCAGACATTATTATCCCGAGTCCCATGCTGCCTTAGATTACGGAGGTTTTGCATGCATACGAAAACGCTTACGTACACGGATATAGCCTACGTCATTACTTTGTGTGCTTCTGTGACGTGTATCCGCCCTCGCACACTTTTGCCCTCGCACACGTTTTGCGAACGCGTGAAAAACTGATAGTCAGCCATGGGGTCTACTGGTAAGTTAAAAAAATATTGTTTTAATTAATTTCATTGGCTAACCCTAACCCTAGCCATAAGTCCGTTTTTTCCTTTGTTTGTTTGAATTTTATTGGCTGTTTAAATCGTGGACTAACAAATTCCACCACATTATTGTTCTTATAGGTTAACTGTCCATAGGCCTATGTATGAAACGAAGGTGTCGGGTCTACCAGCAAATAAGTCCCCCAAAAAGCAGTCTAAATTATGTGACTTCTGAACGGACTCATGAGCGCCGCCATCTTGAATGATGGCTCCCTCAAGCGGACAGATTCGACACAGTTTGCCAAACAAACTTCAGTACGCGCTCTATCTAACACATACGGATAAGTTAACCGTATTCGTGCACGTAAGCGTATCCGCGTGCGTGCGAAACCTCTCTATTAAGGAGTCTCAATCTTCATCTGTGTTTTCAACACATACTGATCTTCATCTTGTGAAGGGTTTCCTTACAGTCCTTCCTGAATCTCCTGTTTGCCAGTCCGTAGATGAGCGGGTTCACGGCGTTGTTGATGAACAGCACCACGTTCACTTCACTCATCACCTCGAAAAAGATGGGACTGACTTCTGCCTTGCCGTACGACGCGAATATGGCCCCGATCAGAATCCAGTAGGGCAGCCACGTCAGCAGGAAGACGAGGCTGGTGATGAAGAGCATCTTGGTGGTTTTACGCTGCAGGTTTGCGCCGGTGTCCTTGCGGGTGATCGCCGGGTCGTGGCTGGGTCTTGGCTCGCTAGCATCGGCGACTGCCATCGACTCAGCATTGCTACGCACTTGGGACGAGTCTGTTTGGGGCTTCCGGGCGTCCGTCCGTGATGAAGCCGACGTCATTTCTAGATGATCCTCGGAGGAAAACGCAACGGTTTGTCTCGTTGAGATTGGCCGGTCGCTTGGGTTTGGTGGATGGAGGAATGATGTCGATGCCATGGTTGTATTCATCTGGCTGGGTCCTATTGATCCAGGATCTATTCTCGTGCTCCATTCTCGATTCTCAGTCCCACCATCGGAACGAAGACCGGACGCCACACCCACTCTAACGTGTTTCCGGATTGTGGCGTAAACCTTTCCATAGCAGGCGGTGATCAACGCTAGTGCCATGCAGAAGCACACTATTTGAAAGGCCAGTGTGAACATCATCAGATTTGCATTACTTTGAAGTACGAAATTCCAAATGTATGATGGCACATTCAAGACACAAGCGAGCACAAAGGCCACGAAAGCGGTTATTTTACTCCGTCTAAGGGTGAAAAACCGCCTGTTTGGACGGCAGACGCAATCGTAACGATCTGCTGCAACAACTGCCGTGATGAGGATGGACGTAGCGATAGCCGTTCCCTCAAATGGTGTGAAATACAGCACCACCGCAGGGACCTGAGTTTGAGCCAAACGTAAACTGAAGATGCATATGCTGAATATTCTCATAAAGCACACAGTGAAATCAGCCATAGCTATGATGAACACGTGTGTGCTAGTCTTTCGAGTCTTGGTCCAGTAGACTCGTAGAATGAGCAAGTTACCGGGAACACCGACCAAGAAAAGGACGAGATGAAACACCAGTTGAACGACGGACTTCCAGACCTCTCGGTATTCGTCCGCTGATGGCCCCTTAGTGGTGTTTGGCACTGAAGTAGCCTGCATGTTGTTGGTAGAACACTTTCGATCCAATTATTAATAGCAGATCAAAATACATACACGTATAAGCCTAGCTGTGTAGCTGTCGGTATATCGATCCCAAAAGGCTATACCAGAGTTATTCGCTTACTCGTGCAACCACTGAGAAGGGAAGCGAGACCTCGATCTCCACAGGTAGACTCACCAGCGTATATTCACCGTCACAGCTAAACCCAACGTCTAAATACAGGAGCTCTCTGGAAGTAAGGTCGACGACGACAGAAAGTAGGTTCTAGCCTGTTGACTGAACGGACGACTTATGATACGACGTACAGAGGTTTATCAATCAATTGGCATGCCCCCACAAAACGTTCAATTCCACGTAGACTTCCATGTCAGTACAGAATGGTGGCATATAGGCCTAATACCTCGTCAAACCAAGTCCCATTTGAGCTGTTAATGTTTTTAGTCGCACGAGGAGCTTCTGAGAGAATAGCTCACAACGCAATCCTAATTAAATGGACGTGACAATGGCGAGTGCAGTAAATTAGATTATATTCATCTCTAGCTGATCGTAATTCAATTCGGGCTATTTGTGCAAGGACCTCCATCTTTGCTCAATGAAAGGCGAGCCCTAGAAATTTAAAGCTCCGAGCGAGAATGGAAATGGGGATCCGACGAAAGATTCAATAAGACATTTTGATCTATGGACATGGTCGCAGGTTTGCATTGCATGCGGTGACGTGTAGCAAGTCTCCTTTGAGACGGAGTGTGGCTCAAAGAGTCGATAAAAGAGTCTCCTGATCTAGATAGGGCGACTGCAGTGGTGGAGATATTCTCTCAAATATTGCTTAACATCATACCAAATTAACCTATTAACAAATACAATTATTCAGTAATTAATCTCTTCATATTATATAAAACTGTTACCCGGTTTATTCAGCAGAGGAAATGCCAATGTCACACGCATAAAATGGGCGGTTAGTTTTACCACGGCGTTAGTTTTACATTGCTTCCTATGCATAGCAACGGTGTAGAAATTCAGGGAGCTATGATTAAGCAATGTTAGACTTAGAGTCTTGTTGCTGATATATATAGGCCACAAAAAGGAAATAAATCGAAATGCACTGTGCATAATGCCTTTCTGCGTGTTCAAAGACGCCGCTATCATAGGTTTTAATTGATGACTCTGGTTCAATATTAACCAAGGATTCCAATAGGGGTACATTGTTGAGTCAATGTATCGAAACCAAAAGCAGCTGCACTTGATACAATTGACGCTGGTAGGGCCTGTGGAACGATAGTTGATAAGATCCTGTTTGTACGTACCTGAGATAAAATGTGTCCCGAGTACACTTTGATAAGCCTCCTTCAGAATAACATAGCCTACCCGACCAGGGGAATTTTCAAATTAGGGCCTGGAAGACAAAGAAGGAAATATCGCATTTTCTGCATCGTAGCCAATGGGAGGCAAGAATTAGATTCGCTTCGAAACTGCAAGGCGTGATGAGTGTGTTTGTATTTCTACTTGTCTCAATATCGGAGGCTTTTATCAACTGTCAATGCAGCTTGCAGTAAACAAAACCTGTATTGAACTTGTTTCCTATAAAAGCCACAACATCGACCACCATCAGACTAGACTCCTCTCTCCGAAGCCCGACTATAGTTGCTGGTTCGCTCTAAAGCTCCACCAAGTCAGCAACCGCTAGATATCCGTGGATTGGCCTTGGACAAGTTGACAAGATGTTTGCCAAACAGCACAGTAGTCCTATGGTTGGCCTTGCTCTCACCTTACTCGTGCTGTCCTCTGGTAAGTTACACTTACTAAACTGACGTCGTCAGTTGTTTTCTTGGGGATAAAAGATGAAAATTAGACCAGTGTCATTAACAATTTCCTTCGTTTGAGTATCCACTGACTCGCTGAAGGATGTGCCAAAGAGCCTAGCTCGTCTAACAGATAAATAATAAGAGCCGAATGAAAGCACCTGGAGACTAGTATAAAGAGACTAGTCTAGACAGACCTTCATTAGCCTTCGTTGCAACGAAAAGGCTTTATCGACCATCAAGTTGAAAATATCAAAATAGGATTAAGCTTTCAGCCTAAATAAAAGGGGATTTTACAGAATAATGGAACTAGATATCATTGTTGACAGATTTGGAAATTATTGGAAAGCCTAATTTTGTCTTAACGTGCTTTTTAGACTGCATACCATCAACGCTGTGAACCTGTAAATCCGATGTAATAATTTGTTTTGATGAAAACCTTTCCATGACCGATGTCATCTTCTCTTCGACTATTAAGAATTGTGTTCAGCACACGCAACCGGTGACGTCACGAGAGCCACTCGTCTAACGAGTAAGTCCGGAATCGTGTCTTGTTTGTGAATAAATAAAAATGATATTTCGATCCTTTCTGAAAAGCAGAACGACAAGGACAAAATAGTATTTAGGGATGGAAGAAATTTCTTATGATGCGGATGAAAAAAGATAGGAAAAGAAGAAAGCTACACTATAGGGTAGGATCAAAGGGAATAGCAGGCAGCGGGGAAAGGATTAAAATGGGACAGCTGGTGCACAGACTAGGGATGGATTTAATGGAAGGGTATGCAGGTGAAAGGGATCAAAGAAGGTAAGTTGGTGCACAGACTAGGGTTGGATTTAATGGAAGGGTATGCAGGTGGAAGGGATCAAAGAAGGTAAGTTGGTGCACAGACTAGGGTTGGATTTAATGGAAGGGTATGCAGGTGGAAGGGATCAAAGAAGGTAAGTTGGTGCACAGACTAGGGATGGATTTAATGGAAGGGTATGCAGGTGGAAGGGATCAAAGAAGGTAAGTTGGTGCACAGACTAGGGTTGGATTTAATGGAAGGGTATGTAGGTGTAAGGGATTAAAGAAGGTAAGCTGGCACACAGACTATAGGGATGGATTTAATGGAAGGGTATGCAGGTGGAAGGGATCAAAGAAGGTAAGTTGGTGCACAGACTAGGGATGGATTTAATGGAAGGGTATGCAGGTGGAAGGGATCAAAGAAGGTAAGTTGGTGCACAGACTAGGGATGGATTTAATGGAAGGGTATGTAGGTGTAAGGGATCAAAGAAGGTAAGTTGGTGCACAGACTAGGGTTGGATTTAATGGAAGGGTATGCAGGTGGAAGGGATCAAAGAGGGAAAGCTGGTACACAGACTAGGGATGGATTAAATGGAAGGGTATGCAGGTGGAAGGGATCAAAGAAGGGAAGCTGGCACACAGACTATAGGGATGGATTTAATGGAAGGGTATGCAGGTGGAAGGGATCAAAGAAGGTAAGTTGGTGCACAGACTAGGGATGGATTAAATGGAAGGGTATGCAGGTGAAAGGGATCAAAGAAGGTAAGTTGGTGCACAGACTAGGGTTGGATTTAATGGAAGGGTATGCAGGTGGAAGGGATCAAAGAAGGTAAGTTGGTGCACAGACTAGGGATGGATTTAATGGAAGGGTATGCAGGTGAAAGGGATCAAAGAAGGTAAGTTGGTGCACAGACTAGGGTTGGATTTAATGGAAGGGTATGCAGGTGAAAGGGATCAAAGAAGGTAAGTTGGTGCACAGACTAGGGTTGGATTTAATGGAAGGGTATGCAAGTGGAAGGGATCAAAGAAGGTAAGTTGGTGCACAGACTAGGGATGGATTTAATGGAAGGGTATGCAGGTGAAAGGGATCAAAGAAGGTAAGTTGGTGCACAGACTATAGGGTTGGATTTAATGGAAGGGTATGCAGGTGGAAGGGATCAAAGAAGGTAAGCTGGTGTGCAGACTAGGGATGGATTTAATGGAAGGGTATGCAGGTGAAAGGGATCAAAGAAGGTAAGTTGGTGCACAGACTAGGGATGGATTTAATGGAAGGGTATGCAGGTGAAAGGGATCAAAGAAGGAAAGCTGGTGCGCAGACTAAGGTTGGATTTAATGGAAGGGTATGCAGGTGAAAGGGATCAAAGAAGGTAAGTTGGTGCACAGACTAGGGATGGATTTAATGGATGGGTATGCAGGTGAAAGGGATCAAAGAAGGAAAGCTGGTGCGCAGACTATAGGGTTGGATTTAATGGAAGGGTATGCAGGTGGAAGGGATCGAAAAAGGAAAGCTGGTAGACAGACTAGGGTGGTATCAAAGAATTGTGATATTTACTCCATAGGATTACCTGTACAGATATAGATTCTTGATTCTTTGTTATTTTTTGTAGGAGCTCCGTGTGACACTGGACCATTGGGGATGCAGAGTAAAGCGATCCCTGATAGTAGTCTGACAGCATCCTCTTATTATTCGAGCTACTATCCTCAATATGCTCGTCTCAATGTCGGTACGTTTTCTTGTAACCTGCATTCAGGGGCTTTCTAAAACCACAAAACCGAATACAGGAGATATCGTGTTCGGGGTTTACACATAAGGCTCGACCAAAACTATAGTTGACTATTTTGATTGTATAGGCCTCCACTAATGGCTCATGTGGTTGGAACGCTCGTACGTTAAACCAGAGCTCGCCGGTTCGATTCTCGTTCAATTCAAATTTCTTTGCAAATTTCACAAATTGGGCTTTTGTAGGATCTGGGTCATTGTAGGGCATCCATCTCAAACCTGCCAAAGTAAAAACCCGTATTATGATTTGTTTTCTTGAAAATAGATATCAGATATTGATCTTAAGCGGAGAGTTCTCCCAAGTTATGTTGAGACTGGGAGTGACGGTAGATCGTGTATGTGAAAAATGGAAATATGTACCTCTTTACTCTCTCTTATTTCAAGAAGATTGATGAGACAAGTAACGTAACTGCTCGCCAACCATTGACCAATAAAAGTAAATGCATGCATGTATTATATCATTATGAATTTCGACTTAGGTTCCAATTGCTGGCGATCAAGCAGTACTAGCAACCAGTGGTATCAAGTCGACCTGGGCAACTACACAGCAGTGACTGGTATCATCATCCAGGGTCAACCCGACTCATATAGCTACTATATCTCCACCTTCACCATTCAGTACAGAACCCATGCACAATCCACTGAGTGGAGGGATTTGACTGACGTCAATGGCGACACGATCCAGGTATGACATCCATCGATGGAAGCGAAATACAGCTTTGGACTAAATGCAGGGGACGGGTGCTTTCATACTACTTCAAATAATTAGTTTAGTAAATTTTAAAAGCAAACGCCCGAACTAATGCTGCTAGCTAGTATTACCACTAGTTTTTGTTTTCATCATTCAAACAATTATTAGAGGCGTCTTCATTCCACAGTCTTACACGTAGCCCGCACTGTTTGTTTCAAAGTGCTTAATTTTCAATAAATCTGCACCGATACGTTTTGAACTATTTTGAATTAAATTTTATTTTAGAAAAATACAAAAAAAGGATTTTACTGGACGTGGACCACTGGTTTTGCGTACCAGAGCTCCTATCTAAAATCGTCTTACCGGTCTCATTACGTTTTGCCTTTACATGTATTTATCTTTATTTGTCTTTTTACAAACAACTTTAATCTTCTTTAGTTCAAAGGGAACAAAGCAGACAGAGCCCAAGTAACTGTGATGTTTCCAGTGGTCGTCATGGCGAGGTTCATTCGCATACTACCGACTAGTTGTGGTTCATCAGGGTGCGCTATGAAATTGGAACTGCTTGGGTGTCAAGGTATGTACAGTATCTGAACTACAGCCAATGCTAGGAAATAGTCATTTTACTGGAATCTCTTTCACCCGATGAACCTCCTTAGTATGGTTAAGGTGATCTGCTTGCAGTATCTGGTAAACACTCTCTAGTAATGTCGTCTTCTATTCGGCCAAAACTTTTTACCAACTCCCCAAAACACCAACTAAGCTACATTCTCATCGGGCTAATAAACATAATAATAACTGATGTTGATACAAAAACTGTTGCAAACTGCTCACTGACTATAATGAACTGCAATACATGAATCTCAAAAGTTCGAGGGATGACGTTTCGATCTTTGCAGGACCTTTCTCAAAGGCAAAGTGACGAGGACATACACAGACAGTCAGGGGAAGGAAAGCCCTGACACACATGACAGAGGAAGGACAAAAGGGAAGGGAGTGGGATGCAGATGTAAACCAAGGGAGGGGAGTTTAGGGGGAAAACAAAAGGGTGGGGAGATCAAAGGGACGGGAGGGAAATGGAAGATCAAAGGGGTGAGCCACGGGGAAGATAAAAGAAAAGGTGTTAATTAGGTGAGGATTAGTCATTCCCTTCCTGAATATTAAGGCCATGAGGTTAGTGCGGAAACGCTTAATCCACAGTTTTTCCCTGCTGAAGCGAACATCATCTTTCCGATGGCCAAGAGACTATGCCCTGTACAGACTAGACACTCATCAACATTAATTTTGTGTGTAAAATGTATTGTCATAAAACCTGAGTAACACACCGAGAATCCTAACGCAGCCTTCATAATGTCAATACTTTATTCAGATGGGCTGGTGAGATTGGTGGACGGTGAGGGCGCTCGAAGCGGTCGAGTGGAGATCCTTCATTATGGACAATGGGGCTCGGTATGCGACAAGGGCTGGGACCTGAAGGACGCCGAAGTCGTGTGTCGTCAACTCGGCTTTCAGGAGCCAGAGGAGGCCAAGACGGGGTCTCTGTTCGGACCCAGCAGTCTTCCCATTCACATGAGCCAAGTTGCCTGCAAAGGGAGGGAGAAAAGTCTTAAATACTGCCCCTTTGTGTTCGACATCCCTTCGTTGTGTAATCACTCTAACAGGGCTGGAGTGGTTTGCAAAGAAAGTAATTATCTTTAATGTTTTTAAAAAAAGTATTCATGAGAAGGTTGGAGTCACTACTTGCATCCCAATAAGACGTATCAGTGATTATCGTACTGTCTATTATGGCTATTTTAGCTATAGGAATCCCTGACAGAAGGACAATTTTCAAAGCGTCTGCCGTTTCGATCATGGAAGGACCTATGAGAAATTAAGGTCCTGCTAGGATCGAAACGTCAGGCCGTCCTAATTTAGTCCTAAGTGTAGTCACAATATTTGTGATGACAGTTATCTAGCGATTGAAATAGTCTTGCTTATTGTCTAAAATGATCGAAATTAAAATCTAAACAAAATGAGAAGGCCTGACGCCTCGATCCTAAGAAGACCCTTACCCAGTGTTTCTCAAGTCAAAACCTTATTGAAAGACCCTTACCCAAAGGCAGGGTGTATTGTCCTTTGTATTCATCAACTATTTCTTTGATCCCAAATCTTTACCAGATACTATTCGACTGGTAGGCGGTTCCAATAGCTCCTCTGGCCGGGTTGAGATTTACCGTAATGGCTACTGGGGCACCGTGTGTGACAACGACTGGGACCTGACTGATGCCAAGGTGGCCTGCCGACAGCTGGGCTTCGATGACGCTGAAGCAGCCACATCGGACATCAGCTTCGACCAGGCCAAGGGTCCAGTCCTCATGGAAGGTATGGACTGCTCGGGCTCAGAGAAGAGGCTCCTGGACTGCCCCTCGATGGCCTGGGAATATCCCAGCTGCAACCACACCCAGGATGTGGGAGTTACCTGCTATGACGGTAAGCTTCTGTATATCAAACACCACCCATAATAGGTACATCTGAGCACCCATCTGTCCCAAATGAGAGTTACTGGCTCCTCTCAGAGCTATACTTCTTGGGGAAAAAATTAATTAAAAAATTCAAAGGCACCTTTCTCGAAGGCACCTTTCTCGAAGGCATCATTCCCTAAGGCACCTTTCCCTAAGCCACATTTCTCAAAAGGACCATTCTAAAGGTGCCTTTCTCAAAGGAACCTTTCTCAAAGGAACCTTTCTCTAAGACCCGATACAGTTTGCCATTCCTATTTTTTATTTATATTACAGAAACGGACCCAAAAGCAGACCATTAAGCAAAAGGCATTTAGATACATACGTGACAAGCTGGAAGCTGTGGGCAATTGAAAAAGGGCAAAGAACATAAAGCCTCCAGTAACACAATTTACTGATTAGTAAGCGCTCATAATTCTAAGATAACTATAACCATAATATCACCATATGCGATAGTCCACTCGTCTAATGTACAAGTGCACCACTGCCTCAGGCCCTCAGCTATTCACGTCTTAGGTGGGACCACCCAATTAGTACATTTTGTTTCCACTGATCTTGTTAAAACTTCCTCTTTTTCCATTATTTTTATTCGTTGGACAGATGAACAGTGATGGACACGGACGCTAACAACGAAGTGGCATAGGAAACTGTAGTATCTGTTCATTAATCACTCTACAATCCACAGAATGTGTAACGAAATTGCTTTCATGAAAGAAATCTTTGGCTTAAAAATGTTGATTCTTGCTACTGAATGAGCTATATGTAATTCATTTTGCAAATTGTCCTGAAGAGGGAAGTTTAGGACAAGATGATTTACTAATACCAAAGCATACCACTTCAATTTATTACAGCCATATGAAGGTAACTTTAACCATTATATCCATTGCCATGGCCATGCTATGTAACCATTACTTCATGAGATGTGATTAGTGATATTCATACAATTTGAAATGCTCGAAAGGTTTTGTTGCAGAAATACAGCCTTTTTGAAAAAAGATGAAATCTCAAATCTTATGAATCAATAATCAATCGCAATATTTTCATTTTTTGATTCGTCCAATTATGGAATGGAGTGTAACATTACTCTAGACTTAATATAGTACGTCCTAGTATTGCTGCATCAAATGAAAAATCCGTCAGTTAAGGTTTGCTATTACAACTACCAAAGCTACCATTTCAATCTGCTTACAACCATTTGAAGGTAATTATAACCATTACTTCCCATTAGCTATTGCTATGTAACCATTATTTCATGTGATATGATTAAGGATATTCATAGAGAAAAAATGATCGAAAGATTTTTTGCAGGAAGACACCCTTTTAGGAAAAGATAAAACTCGCAAATTTATGGCTCAATAATCAATCGCGGTTTTTTATTTCATTTTAAGATTCCTCTAATAATTGAATGGATTGTAACATTTACTCTAGACTTACTATTACCTTCTAGTCTTACTTCATTAAATACAAATTATGTCAATTAAGGTATAGCTATTACAACTACCAACGCTACCACTTCTATCTACTACAACCATATGAAGATTACTATAACCATTATACCAAGTTAACCATTGCTATGTTACCATTACTTTTTTCAAGGAAAAGATAAAAATCTTATATCTTCTAAAATAATAAAATTGCACTGTTTTCTTTTTGTAGTTTAAGATTCCTCAAATGATCGAATGCATTGTAACATTTGTAACCCGGTAACCGACGTAATGAGGATTCTCATCCAAGTTTGCATTTTCGAGTTTTAAGCTTTTCATTAGCTTTACAATGAGATCAAAATTATTTCTGTCACGAAATGATCGGGTGACCGTGGGGACAATGCTACATAAAATTATAATACGCACCACATGTCGGTTGGGGAGGTCCGCCAAATGTTTAGTTACAATTAGCAACAGCCAGCTCATAAAGACCCGAACAAACTTGGAGGCAGAGACGGGAAATTCCACCGTACGATTATAATTAAAAGTTGTAATAATTGATTGTTGTGAATACAGAATAGTATTACAATAATTATGGGTGAAGTTGGTTGGCTTAGTCAAGTTGGGACACCCTCCGTTTTAAACACAGTTTCCCATACTTAATTCACAGTACTCAATTTCACGAACGCCAGGTTGGAGTCACATAGACCTATTTCCCAGTTCTTAGGCACACCAAGCGAATGATTGATCAAGAACCGAGACCAGTGGTTTCAGGTGAACAATCACTATACACGGATCTGAACATGCCGACATGTACAGACATGTATAAGTACATCATACATGCTGTACAACGTATACAACCATGTGACACACGTGAAAGTTCGCAACAATGTCACTCTACAAACTAGCCCCCAAATATCTCTGCTCACAGGTCAAATATGAAACAAAGTGTTTACCCAGAATGGACAGAATGGATGGAGATTGGATAGTGGGTCTTACATTAAACACAAAAAAATCAACTATTCTTTCAGAGGAAAATGTTTACGTTACTCACACCTGAGAGACCGATCCGGACAGGGAGAAACTGCACGTACGAACATTCCAACATGGCGCCTCATGAATCCTATTTTGAAGTTCATTCCAAAATTGCCCATAGAAACCATCAAAAACCTTTTCACAAAAATATAAATCGATTATATAATATAAAATTAAGTTTCTAAAGCGAACCTGTTAATTAGAATTGCTGATTCAAAGAGGACTTTCAATGATGTATTCCGATAGCAAAACTACGGTAGCTCCAAGGAGCCAAACCAACTGACTCCTGCATTTTCATACTATCCAAAGTTACGACAAGAGAAATATGAGAAGGCAACGCGCAGTCATGGAAATTACTTTCCGAGAAAAAACTGCTCTAAAGTTTGAGGTCATGCTCACGGCGCGCCAACAGTGATTTCAGCGTACGTGCAGACAAACTTACAATGCCCTAATTTTTAATTTTTTAATAATTTTTTTAAGCTTTCCGAAAATGCAAAACAAAAAATAGATTTTGACATCTTGACGATACTTTGACTTTTGACGCCGTTTACTTGAAAAGGACTTTTGGAGTAGATGCCTCATGACGCCATCTTAGGTCACATTATTTCAGTCTTACTACCAAACACTAATTGTCTCCTAGTCTTGCTCCATTAAATACAAAATAAATAATGAGATATGAAAGAAATTGGACACACGATATGGACGAAAATTATTTGTTTAGAAAGAAACACTGATTAAAAATGGCATGATCATCAAGCAGATGTTTGTCGATGTATCAATCGTTAATTTCTGAGGTAGTTACGATAATAGATAACTTCTGTATTAGCCATTGATTTTAATTTGATTTCCTTTTTTAGCATTTAGCAGAAAATCCAATATATACCCCATCCTATATTATATGCAATTAGCAGAAAATCCAATAAATATCCCATCCTATATCATATGCAATTAGCAGAAAATCAGATATATATACCATCCTATTATCATATGTAATTAGCAGAAAATCAAAAATATATCCAATCCTATATCATATGTCAGTTGTCATGGTTTTAACGTGATACAAGGACGCCATGTTTGCCAAGATAATATAAAGTTTTCTTCTTGAAATTAATTTTTAAAAAAATTATACCCCACCTGTACTTGTACCTGTACAAAACTTTAAAACCAATACTTTTTAATATGATAATGTGATACTTGGGGTTATAATAACAGTAGGAAATAAGTTAATTCAAATGAAATACCTGAGGTGGCCATGGTGTGACAACGACACCTTGCGCGTGACGCCGAAGATTCAGGAACAAGCCCCTGCCGCGCGGTGGCGCCCCACTCACCACCGGCCATCGACTGTGAGTTCCCAAACAACGGTATGCCAAGTGTGTTGCACCATACGTACGTCCCTTAGTACGCTTAGAATACCAACAATGACAAGATGAAGATGAAGAGATGATGAATGAATGATGAAGCTCAACTTTTCAGTTTGGAGACGTGTGAGTGTGGATATTTTCGCCACCAATTTAAGGGTTATTGTACTGCTTCCTATGGGGGCTGGAATTAGTATTCTGCACCAAACATCGTAAGATTGCAGCACACTAGGTCAGTTCAAGATGGATAATTAATTAATTAATTAATGGATATGTAGAATAACTGAAGCTAAAGACAATATGGGGGTTCAGTCTTCAATTTCGTGTGTAACTTGGATCATATCTAGCTTTAAATGTGGCCTATTTTACTGTAGAAGTGGAGGGGTCCATCCCAAAAACCTTGCAGAAATACGGCTTGGAGGGCTACACATTTCGGGGGTGTTTTTTTCCTGAAAAGGAAACTGACAGATGATGGTGCAATCCACTATTTGACGTATAGTTTCCAAGACCTGAGAATCATTTGTGTGGGAAAACGTACTTGACTTTGAAACGATTGTTCTTGTACAGTTGCCGCGTTCCAATCGCGTCGTGATTACCGTGTTAACGAGTTCACTAGTCGTGAAGAGGCGTTCCAATCGTCTGGTAACTCGTGGTCACCAGTCGTGAACTGGAGGCAGAAATCTTCCCTCCATCCAGTTCACAACTTGATAACAAAATGGGGTCAACTTGGGTCAGGGGGTCAAAGGGCAAAAAGTTCTTACCGACATCGATGCGATATACTGCATGAGTTACACTATGGTTACAATAAGATTACGATACATACGGTGGCGGCTTCTGCAGCCAGGAACGAAAATGTGAATTTACCATGAATTTACTACGCTGTTCTACACGCACACGTCAGGACTAATAGTTTACATTACATTAGCTGCGATTCGTCGGCGTATGAGTTGTCCGACTCGCGTACGTTTGTGAAAACCAGCCGCGTAGCAACTACATGTAGCATAGTACTCTCCGTCTTTGCGCTTGCGCAATGTGCATGTTAGCGCGATAAGCACGGGCGTGATTGGAACGCAGCAAGTGTTCTAAGGGAGCTCGATTTATGCCAATGAAATACAGAGGACAGACAAAGAGAACAGAATGGAAATAAACACGAACGAACTTGATTTTTTTTTTAATCTTAAAATACACCATAATATGGTGTGAAAAGAGCAAAAACAGCTGAAAACGAAGGAAAACTAGATATGAAACAGTAAATAACGGAATTGAACACGAAATAACTGACTTAAAAAGAAATTAAAAATTAATGAACATTTTAAACAAGAAAGAAAGAAAAAAAAAAAAGGGAAATCATTCCAGAAGTTCCAGCGATTCGGTATCTTCTCTCTTGCACCCGCCTTGGCTTCCATGCTCTCCCAGGTAGGTCCGGAGACCCTTGTGCCATGCAATTCAGCCTGGGTTGTTTTAGATACGGATCACAGAGACGCAACGTTCACACTGTTGACCCAAACCAGCCGCTGCGTGAACCGGGTAACTTTCTATCTAACGCCCTGTATATTCACACTACGAATCCTTAACACGGAGTGCGGCGCCGGCGCAGCTGATTGTTTATTAGTGACCTTTGTACCTGTGTCAGATTTCCACAGAATTTCGCGCTACGCTTACCTCAGCACGGATCGGCATGGCGCCGTTCACGCACGCGGTCCACTTCGCTTTACAAATATTATTTACCGAATGTCCGCCTTCAACATGACCAATCCTGACTCAGAATCATCGGATTCTGAGTCTTTTGATTTCTCTCCGTCTGATGGCATTTGATTTGGATTGGAGTGATTCCTGTTTGGAAATTGTCTCCAAGTCTGGATCTGGGAACTGGGAGGGACAACGATGGCAAATCATCGGCCGTGTCCGGCCAGCCACGTCACCGCTCGAACTCGTACTAGAAAAACAGCTTCCAACACTTTGATATCAATGTAAAAATTCGTTAAATGTAATTGATGTTCACTGTGTTCACAATAAAAAGCAAATCATTGAAGTATAATGAGACAAAATATGTGTGATGTCCCTTGTCATACTCTTAGAAGGGTGTGAGTGAAGGACATTGTTAGCCGTACCAAGAAATGAAGATTGTTTAAAAAAAAAAAAGTGACGCGTCCTTGCCTCATTATAATTATGTTGTTAAATGAAATAAGTTACTGCCTTCCTTTTTCCAGGAGATAGCCTTCAAACAATGGAAAATCAGGTACGGGAAACAGTTTGTCAGTTTCTGTGGCAGTTTTCAAGATAAGACCATAATTAAAACTTTAAAAAAAATAATTTCTCATACATATTAATGAGTTAAAGTGATATACAAAAATGTTGCAAACTGCTTACTGACTAAAATTACCAAAATGCAAATCTTAAAATTTAGTGGGCCTGACGTTTCGATCCTAGTAGGACCTTTCTCAAAAGCAGAGAAATCTGCCTCTGAGAAAGGCAGATCCTGCTAGGATCGAAACGTCAGGCCCGCTAAATTTTAACATATTAATGAGGTGAAATGCATAATGAGTATTCGATTATCTTTACATTGAAACCTAACTGAAGTATGTACCGCAAGAGGTATTGAAGGTCTGATGGATTGAAAAATTAATGCTAAAGCAAAACACCCAGAAACTGTAACGGAATAGGGTTGGAGGCCGAGTTCGAATTTAATTTGAAGTGAAGGGACTTTCCACCAAGCGTCGGGATAGGACACAGGTGAGGTCTGCTCTGCCGGGCTGAATATCGTAAAGTGTGGACTCACAACTTGTTTAGTTTTAGTTTTTAGTTTTAGTTTTAGTTTTTAATAGGGGGTCTTTGGATGCTAATTAATTCATATATTGTAGAATTGTTGTTAAGGTGAATTGTTAAGTGAAGCTTAACTAAGACAACCTGGAGGTTCAACCTTCAATTTCGTGTGTAATTTGGAGTAATTTGTAATTTAAATCTGGCCATATTTGACTGTAGAAGGGCAGGGTCCTTCCCAAAAACCCTTGCAGAAATACGGCTTTGACGGCTACACTTTTGTTGTTTTTTTGGGGGGGGTTGGGGGTAATTATTTTTTTAAATGTAGACGGCCACGGACACCAAAATTGAACAAAGAGAGAATAAGGTCTAAACTACCATTTGGAGTATAGTTACAAGACCTGAGAAACTTTTGAGTATGGAATACTCCACTTTTAATGTGAGTATTTTTTGTGCAGTGTCCTATGGGAGCTCGATCTTTAGTTCTCTGCAATCGTAAGTAAACAAGTGCCCTCGGGTGACCAACACATCAATTGAAGTCACCGTACAATGTTCACCTATCAGCATAAAAATATTAGAAATTCACAGTGCTAAGACAAGGCTATCATTTTCAACACTTCCAGAAATCGCCAAAACAAGTCAATGAAATACCGAGGACAGACAAATTTCAAAAAATTAGACATGAACAAATGATGAGTAAAACAGAAAGAAAAGGCAACAACAAATACACCATAATATGAATTAAAAAGACGGGGGAAAAAAACAAAAATAGAGGAAAACGAAAGAAACTGTTGTAGGAAACAGTAACTCACGGAAATGAACACGACCAAAGTTGACTAATAAGATTAAAAGAATGACTGAACAAAATTACTAAAAAAATAAAATAGAAATACATAGGGCCTACGCCATGCCGTTAAGGTTTTTGCTATTTACGCGAAAGCACACTGGACTGTTGGAGCCAAACGCCCCACGATTTCTTCACGATGCAGGGCCGAACCCTAATCATAATAATTATTATGAAAGTTTCCATACATGTTACTTCATCTAAAATATGAAAACATTTTCACAATGGTTACATAGTACACTAAAATATCTCAATATAAATCATTTTTGGCCTGTGAACATAATGTCGTAAATTACATTCAGTGTAAAGTTATCTTGATTACCCCCTAAAATGACACCCATCGACCATGTCTCCCCGATCACCCTACATTTCGTAGTGGCAAAGGGGTATTACTTCAAATGTCTCACTCAAAAATGTACAATGGGGTAAAACAAAATAATTAAAAGGGGTATATTTTAAAGGAAAAGTGTCGAGAATTTTGGCTTGAAAGTGGCAAGGAAAAGGCTCAGAATGCACCACGCAGCAAATAAAATGCGTTTTTTTAAGGGGCCCTTGAGGTTGATCTCGAACGGATGACTATTACTTGCCCCCCCCCCCACACTTTTGTATAGCTTCCCACGGACCTGAATTGTGGTATGCCTCCTTCAGATTGACATAGCAAAGCAAGGATCAGGAAGCGATACAAGGAAATATCGAATTTTCTGCACTTCATAGCCAATAGGAGGCAAGATTAGATCCGTTTGGAAACAACACGGCGTGATGAGTGTTTGTTTTTTTTTGTCTCAATACTTCGCAGCCTTTTGAATATTCATTTTCCAGTATCCAATAGGTGTACACTGTTGAGTCAGTGTATCGAAACCAAAAAGAACTGCAGTTTATATTCTTGGCGTTGGTATGGGATGATAGTTGATCAAATCCTGCTTCTACGTACTTGAGATGAAACGATTCATCGTGATAAGCCTCCTTCAGACTTACCTAGCCTACACGGCCAGGAGAATTTTCAAATAAGGACCTGGACGACACATAAGGAAATATCGCTTTTTCTGCATCAGCTTAACCAATGGGAGGCAAGAATTTGATTCGGTTCGAAACTGCATGGCGTGATGAGTGTGTTTGTATTTTTACTCGTCTCAATACCTGAGGCTTTTATCAACTGTCCATGTAGCTTGCAGTAAACGAAACCTGTATTGAACTTGTTTCCTATAAAAGCCACAACTTCGACCACCATCGGACTAGACTCCTCTCTCCGCAGCCCGACTATAGTTGCTGGTTCGCTCTAAAGCTCCACCAAGTCAGCAACCGCTAGATATCCGTGGATTGGCCTTGGACAAGTTGACAAGATGTTTGCCAAACAGCGCAGTAGTCCTATGGTTGGCCTTGCTCTCACCTTACTCGCGCTGTCCTCTGGTAAGTTACACTCTTACTCATTTCAGTTGTTTTCTGGGCGATAAATGTTAACCCCAAATTGTAGATTGGACCTTCATCTCTCATTTTCATTTCAATTTTGGTGTTCTTAGCCGATTTGATTTTCTGATAATTACCTCAAGGTAAACTCACCCCAAAATGTGTAGCAGTCCACGCCTTATTTCTGCAAGGATTTTGGGATGGACTCCTCCAGTTCTAAAGTCAAAAAGGGCCACATTTAAAGCCAGATATATTCCAAATTACCCACGAAAGTGTCCACCCACAGCGGGCTATTCGCCTGCTTGTTGAATGGCGGCAAACTTTAGGAATCGATGGTTCTGAAGGAAGGGTATAGGCAGGACGGATCATGAGTATGGTCGGGCTATTCTTAGGGAAAAGATACATCATATACTGGCCATACTGGTTGGCAATTCCACCATACGGAGCACGTTACAAACAACGGTATTACTATTACAAATTCAAGCAGTACCATATTTTACAATTGCCTTCGTTTGAATATCGTCTGACTTACTGAACGATGTGCCAAATAGCTTTGCTAGTCTAACAATGATAAGAGCCGAATGAAAGCCCCTAGAGACTTATATAGACTGACCTTCATTAGCCTTCGTTGCAACGAAAAGCATTTATCGACCATCTAGTTGAAATAAATAAAAGAGGATTAAATGAATTTTATTTGTTTGACTGAACTAATTTGTTTGATATTTGTTTGAAATGGATTGAGAAAACTTTGTGATCCCCGAGCTGCATCAATCAACATCAATCTACAATGTACATGTCTGCACATTATCCCAGAATGTACATCAGAGATAATGATGAGCACACTTAATAGGGAAGAGACTGGCACATTAAGTGATAACTTTATATAAAATGTGATACAGTAGAGGGACCCATAAGCACAGCTTGTAAGTAATGGGCCCCATTGCAATACTGGGCCCCACTGCACTGAGACGGGAAAGGGACGCTCATGCTAATTCAGACCGTAAACGGCAGGAAGAGGGCTTAATGCAAGTGATGCAATCAAATAGAACAGTAATCCCTAATATCAATAAAAAGCACAAAAACACGATAGACAAGGACTAACTAAATAGATTGTGTTACTTAACATAGTACACAAACACATTTTTAGAAATAGGCAAAGAGTGAGAAATATAGCGAAATAGGCCGGCAATCAGAAAAGAGTGATCGATAGAGGCTAGAGAAAAGAACAACTAGCAAAGAGGAATTGTAAAAGAGTCAATTCAAGAGAAGAGTTTTAAAAGAGACAAGAAGAGGCACTCTAAAAGAGATGCTGTAAAAGAGAAGCTATAAAAGAGGCACTGTGCAAATCCTGCTCTCTCTCAAGTTGGTCGATTCTACACGGGAAAAATTAGTGCACAGGAAATAGTCGTAGGGTGACGGTACATACAGAGGCCTTCGAGTCCAAAGACCCTGGAAACTTCCACAAAGCAACGTAAACTTGCAGCCAACACTGCAGGCTAAAACCTCTCAAAAATACAAGATTTGATAAATGTTGGAAGCTCAGACCAAGACAACATAATACTATGATCTTAGATTGAAACACTCATTCTGGTTTGGATACATGACACATACAGTGTCAGCACATTCGAGAAAGATTTCGGGATGAAAATGTCAGGCTCACGACAGCAGTCGGAGAGAGAAAGTTGCACAGTAACGTACGCCACGGCCAAGTACAGTACGCAACGGTTACATCCGGGTCTCGTTAATACAGTACATATTTTGAGACACAATGATTTATTATGCGATAACTAACAACTGTTTTAAGAGCTGACAAAAATTTAACACGTGTGACATTGATAATGAAAGAATTATACATTGATTAATAAGAAGGGGACGAAAAACACATACATGAAAGAGGTTGTGTTGTGTGGGTAGACTCGTTCAAGTCCGATCGTCACACACGTATTGGGGATGTTTTTTCCTGTTGAAACTGTCGAGCATAATAGTCAGCTTTTGATGAACGTAAAAGAGTAGTTAAAAATATTTATATTAAGTGTATTTGGTTTTATTTTAAATTTTGGGGTGAGACAAATAGTGGCAATAGATTCTTTTTATCTTTTTTTATGACTTTAAGAAGTGATTTAGGTAATTATCGACGGTGACTTAGTTTTACGACTATTGTTTTGGAGTTTTGTGAAAATGTTGAATAGGTGGTATATTGTTATCATATAAGTGATTACTAATGAACTGATTGAATGCAATTCCCGGATTACCAAAGGATATTATATATATCGTCCCAATCACTGGAACAAATCCTCATTAAATCCTCATTAAATCTTTAAAGATTAGTGTCAGAGTAGTCGCGAGTATAAGAGTATTTTGCATTGTTGATGGTAATGTCGGTCGAACTTAAATTCTGGGTAAACATACATATTGGGATATTGGGATATTGGGATATTGGGATACATATCTGAGATGTCAGCCAATAAGATTCCTGGTTTGAGAGAGGACATAATATATACGTGTAGGGCTTATCAATTAAGGGAAGGAAAGAATATAATAAGTAGGTCGCTGAAGGGCTGGGAATTGGGATTGGAATAATTTAGGAGATTAGTATTTTTCAATCTGAAGTAAGTTGTTTGAAGGATTTGAAAACCTAACTTTCGTTTTAGACTGCCTACTATCGACCGTTTCAACCACTAAATCCAATATAGGCTAATCATTCGTTTAAATAAAAACATTTCATGGACGATGTCATCTTCTCTTTGACTTTTAAGAATTGTGTTCAGCACACGCAACCGGTGACCATGACGTGACCAGCGCCACTCACTTAACGAGTAAGTCTGGAATAGTGTCTAATAAAATCATTACAGTGACTGATGTTTCGATCCTGGGCAGGACCATGCTCAAAGGTAGAATGCCAATGACAAACAAAACAGCGATGGAAGAAATTAGTTATTATGATCCGGATGACAAAAGATGGGAAACAGAGGAAGGGTATGCAGGTGGAAGGGATCAAAGAAGGAATGCTGGTACACAGACTAGGGTTGGATTTGATGGAAGGGTATGCAGGTGGAAGGGATCAAAGAAGGAAAAGTGGTACATGCAGGTGGGAGGGATCAAAGAAGGAAAGCTGGTACATAGACTATAGGTTGGATTTAATGGAAGAGTATGCAGGTGGAAGGGATCAAAGAAGGTAAGTTGGTTCACACACTAGGGTTGGATTTAATGGAAGGGTATGCAGGTGAAAGGGATCAAAATAGGAAAACTGGTACACAGACTAGGGTTGGATTTAATGGAAGGGTATGCCAGTAGAAGGGATGAAAGAAGGTAAGCTGGCAACAGACTAGGGATGGATTTAATGGAAGAGTATGCCAGTGGAAGGGATCAAAGAAGGAAAACTGGTACACAGACTAGGGTTGGATTTAATGGAAGGGTATGCCAGTAGAAGGGATCAAAGAAGGTAAGCTGGCAACAGACTAGGGATGGATTTAATGGAAGAATATGCCAGTGGAAGGGATCAAAGAAGGAAAACTGGTACACAGACTAGGATTGGATTTAATGGAAGGGTATGCAGATGTAGGGGGTTTTGGTGAACCGACTATTATGGTATCAAAGAATGGTGATCCATTTACTCCTTACGATTACTTGTACAGGTTAAATTTTGATTCTTGGTCCTTTTTGTAGGAGCTCCGTGTGACACTGGACCATTGGGGATGCAGAGTAAAGCGATCCCTGATAGTAGTCTGACTGCATCGTCTTCTTATGGCGGCTACTATACTCGATATGCTCGTCTCAATGTCGGTACGTTTTCTTGTAACCTGCATGCAGGGGCTTTCTGAAACCACCAAAACGACCCAAACTATAGTTGACTATTTTGATTGTATAGGCCTCCACTAAGGGCTCAAGTGGTTAGAACGTTCGTACGTTAAACAGAGCTCGCCGGTTCGATTCTCGTTCAATTTAAATTTCTTTTCAAATTTCACAAATTTCACAAATTGGGCTTTTGTAGGATCTGGGTCATTGTATTCAAAGTAGAGCATCCATCTCAAAACTACCAAAGCAAAAACCCGTATTATGATTTGTTTTCTTGATAATAGCTATCAGATATGGATCTTAAGCTGAGAGTTCGAAATGTTCTTGCTGTACACGTCTTTATGTAGAGACTGTGACTGACGGTAGATTGTGTATGTAAATGATGGAAATATATACTTCTTTATTACTCTCTCTTATTTCAAGAAGATTGATGGGACAAATAACTGCTCGCCATCCCTTTGACCAATAAAAGCAAACGCATGCATGTATTAATCATTAAGAATTTCGACTTAGCTACCAATTGCTGGCGACCAAGCAGTACTACTGGGAACCAGTGGTATCAAGTCGACCTGGGCAACTACACAGCAGTGACTGGTATCATCATCCAGGGTCACCCCACCACATCTAGCTACTACATCTCCGCCTTCACCATTCAGTACAGAACCCATGCAGAATCCACTGTGTGGAGGGATTTGACTGACGCCAATGGGGACACGATCCAGGTATGACATCATCAGAAGATGAAACGAAATATTGACCAAATACATCAAAAATAAAAAAGAAAGTGGATAGGTGAAAATGGTCAATACTTCAATTCAAATGAAACAGAGGAAAAATTACTGGGATCTTTTGAACAAATGCCAATTTTTCATTTTGTTTTGTTTTTGTTTTGTTAAAAAAGTTCCCAGTCAGCTGTTTCTATAGACATATTTGTTTGGCTTCAATTGAAACAAGAGTATCAACTTTGTGCGACCCCTGAGCTGCTGCAGCCAGGTGTACAACAATTGGCGTCTGAATGGAAGCGGCGACTTCGTATACGGTAATGCGCATTGCGGAAGACGGGTGTTTTCACGCTAGTTCAGTCAGCGCGCAGCGTTCCGAAAAGCCGTTTCGTTTATTTGCTGCGTATGCACGGGTGCAGTCGATAAATGAATATTCATGCGATGGGGATCGTTTTTTTTTTTAAATCGTTTTCCAGTAACCGTGTCATTAAAGATTTCATTTTAATTGAAGAAACGAATGACAATAGTACAGACTTCTTAGTCAATGAGATCGATTAAGATTTCATTGTCTCCTATTTTAAAAGTAAATACGACCTTTCTCAAGGTAAAATAACGGTCACCAAAAAAGGTCATTTTTCACTCCATACTGGAAAATGTGGCAGAAGCATAGCGCATATTAGTGATAACATTTGTTACTATTCTACTTATCTTTGCTAACTTTATCTCTTTTAAATCTGAGAGACAGTCAGGATCACGGAAAATACCGTCCATTCTGATTGCCCAGGTCAGAAATATGAAATAAATAATCTGACCCGTCAAAGCGTGCAACACAGTGTCCATTTCGAAGCTCGTTTTCACAGAGACCATTCGGGCTCATACTTGTATGGTTTTGCAACCCGTTCCCGTCTGTTGCCATCGCAAAACTATTTTCAAAATCTCTATCCTTGTTATCGACTGAGAGTTCATGAAGCTTGTGGAAAGACGTCTCTGCCAACAGCTTTTTGACTGTTTTTGCTGAGAAAAAGACTGCATAACCTACTGAACGCACCGGGGAACTACTCTGATTGTGTAAAGGTATAGGGCCTTCGCGGGAAGAGAAAAACGATCTGCGTTCACCCAGTGACGTAACGAGCAGCACCCTCAATGACTACGGTCATAACTTGATATAAAAAGCTTTCAAAATCCACGAAATTTATGTTTGATCTGGGATTATAATGTACCAATTAACATATTTGATGTCAAATCAGGATTTTCAAGTTTTTGGACTTCAGTTGACTTTTAACCCCCATCCATGATTCATCAAACGTTTGTAAAAACAAAAATAAAGTCATAAAATTTAGTGGGCCTGACGTTTCGATCCTAGCAGGACCTTTCTCTTTGTCCTTTGTTTCTCATCCGTGTCCTATTCACTCTATTCCCCCTTCCTTCGTGTACATGTATCTGTGTTGTCCTTGTCACTCTGCCTTTGAGAAAAGGTCCTGCTAGGATCGAAACGTCAGGCCCACTAAATTTAATGATTTGCATTTTGGTAATTTTAGTCAGTAAGCAGTTTGCAACTGTCACAATGGAGTGCAATGGAATTCCTCCTTCCCCCCTAGTTGCAGAATCTTATGTTATGTTAATTTCTACTTAAGAGGTCCTCTCCAGTGCATGTTACCACACCCACTAAATCCTTTGTTATATTGGCATGGGAGTTCGGTATATATAGTATGTGCGGTCTGAATAAAGTGCAGTTCAGTTTGAGAGCAGTTCTTGTCCACACCTTCCATTACGACATATGGCGACGAGGATGGCCCTGAGGGAACCACATGCATTTCTGGGCGAACCAGGTGAACCAAATGTTCCCTGGACTCAAGTGGTTTTCAGCATTTGAAACTTACATCATAGCCATAGGTGGAGAAACCTACACAGCAGGAAGGAAGAAGGCCATACCACTACACTGTCTTTTTGTATATCACTCAAAAAATTAAAGTAGTCACAAAAGTGAGGTTTTTTTCAAAATGTAGAGGGTCTGACGTTTTGATCAAAGGCTGGATTCTGCCCTTGAGAAATGTCACGCTAAGATCCAAACGTCATTTAGTCATTTATGTCATTAAGCAGTTTACAACTTTTGTTTATTTTGTTTATTTGAAATCTACTTCAGTTAAAAGGGAACACAGCAGATAAAGCCCAAGTAACTGTGATGTTTCCAGTGGTCGTCATGGCGAGGTTCATTCGCATACTACCGACTAGTTGTGCTTCATCAGGGTGCGCTATGAAATTGGAACTGCTTGGGTGTCGAGGTATGTAAACTATCAGTTCTGAACTACAGCCAATACTATAATGCAGTCAATACTAACATCTTAATCACCAGAGCCACCTTAGTATATTCTACTAGGAGTTCTGCTTGCAGTAGCCAGTAAACACTCTATAGTAATGTCGTATTTTATTCTGCTAAATCTTGAATCTTTACCATCTCCCCAAACCCCAACTAAGCTACATCCTCATCGGGCTTACATAACTGTTAGATAAATAACATTAAATCAAATGTCATAAAAACCTGGTTAACACATTGTAAGCATTTTTCGAGGAACCTAACACAGCCTTACTATTGTCAATACTTTACCCAGAGGGGCTGGTGAGATTGGCGGACGGTGAGGGCGCTCGAAGTGGTCGAGTAGAGATCTTCCATGCTGGCAAATGGGGCACGGTATGCGACATGGGCTGGGACCTGAAGGAAGCCAACGTCGTGTGTCGTCAACTCGGCTTTCAGGAGGCAGAGGAGGCCAAGACGGGGTCTCTGTTCGGACCCAGCAGTCTTCCCTTTCACATGAGCAACGTTGCCTGCAAAGGGAGGGAGAAAAGTCTTAAATACTGCCCCTTTGTGTGCGACATCCCTTCGCTGTGTAACCACTCCAACAGGGCTGGAGTTGTTTGCAAAGAGAGTAATTATCTTCAATGATTGTCTGAATGTATTCATGAGAAGGCTGGGGTCACTATTTGCATTCCAATAAGATGTATCAGTGATTATCCAACTATGATCTATTCTTACTAGGAATCCCTCACAGCAGAGCTAATTTTCATAATAGTTTGAGGACAAGAAATTTTAGTGAAAGTGAAAACATGCATGAAAACATAAAAGAAAGGTCCGTTTTCAAATTGAAAACATTATGCTACCATCAAAACCGTTAAATTGGTCACACCTGGTGTCACTTCACAATCATACAATCACTTGGTGGTTATGTTGTCCGTATAAGTTCGTATGGATGAAGCGTCTTCGGACAATTCAATGACATGCCCTCAACATTCAGGAGGGGAATGATTAACACCTTGCAAGTTTACCTAAAATCCCTCTTTCGTGTTCACTCCCACTTCTTAATTTGACTCTTTCCCTTTGATGGTTCCCCTTCCATTATATACCTAATCCCTAACCAAACCTCTGTACTTCCCTTTGATCTTCCCTTTGTGATTTGTCCTCTGTCCGTGTAATCAATTTCCCTGTTACTCCCCCCTTCCAATTTGTTGTGCCCCTGTAATTCAGCCTTTTCGAAAGGTCCTGCTAGGATCGAAATGTCATAATTATTTGGTCAGTTTGCAACATTGTTTGCATAGGCCTATTACTCATTGATTTTATATAATTTAGGCCTAAACAGTCATAATTCCTGACAATTATCCAGTGATTAGAAAACCTTGCTTATTGTCTCAAAGATCAAAATAAACATCTCTGCCTTTGAGAAAGATCCTGCTTGGATCGAACATTTTGAAAATCTAAAAAAAAAATGCAATGGTTGCTATCCTTTGCTATCCTTTACACCGTATTCAACAACTAAATATTTTCCAGATACCATTCGATTGTCGGGCGGTTCCAATAGCTCCTCTGGCCGGGTTGAGATTTACCGTAATGGCTACTGGGGCACCGTGTGTGACAACGACTGGGACCTGACTGATGCCAAGGTGGCCTGCCGACAGCTGGGCTTCGATGGAGCTGAAGCAGCCACATCGGACATCAGCTTCAACCAGGCCAAGGATCCAGTCATCATGGACGGTGTGGACTGCACAGGATCAGAGAAGCGCCTCCTGGACTGTCCCTCGATGTGCTGGGATTATTCCAGCTGCAACCACACCCAGGATGCAGGAGTCACCTGCTATGACAGTAAGGGCCCTTATGTATATCAAACACCAACAAGGCCATACATGTATTAGGTTGCAGTACACGCTGTCCTAACATGTTGAGTTACAGGCTCCTTCTCGAAGGATATGACTTACAAGGTGTCTCCACAAACTTTCCATTCTGATTCCACCATGCAAACATTCAAGCTTTAACCTTCAGAAGGGTCACAATCAAAATAAATGAAACTGCCCTTTCAATTCTACCAAGAACGTTTTAAAAGGCACCTTTCTCAAATGACACCTTTCTCAAAGGAACCTTTCTCAAAGGAACCTTTCTCAAAGGCACCCTTCTCAAAGGAACATTTCTCAAAGGCGCCTTTCTCTCAAAGATACCTTTCTCAAAGGTACCTTTCTCAAGGGCACCTTTCTCAAAAGCACTTTTTAAATGCACCTCAATATATTCAAAGGCACCTTTCCTCAAAGGCACTTTGGTGCAAATTACAAAGTTTCTGCTATGATAACGTCTGTTTTTAGATTTGCATTTTGTATTCTGTCGTAATATCGTTTGCCATTAATTTGTTTCACTTGAAATAAATTTCAAAAAAAGACCCTAAAAACAGACCAGTAATCAAAAGGCAACAGCACACGTGAAAGCGTGAGGGATGTTGTCAAAGAACTGTCAAAGAACATAAAGCCTCCTGGAGCACAATGTTTACTGACTACCAAGTAAACCTCCATAATTCTATGATAACTATAACTTTCATATCACCATATGCAATAATCCACTGGTCTAATGTACAAGCGCACCGCTGCCTCAGCTATTCACGTCTTAGGTAGAACCACCCAATAATTAGTACATTTTGTTTCCACTGACCTTGTTAAAACTTGCTCTTTTTTATTCTTTTTATTCTTTGGACAGATGAACAGTGATGGACACGGACGCTAACAACGAAGTGGCATAGGAACTGTAGTATCTGCTCATACAATCATTCGAAAATCCACGGAACGTACAACAACTAATTGCTTTATGAAAGAAATCTTTGGCCTGAAAATGTTGAATCCTGCTATTGAGTGAGCTATAAGTAATTTTGCAGTCTTAAAAAAATGTATGCTAAGATGATTTTTAGATAATAGCTGCTATTACCAAATCTACCACTTCAATCTAATACAACCACATGAAGGTGACTATAACCATTACTATACCCAGTAACAATATATAGAATACTTTTTGCACAAAGACAGCCTTTTTTGAAAAGCTAAAATCTCAAATCTTATGACATGTTAATCAATCGCAGGCTGTGTTTTTATTTTAAGATTCCTCGAATTAAAATTCAGTCAATTATGGTATAGCTGTTAAAACTAACAAAGCTACCACTTTAATTTACTACAAAATGCATGAAGGTGACTATAACCATTACTACCCGATTAGCTATTGCTATGTAACCATTACTTTATGCGATGCGATGAAGGATAATCAAGCATTAATGCTCAAAAGCTTTTCTTATGGGAAGACAGCCTTTTTGCAACATTACTACCAAAAACAATTGCCTCCTAGTCTTGCTCTATCAAATAAAGAAATCCATCAAGAGAGGAAAATTCTAACAAGTTATGCAATTTTTACGAAATATAATTCACGGGATACGAAAGAATTTGAACGAATAATAAGATTTGTTTACACTGATACAATGATTAAAAATGGCCTGAGCATCAAGCAGATGTGTGATCTTGTTCCCTTTTTTGGTAATTTTCGAGGTAGTTCTGAGGTAGACAATGCTTCTGTATAATCTATACTGTTGCTCATAAAGTTAGAATCATTTCGTTTTCAGATGCATCCCCATGTTTATTAATATTTCAATTTCATTGTAAAATGTTTGGAAAGGATTGACTTTTTGCGAAGATTTTACACTTAATTAATAAAGAACAATAGCATTATCATGAGAATTGTAGGCAAAGATGTGGGAAACAATTATTTATTTTTTAGCAATAGTTTCATTTGCATTTGTATTTGCATATGCATTTGCCTTTGGTAGTTTCCAGACAAATGGTGGAGCTTATACTGTTGAGTCAGTGACTGGCTCTTCTAAAAAGCCACATTTGCCACATTATTTTGCTGAAATGAGTTGATCACTGCAAGCCATCAAATCCCATAGAGGTGCCGTAAAAACGCAGTAAGAAAACCCTCATTTTCGACCGGGCCGAAATGTTCGGCACCAACAAGTTTCGCAGTTCGTGAAGCTATACTGGAAATTGTTTTCGCTCTTAGCCGACTGTTTGATCTGCTTAATTATTACCGTAAAAAAGCAACCCCAGAATGGAGAGCCATCCAAGCCGAATTTCTGCAAGGATTTTGGGAAGCCTCCCTCCACTCCCACAGGAAATAGGGTCACAAATCCGAGATTATTCCGAAAAACAAATACAAATAAACATTGAACCCCCAGGTTGTCTTAAGCATAACTTATTCTACAATATATTGCTGGATTAGCCTCCAAAGGCCCCGTAACTATTCTCAAAAATGAACATTGGACATTCATCTCTCATTTTCTTTTCTATTTTGGGGTTGTTAGCCCATTGGATTTCCTGCTAATTACCCCCCAGAAAAACCACTCCCAAATTCGTCAAAGCCAAATTTCTGCAAGGATTTTGGATATCATCCGTCCTCTTCCACGGCCGAATAGAGCCATTTAAAGCCTCATAGTGTTCCAATAAATCACACATGAAATTCAGAACAGAACTCTCGGGTTGCCTTATTAAGCGTCACTCATTCCACAACACGTACACCAGCTAGTTACAGACTCCAATTAAAGACCCCTTATTCAGAAACATTATGATAATCAGCTCGACGACGCCATCTTGGATTGAATTGGTCTGCTGTGCACTGCGGAATAACTAGAATGTGTACCGTGCGTTATGGCATGATTCCTATTCACATAGGCCTACATGTATACAAAAGTGACCGGGCTAACATCGAAACCCCTAAAATAACCCGTGTCCTGATATCCAGACCGACCCTCTTCCCCATTAAGTATATCTACTTTCACCAACGTATCATCTCATTATGATTAACCGGTTTGAAAGTTTCGTGAAGATGTCAGAAAATGGAGAATTATTTACGGGTAAAAGTTTGTCACTTACGTGTGAAGAGCGCCACGGCGACATCATGCAGCCAGTCGGGACAGATCACTCCACGCTTTGTAGACATCACTCCGCCTGCTGTATGCGAGTCATCCGCGTTCCTCAAAATAGGTCTTCAGGAATCAAACCGCGCCCGAGTGTTTTTGGCTACGTCCGACAATTACACATGGGAAAGGACTGCGACCGCGGACTAGCAGCTTCCATATGCTGTGTGAGTAGCCAATGAATGCTGACACGGATTATTCCACACACCGTAATTATTTTGTACCTACTTACTGATGAAAGCTATAACACATAGACTAGCACAGTTGAAGACTTGATTTCCCAAACGTTACACAAGTACACAAATAAGGCATTAATTTGCTTCTAGTTGACAGCATAACGTCAGTACTTTAATTAGTATAATCATAGTCAAACAAACAAAGGGAAAGTGTAATTATACACGTACATTAGGTACGAACCGTCGATTTTAATTAACTATAGTTGACAAGTTCGATAAAATATGAAACGACTCAAAGAGAGGCAAGATTTAACAGAGTGAATATGCAGGCTCATATATTCCAAATAATGTACTACCAGGGAAGGGCAGGCTATCTGGACATGGTCTGAGAGCCAAATCAGACTCGCTTAATTTGAAGATCATTGGCTGCATTTAGAGGCACAACAGCCGAACGGTACATGTCCAGTACATTTACATGTATGATGTGGAATGTTTGCGGTGACGTCATGTGAATCATTTCTTATGTGATGGAGTATGGCTCTAAAAAAAGAGCCGGTAACCCTGCAACCTGGTATCGAATCTTTTCAGAGCCATTATACTCGATCCTCCTAGAAAGAGATGGCTTACATGGTGTCACCATTGATCTCCATAATAAAGACTGGATAGGACACCGCGCGTTGCTCGTGCACAAAAGACGCGGTCGAACAATGGCGGCGCGCAACGCTTCAGGAGGGTAGAGTTGTGTATGTTGGTTAGAGCATCTTACTCTGTGGTTAGAGTTCACTCGCTTGGCCGTGGATGAATTTGATCTACCTTGTAGTTGTAGGAACGAGTAATTAAGGTGCCGGAAATATTTTTTTATATCCGCATTTGAATCGGCCACGGCTACACATTGATTTGCTGGTGTTTATCTTAACTTTTCTGAGCAACTTTAGAAATAAAAAAACAAAATATTGCCGGAGGAACATTTTTCATTCATTCAACGCTTGCACAATTGCAAATTGACAAAAAGCAATGCAGATTTATTTCTTGTAATTTTTTTGCACATGGTTATAAGGCTAGTCACCAGTGAAATCCAAATCATTCTTTTTTTTCAAGGGGTGGATTCACCTTTTGGGTAACCCAAATAACAGCAGTTATAATGTTAATGATTATTTGACCACTGCTTGAACAACACAGGTCATAATTATGCCATTAATTTAAAATCGCAGTCATCAATAAGCAGTATGCAGTACTAAATGAGTCCATCTGGGCTAACCAACAACTTACTTGTGAAAAGTTATTCCTTTCTTACGGCTCACTTTTCCGTCCCTCTCCGGCAAATTCACTGATGCACACGCTTTGACCTTTATTATTTTCGAATTTTCCAATTTTATTCGTGTATGTTTATGTTTTTTTCAAAAGATGACTATTTGAAGGGGAAAAATGTGTTCACTTCTGTCAAATGTCCATTCAAATGTGTGCGCGCAGCAAAACGACACGTTCGTTTCTTACTCTCTTGACAAAACGCACACGCGGACGCGCATTTGACGCGCTGTCCTATCCAGTCTTTATTATGGAGATCAATGGGTGTCACTGAAAACGTATCTCGTTGTGAGTCCACCATGCCAACCTTACAAATCCTATCTCACATTGCATGTACGCTTCATTGCTGTAATAAGTGGACGTGACACAGATTTGAATTAATAAACCACGACGTGAGAGACACGGCACTGTACTGTGATTGCCCAAGAAAAATAAGGGCAGGATGTAAAGGGCTGGGTAGTGGAGTCAATCAAGTTGCACAACCAGGAAGGACAAGATTTTTTAGACAATAATTAGTAAAGATATATTATGTCCTTAAATTCTCCATTCTCTCAGCTACTTGCAGAGGTTTGGCAAAGTTCGAGAACAATCCTTCCTCAATAGATAGCAATATGTCTGCCCTTTCAATGCTAACATAGTTACACATTTAACAATGTCCCACCAGTCCAATAAAAATAGAAACTTCCAACCCACGCCTTGTATACACATCACATACAGGAAAACTGAATCATAATCATATTACAAATAATACAAATGTTTCAGAAAACATAGTGTTCATAGAACATAGTGTTCCATTTAAAAAATGAGTTTGTTGTGAAAACAACCAGCAAAGCAACTGATCAGTAAAGATGTTATTTACAATAAAAATGAGGGTGTGTCTCGAAAAATTCAGTCTATATTTTTAATGAGTAAAACATCCTTTCTGGAAATGAGATTTCCATTCTTTCTTGTGGGAGGTTCATGAAAAGGAAGAATACATGGATAGTATGACAAGAATACTGACTTGCATTGACTATAATGGAGGACAGAGAGGTCTCAGTGACTCTTCAGCGATGCATTTTGGTCATAACCAAGGATTGGTGTGACTTCTATTCCACACAGATTCTCCCTAGTAATTCTAGTTAGGATTAGAGTTACGTGTACACTGGGTGATGAAGTACCCGGTACACACATTGTGACAGCACCAAGCACACCAGTAATAGCTGAACCGATTATTGGCTATGGCCACGCAACACACTCTCTTAATCTTTCCATTGATGGTTGAACCTTCCAGTGCCACAACCTCTTGCTGTGGTCAAGTGACTCTGCCTCTTCAAGAACCCAACGCTAGGCCATGTGCTTGTGTAATGCTCGCGTATGAAACCTGATTGGATACTCAGTGAGTGGGACGATTGCTGGGAGGATGCCAAACTGATGAGTTGAGATCAAGAAGCAATCGGGAGTCTATCTCTGTGACAAATTCAATTCCTTGGCCGTGTTTGATAACCTCCATGGCTCTTGGTTCCTCGAAGAAAGAAAACCCTGAACCAATCATATTTCATATGTTCATAGCAAAGTAATGAAAATTGGTGCTGCTTACATTGAATATAGCCGAAATTGAAATCGTTTGATTAAATTAAAAAGTATACCTTTCTTGGTTGAAAAATGAAAAGACAAGAGTACTTGAGTAACTAAAGAGTAACTAATAAAATTCTGAAAATTGTGAAATGTGGACATTGACTAATTTTCTGTATTTCAATGTGAGATGTCTACAAATTTCAAGGGTCAACTGAGGTGAATGAGTGGGACGATTGCTGGGAGGATGCCCTACTGATGAATTGAGGTCAAGAAGTCTATCTGTGTGACAAATTCAATTCCTTGGCCGTGTTTGATAACCTCCGAAAGGAAACCCTGAACCAATCATATTCATATGTTCATAGCAAAATAATGAAAATCGTCGCTGCTCACATTTAATAGTGCTGAAATTGAAATCGTTTTATCTACGAAAAAATGTACATTTCTTTATTAAAAATATAAAAAAACAAGAGCACTTGAGTACCTTAATAGCAACTAACAAAATCATGAAAATTATGAATTGTGGCCAACTGAGTCTGTATTTCAATGCGAGATTTCTATCAATTTCAAGGGTCGACGGAAGTTGAGTGATTAAAGCATAACAAAGCTACATTGGCACATGCAAAATAATACAGTTTTATTTAACACTACGATAAAATGTTACTTGTAAATGTTACTCAAACACTGTCCATATAAGAGTCAGTTAAATTTTGCTACAGACGTGCACGAGTGGGCTATGTAGCAGTCTATACATGTTTATTGTTGGCTTTCCAATCCAGTCAATGAAAACCAAGGCTATAATATAGGCCCTACTAGGTAACATTCTGCCAACTTTTATTGGCTTGAAAATTGAATTTTCACCACTCGGCCGGTGTATAAACAAAGAAGCAAAGGTCCTATCCCATAAGGAGTGTTCAGGTTTGGTTCCTTTAAAACCTGTAGCATCGCATTGGGTTTAGTAGGATGCTACTGACAAGTCTATGGTCATAGCAAGTACAATGCAAGACATTGTAAGATAAGACAATAGAAAGCAGGGTCTAATCGTTGCAGTGGAGTCACTAGTAATCATTGAAGTGGAGTCACTAGTGATACTGGTCGGTGCAACCATGGAGGGTGTAACTGGTTGCACACTGAAGCAGTCGTCTGGTTGGCTGATCCATCGATTGACTAAACCCCCTGTGGAACCAGAGCATTCTGTTGACCGCCTTGTGCAACTGTGACGACAAGCACAAATTTCTTTCATACAGTCAAACCATGGAGGAAGGAAATACCAACCTTGTATCAGCCATGTACAATGGCACACACAATTCCACTCGGGTTATGTCCAATGTTAAAAGGGCACGTAAAGAAACCATTGAATGAAAGTGTAACAATGTTATCTAACTTGAATGCAACCATGCATGGCTATGTGTACAACCATGCATGGCTAAGTGTACAACCATGCATGGCTGAACACATTGCTGTGGATGCGTGGTTGTGCACATAGCCGAGCATGGTTGTACACAAAGCCATGCATGGTTGGATTAATATTGTTTTGACTCTACCTTGCTTGCAAGGAACACCAACCACACTGAGAGCCAGTATCATTTCCAGTGACAGGCAACAGACACTCCTCACATGATGCCCGCCTCTTGCATGTATCCAGGTGAACCTTGCTGATCTGTGGTCATGGTAACGACAAACCATTGACACAAAATTATCATCAGGTATCAAATACGCAATTCAATTCATATGACACTGAATATAATTGTCAATTTCCAATTAGAAAGTTATTTTCACATCAAAATTGCTGTCTTGCTAACTGTTTTGATAAGACCAAACCACTGCATTACATCAGTTGAAATGAAAGCTCAACCATCAATTGATGCACAAAATATCATGACACAAATTCTATATAGGATTACAATGTACTCACACTTCTTTCTGTCAAGACATAGACATACTGCTTGTCAGCATCCAACATGAGACCACTGTGTAGAACTGGGCTGCCATTGGTGACAGAAAGCTCCTCATACAACTGTGCTTGAGTTGGAGACTTCACATGTAGCTGGACAGAGAGAATACACGTACATAATCGAGATCAATCATACTAGAAACATTGATAACAGTTTTGTAAGGATGGGATTAACACTCTTTGTCTTGCACATGGAAAAACTGTAATCAAGCTTGAACTTAAAAAAAAAACCCTGGAATTATAGCAATATAACATACTTGAACATGTTAAAGAATGGTAGAATCACAATGTGAAATGCCTGCAGTAACACCATGAACATATACATTAATCTCTTTCAAGAAGGGATATGGCTATTAGAAGTTATACTGACTCTCTGCACAGCCACATTAATTCCAGAATGAAACATACATGACATCACTGCAAACTGTTCACAATGCACACGAAGAACCCTCATTTACATGTATGTATTCTCCAGATTCAGATTCGTTCCTTGCTGCACACTTAAGTTATTATAAGGCTGAGATCTGATTACAAGTTACAACCCAATTGAATCCTGGCTCTTTACAACTGGCAAATCTGACTGGGATTCAAGACTTGTAGAAATGATTGTCATGACTACCAGCATGCCCTGAGAATAAAATCATACCAAAGCTTACAGTGCATGATAGGCTGTACTTTCTATCTTAAAGAATAAAACCAACGTATGGTCGAATACATGTAAGTCTAGACACCACCTTTAGAAAACCAAATGTAATTGTTCAAATGTCCTTACTACTGCCTTGGGAGCAGGACAACTCAGCTAGTTTCTGCATTTCTCATTTCCCTGTTTTCTTCATGTCAGGCAGCCAGCTTTTCATCTTCTCAGCCCCCTACTCTCTGTCTCCTTCTCCCACCACTGTTCCTATCCTTGCTACATGACAGAGAGCTGACTTACTTTCTTCAGGTTTCCCTGGTTATCTCCTAGAAGGAGCACAGTTGCTTCATTGTGAGGTGTTGCTATGATGGCCGTGATGGGTGTAGTACTGGTGTAGATGGACTGCTTCTCTATAGGCATCCCAACCCCACCAAGAGGTGCATTGACACCACTTGTGTGACAGTAACTATCAGCGGTTGCATTCAGGGTGTCAAGCTAAGTCAAAGACAAAAAATTAAACAATAAGTTTGGCTTTTTTTTGTTAAATCTGATGAAGAGCAAATCTGATGAAGAGCTAATCTGACAGGACTCGTTTCGGACCTCACATCTAAACGTGTATGTACGTAACAGCTTACATACAAATATATATATAAGATGGAGAAGTCCTCTTTCAATTACCAAATATCTTGGGAAATCTTTGCTTTGCTATTAACAATGAAATAACTACTTATTGGACCTTTTCTTCCTATTGATCTTCATGTCACTTCCATAAACAAAGTGTACATGTATTTGTACTTAAAAAGATAAATTTCCGGTATAGTGGCAATGATATGTTGAAATATCTGCCCCCCAAAATTGAACAGATAACATTGAAAATTTCTTTAAACTTACACTTTCTTGGATATCTTGACAGGGTGTAGTTGTTCCTAACCAGTCTATATCTGTAGATGCAATTCCTTGAGCACATTCCTCTATTCTCCTGAAAAACCCTTCATTTATTGTCCTGACTGAGTACATGCAAATGGCTGATTTGTCTTGCAATTCCTCACTGTCAGATGAAGAGTTTGCTGTCACAAAGAGGACATCTTCTCCTGGTTGGATATCATCGCCGTGCAAATCAGACCCCACCTTAGAGACATAGGCAGACTGTACTAGATTGTAGATGATGTCATTCACTTTACATACAAGAGGCACTTCCACGAAAGAATTTAATTCTGCAGAGTCATCCTGATGACATAATCGCACAATCTTGGTGTAGAGGGGTGAGTCTCCCAACTTGAAGTCTTCCACTTGAGTTGCAATGAAGTAGCTGAATTTCCCACTGGAGAAACCATACTTGTAGTCAATGTCAAAGTTAACACCTGGGGCACTACTGTCAATAGTATTCACAGGAATTGATATAAAACTAATGGAAGAGAATAATTTAGATGAACTATGGAGGTGTCTTTTGGCCACTGTGGGTGTGGATCTCAGCCAATTTCCACGGGATGCACCTGTGTAGAGCACATTGCCTATCTCGGTTGTACCAGGAGCAATGAATGCCACATTGGTACCCTGCGCCGTGTTGGTAACCACCTCAACGTTGCTCTCCTCTACATCAGCCAGATCGGATAAGGCAAGCGTCTTGCAAACACCTTGGAAAATACTTCCACATGAGATGACACGGTCTCGTTCCTTGTCAATAACTAATGCTTTGTTTACATTGTCTGTTTGTCTTTTCTCCACCTCACAATCAAATGGTGGTGATGGACATGCAGGATTGTCTTGCTCAGGTCCAACATCTTTCATCACTTCCACGGACAAGTTACTGGATAACTTATATAATCTGTTCACAGAGCCAACATAGATGCTACCTGTTGAGTCATCAGTTACCATGCGTTGTATGACATCCTGACTATCACCATCAAAGCGCTCATAGGTGATTGCGTGGACTTGGAGGAAGGCAACTAGGTGGAGCAGAAGAAGAAGTAGACTGATGGACTTCAAGGATGGAAGTGGATGGCGCTGTGATGAAGACTGCAGCAGGGAAGAAGCCATGGTGTGTCTCGGAGACTTATACAGCAACCTGACTCAGTCAATCATTGCATGGAGCACTTCAAGGTCTTCATTACATCCAATCCAACCTGATATCAGGAATATAAGAGAATAAAAACACTTGACAATATTGGTTCCATCATTCATTTAGTATACACCAGTCAAACAGACAATAATGAAGACTTGTCTGATTTCTAGTCAAGTATCAAATGGCAGACGAACTGAACACATAAAACACATAACCCTGATTATGTCAACATTCAAGATCATAATTATGTCATCCTATCCTTGGGCTTGTGAATGGCAAGGGTTCATACTTACTGGCCCAATCACAAAGACACTATTGTATTATGTACCGCACGTTAGGCAGGTATCACCACACCCAGTCAAATTTTGTACATTCAGTTTGAGATGAGAAGCTGCTAGTGCGATAGGTTACTAAAACAAATACGTCTAGTGTATTTTGTTCCTGCCTCCTTTGCTGCATTCCTGCCTGCCTGCCTGACCCCTACCTCCTTCCCTGCCTCCCTGTCTCCCTGCCTCCCTGCATCCCTGCATCCCTCCCAGCCTGCCTCACTGCCTCTCAGCCTCTCTGCCTCTTTGTCTCTCTGCCTCTCTGCCTCTCGTCTGCATCACTGCCTCCTGCCAGTGCCTCCCTGCCTCCTGCCTCCCTGCCTCCCTGTCTCGCTGCCTTAATTCCCTGCCTCCCTGCCTTGCTGCCTTCCTGCTTCCCTGTATTCCTGCCTGCCTCTCTGCCTCTATCCCTCCCCTCACAAACTATATTATAGAACGACGTCGTTTGTATTTGTTTACGATGGTAATTTTTAAGCGACTTACCAAATGAGTAAGACGACAGCAAAGCCGATCTGACCGCACCAACACAAACAACGTTTCTAATGGCAAATATTGTCCACGAATGATATCAAACAGTAATTGTGGCTCGAGGAGTTTGTAGGTTATCGGTAAACTAGCAATGATGTGGAATGAGGGTACTACTCTGTTGCCGTTTTACAAAAATCGTTTTAACACAGCGCTTCCTGATTGAACGTATGCCAATAATGGTCTGATGAAATGAAAGCAGGAATTTCCCACTGGAACAACAACTTCCGGGTCAGCAACAAAAACATGTCATTTATGTTATGGATGTATGATCCTTTTCAGTTGTCGACGCCGTGATATGTGAAAATCATGCAGGTCAATGCCTTTCCCAAAACCCAGCTAGTCAGATGGAGTGTGGCTCTGAACCGGAACCCCAATGAAGGTGTCTCTCATCTTGTACTTCCACCAGGCAAATGTTTATATCTTATCCCCACTCTGTTTTGAAAAAGGGACCCCGTGCTTCAGCTTCAACAAAGAAAACCACCCTGTATTTTAAGCGTTTGTCGAGCAAGGCGAGGGCAAGGCATACCCCCATTGATTTACATTCTCATCGACGCAACCATCGCGTTATATCTAGGATGCCAACGTGGTACCCGCCGCTATACTATAAATCGAATCCGCCACACGATCTCGACCAGCTCGTGGTCAATTAGCAAAATGGTTAAGATTTCTGCCTAAGTAAGTAAGACTTCGAATCCCGCCCGAGCTGCCTATTTTTTTGTTCATCAGGCATCGGCCAAAGCACTGTGAGCACTCGGTGTTTATCACGTCGAGCAGGGCAAACCATCAATTAATTACATTCTCCTCGACGCAAAATAACATCAGGTTTTGTCCATGAACAGGGAAGAAGTTGGAGCCGGAGACGAAGCCAGTTTATCGGCGGGAGATGAGTGCAAGTTTCTCTTGCCACACACGGAAACAGAAATAAGTATAATTTCACACACAGGCTAGGCTGCAAGCCAGCTTTCATACTGGTGTCATTATTATCCTAGCCGGACCTCTCTTAAAGGCACAGGGCCTATGAGAAAAGTTAATTGAAACTGATCGGGCAAGGAATTTTAGGACGATTTTTCTCATGAAGTGATTGTGCTGTTTTAAACATTTTACGTAACACTTCGAGTTAGTTCAATTATCACACACATCGTATTCATGTACTAGATCGGAAGGCCGCAAAATATTGCATTAAATTTACAGCCGAATTTGCCGCGAAGTACTGTATGTCTCCAGGGATCACACCCCCGCTGTCATTCAGATACAAACAACTATTATTGCAAACCTGGCTGCAGCGATAATTATTGGGATCACACATAGTGGATGCATCATGCAATTGTTTCAATAAAAGTCAGATAAAATTTATCTTTCACTGAATTTAACGGTTTAAAATTTATTCAATATTTTAAAAAATGGAAAAGTAACCTTTGACTGGACTGGGACTCGAACCCGAGACCTCTGCTTTCGGTGCGACTGGGAACCTTTGAACAAATCGAACTACTGATGTCCAACAATTGTTTGTTTTCATCTGAATCCTAGCAAGTCCGTTGACCAGAGGTCTCGGTTTTAAATCCCTGCGCAAAGTTTTCTTTGCCATTTTTAAATTTGTTTAAAAGATCCCAGCCATTTTTTTTCTTTTTTATCACATCTAATTTTACATCATCAATTATTCAAACTGACTTCTAGAACATCAATTATTTGTAGCAGAGAGCCACTAATGATCATTCAAAAACAAAATTTAGCTTAAAAACAAATCACTAGCATTTCTATCTTTGGTCTTCCTGGGTCCCTCTCTATCCTTCTTTTTTCTCTAGACCTTAATCACATTGAGTGGCTTTTCAGCCTTGTTTTGGACGATCTAGAAAAAAAATGAAAAAATTAAAAAAAATGTCTATAGTATGTCTTTGTCACTTTGAGAAAGGTCCTGCTGGGATCGAAACGTCAGGCCCTCTAAACTTTTGAGAAAAAAAAAGTGTAGGAAAAAGCAACAGGTCGTTGTACATCGTCTGACGCAAGAGGGCGCTATTGAAGTAACCCTGTCAAACTTTTCAAGGGAGCGTTGTGAACGGGGAAGTCCAGCGCTCCGATGACAAATGTACGAGTCACGTTAACGTCTGACTTTCCCCGCACTCAAGTCTTAAAAGTCCCAGGAATGTTATCTCCGTCGTGCCCTAAGATACAATTTCACCACCCCCCTGTACCCCACAAGCTGTGCCGGACGACAAATTCTTCAAGATTCTCGCTGTGACCGGGTAGTGAGGGGTGACTCCTGCCACCCAGTGTGAGATTTTGTGGCAATTTCGTCGACTTTCCTGTCAGTGAAGTGTGGAGGAATTTGCCCGATGCGCTGTGAGATAAACGGTGAAGGGTGGTATTCGTGTAACGGTGAGTCAGTTTTTCTCTGCTGAAATGATTTCGTAATGCAAGGGCGTATGCAGTAAGTAATTTGGTTTGGCACAGTGAAACCATGGAAACAGTAAAAAGTTTGCTCTAATTTTTAGTTTCTTGGGCCAACATTGGCCAACACATACCTTGCTCTATGATCAAATAAATTTGGCAGGTTTTAGTTGTAGTACTTGTTCTGTACATGTACTTCTACTTGTAATTGTATTGTAAGTGTAGTAAGTACACGTTCAGTACAGTGGGCCAGTTGGTCCAGACTCCAGACGTCTGGAAACTCTTTTTGAAATAATTTTGATACCCATTTACAACAACAACTCTGTGTGCCTTCCTTATCCCATGCCGCAACTGACAATTACTGAGTAACTTGTCTATACTTTATGACACTGTGTTACGTAGTGTTTACAATTTGGTTTAGATGTACACAACCAATGTTATGTAGAGAAGACACTCCCCATAATGTGTACAATTTACAAAGTATGTTTAAATACAGGTGCACATGTGCACCTGTAGAGTGTATATATACATGTACAACTGAACTCCTTGTAAGTTCCTGGAGATACAAATTCAGCCAAATTTCTTTGATGAACTTTTAGTGATCTATTATTAGAATCACCTGGTACGACTTTATACTAGAATACTTTCGTTTATAACTCATGATGATTCTTTAATCTTACCAGCCACGCTGCCACACCCTGGTTTTTTAGGGATTGGAATGTCCATTCTGAGCCATTTCGAGTAAACGGTTCCCAGTTTGGGTAGGCTAAATTTACAGTTGACCCTGGCAAAGACTACTGACTAGTTCTAGTATTTTGTTGACTATAATTTTGGGAAGGCCACCATAAGTGCTGGATAGCTCAGATGGTGAGTGTGCTGGTACACAAAACCAGAGGTTGTCATTTTTAAATAAGATTTTGTTTTTGAAAATGTTTGGTGTTTTCCATAAATGAATGTCTTCCCTTAAATAACCTTGCAGCTATCTGACTTCTGCAATCAGATCTGTCCTCTATATTAGTATTATTATCTTGGAAGGCTATGCTGTGCTGCCGAAAAAATACTTTTGAATTTGAATAGTTATTAGCTGCGTTCCCACTAGAATGAAACAGCACGATTCACTTTTCTATCTTTGAAGCGCGATTCAAAAATAAATGTTATTTTGTGTGTGTACACAAAAAGCTCACAATTCAAATCGCGATCCAAATCGCAGTTCTACTTGCGATTTTTTTGAAGCAGTGTGCTGGGTACTGTGTGTGGACGCTGTCAAAGATAGAAAATAGAAAAGTTACATCCCACAATTCCATGTGCGTAGATAAACATCCACAACAGCACGATAGTATGATTATTGACGCATGATAGCGTGCAACAAGGCTTATAAGCACTCAGCCAGCTCATGTACGCACTTTCAACTCTTGGGTCACATTTTAGGCATGTGCAGTTCTGACCATGTGCAGTTCTGGTTTTTGAATCGCTGTTCACTTTCATGTATGGATTCACGTGGAAAAAAAAAAATTTCAATCACTATCCACTGCAATTTTTTTTTCTGTTGGGAGAAGTTTTGAAAAGCTCGTACCATTGATACTGAAACTTGTCAATTGCATTGTAAATGTGTGGAGAATAGAGATAGTTACCGGTATTGGTTGATAATTGATACTGTAATAGCTTCCGGGATCATGCCTTGAGCACGTCATTCTGAACTTTTGGTTTCTTTTTGAGCATTCAGGAAGGCAACAGTTCATCCAATGATTCAGGTTTGGGCACAGACACTTTGCCCAGAGTCTTTCAAAAGACAAAGTGTGATTTTTCTCAGGCCGGCAAGACTTCAGAAAGACCATTCCCACTACAAAAATAATCGCGATTTGAATGGGTGTTTTTTTTGTCGTGTCCACTTTGCGTTGCAAAAGATTGCGAGCCGATTGCGGTTAGCAGTTGTGGTCAAATGATGGGTGTGTCCTTGAGTGTGGCCCATGCTGGGAGTCGTATTTATAACAAGCAGGGCACTTTCTGTCAATCAGAGCATGAGCGGTGCATTGTGGGATTTTTTTTTTAAACGGTGCGATTCAGTGGAATGTTCCCACACACACCGCGTTGCAATTAAACACGACTATTTGAAAAAGTCTCACTCTTAGTGGAGTCCGAATCGCGATTCAAATCCCACTAATAATCGTGTTTATTGTGTCCATACATGCAAAAAAAGTGGAGTTTGAATCACGATTCAAATTGCGATCCAAAGAATCACATTTATTTGGTGTGGTGGAAACGGCCCTAGAGTTGGCAAAATTAGGTGCCCTCTCCAGGCAACAAGTGACCTTGTCTGAGAGGAAAGTTCAACTACATGCTTTCTTTTTCAGAGCAAAATAACTGAAAAAAAATATTCTGGCGAATATTTGGTCAGGGACACCCAGTATTTTGTGAGTTACATGTACAATTGTACATACATGTGATAATGTGAATGTAGTTAAATACATGTGTGTAACTTCTAACCTAAATTTTGCTCACCAATTTATACACCGTAAAAAAACAATGGGTAGGCCTACCGGTAATTTAGTTGTAAACCACCATTTTGACCAGAGTTGGTTGAAATTTTGCAGGTTAACAAAGGGCCAACTGTTACGGTAGATTTTGCTAGACTGAATCACTCACTAACTCCTAGCATTTCTGAAAAATTCATTGATTAAGAATAAGAAGGCCTGATGTTTCAATCCAAGCAGGAACTTTCTCAAAGGCAGCATCCCAACAGTTCTATATAAAACCTGATCAACAAGTGTTGGGCAAACAGTTTTACAATGTAATTGATATTTGAACAAATTTATTGGCCAGTCTTGATAAAGCATCGAGGTTCACAGACAGTGTTTATGTCCAGCGATCTTGATAGTCAACTCAATCATCTGTGTACAAGCTCTGTCGAACATGTGCCTGCAATGCTGCTGAATGAGCAAGTGGGTCTGAGGTCAACCACTGGAGTGCAAAGTTCTGCCATCTATGGACCATAGTGAGTCCCCTGTGGCATACCACAGCCAGCTAGCCTAGCAGACCGTGGGAACCTGATGTGGGTGGTTCAAACCATGCCTGTGTTGTTACCCCAGACAAGTGGCCAAGGTCAAATGAGGCAAATTGACAAATCTAATAGACAGCGGGCAGATTGTGGCTTCAGGATTGAGTAATCAGCTATTTCCTCCCTTTATCTTATCCCAATCTGGTTTGTTTTGCATCACAGAAGGACAGACTTGGAGTACTGGTAATGCCCCTGTTGCAAACTGCTTACTGACCCTGAAAGACAATCTCAAAATTGTTGTAACTTGTCTGTAATAAGTACATGTAATAGAGACCTTTATTGAGTAATTGGAACTTTCAAACTCTGCTAGGGAAAAGTCAGACCACCAAACTTACTTTTTATTGTGTACATACTTTTTTTCTTTCAAACCTTTCCTCTTCCCTTCATGGATCAGGTTATTATTTTTTTATTTGATTACGTGTACAGGTACATAACATATAAATGGAAATTTGTACATCTATGATATTGTACCTTTCCCAGTATTTGTCACTTTGAGTAGGATTTTTTAGAAAATTAGGATAGACCCCTTCGTCGACTTTTTTTCCCTATGAAGTACTGGTACATGTGCATCACTGCATGTACAGGTATGTATTGATTAAGTACCTAATTTTTGAGATCCACCCGTCTAGTTTATTTCCGACCCTCCATGCCAGATGTACCATGGGCGTACTATACGTGAGTGTAGCTAGAGAGCAGATCTAG